>CAUJRU010000050.1:1200000-1800000 GCA_963277665.1 Viscum album
AACTGCAACAGGAGGGATAATGGGAACTGAAGCTGGCTCTTTTCCAGGAGCAGCCAAGTCAGCCTGAACTTGTGATTCATCACCAGTACCCTTCGTGGTCTTCAAAGGAGGGTCATTCCTCCACCTCATAAGATAAATTGAAGAAGCCCCTATAATCCCAAGGAAAATGATAAATCTTTTCATGGTTTAAGAATCATTATTACCCAAATGACATACCACTACTGATGAAGCGTTTATCTATAAACATCCTCCTTCGTTACTTTTTCTTCCTTGGATTTTGGGGAGTTTCAGTTGTCTCCCTTATAGGTACCTAAATAGGAGAATGGAAGGCCATGTCCAACTCCTTATCCATGGCCTGCTGGCCTGGAGATATCTCGCCCGATTCGCGGGGAGATTTAGAAGCATCCCCGATGGCAGTACCACCAGGGCTATATTGCAGCGAAGGAACCTCAGTAGTTCTTTTCTTTGCAAGCTACGGGTTGAAGAAAATAATTTCCTTGAGTAACAAAGATTTGACTGAAACCACGTTGCAAGTCAAATAAGGAAGGAAAAAATTACATCTTCAGGATCCACGTAATCGTTCCACTACTCATCTCCAGATGCATTAGTCCCCTTAGCGGCACCACGATCTATCATTTCATTCACCCGCTTGGTGACAGGAATGGAATCGTCTATGGTATATATGAGCATTTTCAGCTCTCTGATGTAAATCCGCACTTTATCAAGGTTATTCTTGAAACCTATTTCTATACAAGCCAGAAGATTCTCTATTCTTGGGAGGTGCAGCCCCTCGCATAAATCCAGCTAGGCAGTTTTAGCACCACAGTATAAACTCCACCATGTCTGGATAGCCTCTGGTCATATAAATTCAATATGTGTACCAAAAGGATGTGAGGAATGTCCTACAATCTTGGACTTCAGTTTCTTCCCAGCTCCTGCAACTATAGATAGAGAATAAAAAAATAAGACTTATTGCTCTATACGGTAATGGTGATTAAATTTCCACAATGAAGTAACGCACCAGGAGTTAATGTAGTGGGTCTTTTGATTCTGACTGGAGGATTATATTGGGAACGAGGCCGCTTTGCCATTTGTTGTGCCTCATCATCCTCATCTTGAGAATTTGATGAGCCAGTCCTAGATGAGGAATCCGGCGAATCAGCTTCAGGTGGGGAAGCATCACCTTCATGATGAAAGTATTATTTCTCTACAGTCCTCTTCCTTTTCCCCACCTGATAAACTGGGTGATTTAGCACCCCTTTAGGGTATGATGCTATCCAGTTCTCGACATACCATGGAGTCATGTTATATGCTGCTTTTCAACTGGTAGATCAAACCCTGCCCCAGTCTTCTTCCTAGATGTCAGCAACCATAGTTGTCGGGCAACCATCAGATGTTGCTCTAACCAGAAATGCACAGTGGGAGATACATCAGTCAGCTACAAACACTTGAATTGCCGTGCAAATCTATATGGATCATAGTCCTCGCATATATTCTCTCCATCAATCCTGGCGACTAGCACACCATCTCTCCAGGATAGCATGTATGCCCTCAAATCCGGGCAGGTTGTTCCATCATCAACAAACCGCCCGGTTGGCGGATTTCCATAAGGAAAGAATTTGAATTCCTTATACATGCTCGGCCTCACCTTCATGTCATAAGAGTTGAGATCTAATGGAGAAATTCCAGAGAATGCCTACACTAATGGCCTGAATGAACTTCCAGGAATCTGCACTCCATTCTGTACATTATACGTCCTGAAGTGAGTGGCGATCCATCCCCACAAAACCTGGAATGGTCCCACTATTCTCAAAAGATACTTACCCATGAAGACATGGAGTAAACTCTTATGAATATTTTCCAAAATGGGGGTAACCAACCCAACCATGTTTCCTTCAGCCAACTTGGCCGCAATAACGAAGGTCGCTGGCCTGATGCCTCCTTTCGTGTCCTTGACTGGTAGAAGATAAAAAGTGATCCACAGGGCCAAAAATCCCATCAGAAGAGTCTTCTTTGGGATATTCTTATTCACCTCATATCCCCACTTCTCAAATTCTCCTGCTTCCAGAGTCTGCCAGAATGTGCCAGGAGCACCCCTTTTCTCTGTTTTGGGGAAGGTGGTAGGACGAGTGGGCCTCTTCTCCTTGGACCCCTTCTTTTTGGATCCCTTCTCCTTCGGATCCTTCTCCTAATTATCGATAAGAAACATGTTCATCCACTCCTTTGGATGAATATCCTTTCTATAATTAGTTAAGGGGGTCTTTGAACTCTTGAGGTTGTGGAAGATTTAAATAATTCCCTAGCTAAAGCTGGAGACTTCTCCAAATCATTCCAAGTCACCTTGGGAGGGATGAATTCATGATACATATCACCCAAAATTGGATCCCCTCAGATCTTGTGGACATCCCATAGACTGATGCTTACTTATCCATGATTCAAATGGAAAGAATTGGTTTCTAGGCTCTAATGGCTGAGTATCTCCGACACGAAGTTATCATGCATGTAAACATATGTTTTCCCAACCCAGACAGCTTCATATATCGCAACTCCTTTCAAATCCTTAACAAACTCTACATGGGTTTGTCGCACCCAGTATACCCACATCCATGTTGGATTCACAGCTCCTCCAGGACGAAAGTCCCAACTTCTTTTCCCTCCTTTGTATTGATCTATCTGAGAGTTTTGGAAAATTGAGGGATTACAATGTAGTTGCAGCTCGGTCTTATGAGGGTCTAGATCTAGCGTACAAGGGCTATGATGCATCATATAGGCCTTCAACACTGTTCTAGAATTTATAAATTCTCCTCCACATGAAATATTTGCTGAAGCAATGTTGGTGTAATTCTGAAACCAATAATGTGGGAGATAGTTATTTTCTTCTGGAATGGTAACTTCTTGCAGATGACCATAACCGTACAAAGGCAGATAAATTCTTTTTGGGAAATCAATATGATACTTCTTCAAGTACTTGGCCAAATCCAGGAGTGTGCTTTCCCAGAAAAGTATAATAATAATAGCCAATGATGCTCATCATATCATCAAGTCGCTTACTTTCCAGTTCATCAGGCGTTTCGATTCTCTTGGGAGCCATTGAATCTACACAAAAGATGAATAATTAACTCTTAAGTAAGTTTATTTTCTAATAAAATTTGTGAAGGAATTAAAAAAAATGGCTAAGGCATTAATGCGTGAAAGTATAATTTTGGCGCGCAAGTATGGATGCGTCGCGCACGTATTGATGTGTCACGCAAGTTTTTTTCATGCAAGTATGACCGCACAAGTCTTATTACCTCTACAGTAGCGCAACAACAGTGAAATAGTGGAAAACAAGTATCTTCTTCGACGAGACCAACTTGCGCGACGAGAGCAAGAAATTCGAGATCCGATGGCCTTGCGTGAGAATGACCGCGTATTTATAGGACATGTCGCACCCTTGCGCGCCGACACCTGTGCGCTCAACACTTTCATGCCTCCCTCTGTGTGCTCAACACTTGCGCGCTGCCTTTCCTTTGATTTTCTTCTTTTTCTCAGAGTCACATCTTCAATTCGTTTGGATCCAACTCTGAGGTGGGACTTTTTTTGATGCTCCTTTCTATCATAGAGTCTAAAGGAATGAAAAGAAAAATACCTTGAACCCAAAATTGATTCATCCTTTGAAGATTTATAAAAAATTGACAAAGGAATGAACCAACATTCAAATGCACTAGGGTCACGCAAGTTCCACCAAGGTGGTGTAAGTATACTTGCATTCTGCCCAGTTGTTTCATAGGTGACTTGCGCGCCCTCTTTGAAATTCACCCAGGGTCTTCTCCAGCCTATAAATACCCCTGTGGGCCCCCCATTTCGAAGGAAAAAAATTATAGAAACTCAGAGTTGAGCTGTCGGATCCCTGTTATATTTTCAATGCTTCCGAACACTTCTAAGGTAATTTTGTACCTAGAATGGAAGATCTAAACAGGGGGTAGAAGGCCTAAGTGTTGAAACTCATCAACACTTGACAGCCTGAGTGGCCAACCCTTAAGGGAAATGACCACACTTGCGCGCCGCTTTTCTTCTTCACTATAACTTGCGTGCCACCCTTATAGAAACCCCTAGGGGTAGTACTAAGGGCTTGAGCCAAGTCCCGTACATGTATTACCCCAAGGGTTAAAATTCGTTCATGTACCCATGTGCTACGCAGGTATACCTACGCGACCAGGGCTTGCGCGCCCACGCAGTACTTGCGCGCCCACTAGGACTTGCGCGCCCCTTTCTTTTTGGCTGTCCCTCCTAATTATTCCACCTCTCTTATGCCTATCCACATATCCTCTTCAATATTAAGCCCTCAGAACTCTCTTCAAAGCCATTTATGGCATGATTTCTTGATTGGATTCTTTATTTGAAACGAATTTTGTGAAAACATCTCTCAAAACCTAGCGATTTACATATTTTTATGTCACCGGGGTTAGAGATTTCATTCATTTTACCCTAATCCTTTAATATGAGAGGATCTATTACTTGGATTTCCTTTTAAAGAGTATTCCCTAGTCCATGTTCTCTTAATTTGGGCATCCTCCTTAGGAATAAGCCTCAAGTCCCAAAACCTGGGCTTGGTTTGGAAGAATAAGCCCCGGTCATAATTCCCTTAATCTGTGCATCCTCCTTAGGATTAAGCCCCAAGTCCCTTATCTTGGGCCTCCTTCTTAGGAGTAATCCCCAGTCTACAATGTTTCCAGACATGGGCCTCCTCCTTAGGAGTAAGCCTGAGTTATCAAATCCCTTTAACCTTGGCCTCCTTCTCAGGAGTAAGCCCCAGTCTTAAATTTTCTTGACCAGTCTTAATTTACTTTTGATCTGGGCTTCCTTCTCATAAATAAAACCCAATCATATGTCCCTCCTAATTTGGGAATCTTCCTCAGACTTAAGAACCAAGTTAGAGTATCCAAGTATCCATAAACGCATATATACATTTATGGACCCTGTTCTTGGAATTCTTCTTTGAAATAATTCCCGATCTCTATCTATTTGGGAATTCATACATACATAAGCCCCACATCATTCCTTGTGATTGCATATTTAATGGAACAATTGTCTAGTTTTACCAATACCTCTTGTTTCTCCCACCGAGCATGAATCACGTGAGCTTAGAGTGTAAATGTAGTTATGACATCTTTCCATGAGCCATCAATCAACCATAAACATTATATTCCCTTACCTGAACTACATGGATTCTGATTCCTTTTTATAAACAAGGATATGTAGGTAGCCCATCTGCGGGTACAATTCCAACTATAAAATAATCCATGTCCTTCTGAATGAAAATAAAATTCAAGTGCCCCACTGAGTGGCATTAAAACTAGTATGGTCATCATAATGACCAAGAGAATTTTATATAATGTATTAAAGGATACCATTGACTAAGAATCTCTAACAAATGCAGATTATTCTATATCGATGAAGAACCTCAAATAAATATAAAATATTCTCTAAATTTCTTATATATCAATCATTGATTGTCAGATCTAAAGGAAATATCATTTTATACTTGGTAATTTAATAAGGATTCATGAAAATAACATAAATCTTTAAAGAGAGTCCTGGAGTAGAAAATAATTCCCCACAAAAAAAGGTTTGATTAGTCTGACCTCCCATCCTCTCGACCAATGAAAATTCCTAAGTGTCATTGGTCCATAACTAATGAGCGCCTACCTTGGGAAAGTATGTCCAAAAAGATATGGAATCATTGGATGTTTCCGGTTCTAGAAACAAACCCGTTAGAAACCGCTTGGAATGTTTGAACCTTAAATCAATGAGGTCATCCCCAATTCCAGAGGTAACACTTATTAAAGGGATTTGGTTTATAACAACAAAGAAGTCTCAATGGAATGTAAATTGAGGTAAAATCTCTTATAAAGGATGTATCCTTAGGTTATGGATATATCAATGACATAATTTTGTGTGAAAAATATAAATACACTCAATATTATTGGATATTTAGTGTAGATAAATCAGAGGACATTCACACATATTCCTATAAAAACAACACCAATGAATTGGATGTTTAACTCAAAAAATAGGGATTGAGTTAAAATTACTCTTATCTAGGTCATATCGATGACCTGAGAATTTATCAGAGGAGTGATTATTTGTATTAAAAGTATATCCACAGAAAGGGGAGGGGAAATTATTACATAAGAAAATGAATAGAGATTCCACACATAATCTGTGAGAAAAATAATCAATGAAGTTTGTGTAAAGCCAAATGAATGGAAATTGAGATTTATTATTCCCTTATCGGTTTGGTAACCTATGAAATAGACACCCATGAAATAAGGATCATAAAATGATGATGTAAATATCCATAAATTAATTTATATTACACAATTAATAAAATCATGGGCAGTACACACACCACATGCAACAAATAAGTGGTGAACAATGGAAATATCACGGAATTTTAAGTGAGATAAGAAACCCCTTACATTGTACTTTTTCTTCGGTCAAGGGTAGTTTAACCTCCAGTATAATGGTGAAATAATTGTTATTAAATTTTACAATAATCATATACATTAAAATTATTTCATATATGAATTTTTAACATTGCTTTGTTAATAATATCTTAGTATTATCGTCATTTCGGGTGTTAACGGATTCATTTTCCTTTATATTCTTTGTTATGTGAGTCATATTTGTTATGGATGGGATGTATATTATTCATATACAGAAATATATCAAGTATATAAACATAATTTTTTAATCATCAAATGAAAATTATTCTAGAATTTATACGATGGGGAAATTAATCTCATCACGTTCGTGGAGACGGTAATCCGTACATACACATGAGCGAAAATATAATTCTTTTGATATTAAAATAATATATAATCGGATGGTATATCATATATAAAGAATAATTATCATGTTATATTTATTATTTACATCAATTAAGAATCATTATTATACCAGTTTAAATAATAATGTATTGAATAACAATTAAACCATGATGTGGAGACGGTAAGCCGTACGTACGCACGTATGGTGACATGTAATTCAAAGGATGGATAGAATAGTAAATATGGTTGTTACATATTTATAATAACATCACATTATATAGGAGATACTGGAGTTGCTATTTTAAAATTGAAACAACAATGAAATAGGAAGTGTAAGAAGAAAAGAACGTGAAAGAGGTGATGAGATATTTATCTCTTCTTCGGTTTATTCCTTTTGATTTTATCAAAAGGGATCGTTAGGATTAATTTATGACTAAAGGAAGTCCTCTTGGATGAAGGGAGGATAGTTGAGATGGTATTGGAGCAGAGTTTGGCCGTTCTAAATTGCTTTGATGGTGTGAATTATAGAGAAGGGTGAGTGCCCTTTTATAAGAGGGGTGAGGGAACCTTAGAAAATTCTAGTATGATTATTTTATAATAAAATAATTTTTGGTTTCTAATGGATACAAAATAAATTATTTAAAGGGTAAGGTAGTTATGGGTCAAAGACCCCTCAACAAACAAGTTTTAGAAAGGTTTGGGTCACCTTATTAGCCTTATCTTTTATATTTAACTCTCAGTTAAATTGTTTGACATTTATCATGTCTCTTTGTATTTGTATATTATATGGTTAATAAACATACTATATACTTTCAAGTGTACCCCAAGCGGTTCATTAATTATACACCTATCATTATATAAGTCTTTTGGCTAAAAATTAGATTTTTTGGAATAGAATATCAATTAATAATAAAATATTTGTTTTAAAAACTCATTTATGTCAATTTTGACACTATTTGGTATTTTGTTTTTGCTAAATTTATAAAAGCATTATTACTTCAATAAAAATTCATTTAATCAACCCTACCATGTCATATTAACCTTGAAAAATTGTTTAATTCATTGAAAGTCTAATATAATAGTTATTTGGATATTTATAAAATCAATTACTTTGTATTTCATTAATACCGTAATTACTACATCATCATTGAGTCATACATAAATTTAATTATTTAATATCTAAAAATTATAAATAAAATACCATTATGTAGGAAATATATTTATCTTTATAATTAATATTTATAGTCGAATTTATCATATGTATAACCCTATATTAAAAATGTTATTGTTATTAAACATAGATTTTAACTCTTTTAAATCTTATTTAAATAAAATAATAATAAATGTCCTAATCAAATCCAAGTGGACCTAAATGATCATATTTTACTCCTAAGGTTGTTTTTTGTCGAATTACATTTATCCAATACAATTAGGACATGTGTTAGGGTAATAATAATATAATTTTTACCCTTAATTACCCTATTTACTTTTAACCGTGGTAAATAAAAGGTAAACGTTACTATTCACAAAAAAATATTTTCATCTTATTGAACAAAATTTTTCTTATTGCTATCAACCATGTCTCTTGGGATTTTGAAATTCCACTTATAGAAGGGATAAAATTCTGTTTTATGTGAATTTGCAAATTCTCCTAGGAGGTGTGTAAAAGATGGTGAAAAGTTCAATAAAATGTTTATATATCTAAAATTAATATAAACTAACTCCAATGAATTAAATTGAACTTATATATGTATTATGTATCTATTTTTTCATAAAATAAATTTAAATAAAATAAACAATTATTTAAATATGAATTCGGTTTTAAACTATAACTCAGCGTTTTTCACTATTCATAAAAAATTGAATGTTTTCAGAAAAATACCAAAAATTAAACTTAAAATAATTTCGATATTCCAAATCCAAAAATGAAGTCCATTTTGAAAGATAAAATTTATAAAATTTAAAAAAATGGGTATTACTAGTCATAACAACTAGTTTGATTGGCTGTGGTGTGTTAGAATCTCGATGTTGCGTACAATGCAAGCTATTACATTATTAAAAGGGAAACATACTGTTGGAGCTTGGGGTGTTACAAAAACCAATGTCCAATGCATCAAGGGAAGCTACTACAGAAGAGACCAAGGAGAGAGGACTGTGATTATTTGATCAATATGACTAATATTGAAGTTAAAAAAGAAATGTTTGGTTTTAAATTATTCAAATCCAAAAATTTGAACAATGATTTTTTCAGAATTTGGATAATATCATTGTTTTTGATTATTTCACTGGGGCACATATTCATCCCTTCTTTGGAAGAGAACACATAATTGTTGCCCTGCGTTCCCATTTTCCAATGGTGGGCTACATCCGTCGCATATTTAGGGATGTTTTATCCATGATCGAAACATGGTGATGAGATGTTGCTTCCTCCTTCTGTGGATTCCTCCTCAAAACTTGTCACATAATCCAGGTCTCCCTCATAGACTTAATACGTTGTTCATGAAACTCTTCTCATTTCCACACCTTTGTGGATGCGGGTTAATTATACTGCTTCTGTAAAGACATTCAAAGGGGTCCGGCCAAAGCATCCACCTTTGGTCAGGGTAGTAGTCAAATTTGACATTGTTGGCATGTCTAGACACTAGCACACTGGCGCGTTTGGGTTTCTTTACCGTATTATAAGGCTTCTAGAGGGTGCTAAATCTTGAGGAATCCCATATCGAATGCGGTTAATTATATGCCATAAAAATTTCTCTGAGGTTTTCCTCAGATTCCTATGTTTAACACAAGTTATTCCATGAGTTTTACATCTAGCGGAGAAAAATCAGACTGATTAGAACTCTGATGAGAGTTTATCAGGCTGGTGTGGCCCTTGGAGGGATCGCTGATGCTAGGGCTAACACGTGGTTAGTTACCCGATTGCTTCTAGGTGCAGTGAGAATGTGGGAGACATGATCTCACCAGGATGTGGTGGTCTGGGAAAGAATTATAATGTATATAAATTTTTTAGAATGGATGGGGAGGGACATGGAGCTGATGCGATGGCGATTTCGATGTGGGGATTGAGCCTTGAAGAGACTTCCCACGTATCCCCATGGTAGGTAATCAGACATCAGAAGTAAACTAAAAATATCTGGAGCTAATGATAAACCTCATTCCAATAAACATGTGACATATTTACCAAATATGAATGAATGTTCACTTGATCCATTATTCCATTTTGGTTATAGAAACAATATATTGACCCTTCCTGCAGGGTCATGCTGTGACAACCAAATGCCAGCCGCCTATATGCCAATGGTTGGAGACTATCACCGAGTAGGCTTATCTCAATGAAATTGGAGGCATTTGCTTATGTAACTATACACACGCACAAAAATCATTCCAAATATTCTGGATGGTGAAAAAACTAAGTAACCAACACATGGTACAACATTGTAAAACTGAAGGTAAATGGGGTCAGGATACAAGCCCGACTGAAACTAGAAAGTTAAAGTTCATGAATCTGGAAATACTCTTCAAAAAACCCAACCTGAAGGGTACATACCTAAATAATTGTTTGAAGTCACAGAACCATGTCACATCTATCAAAAGACTCAAATAACCACATGGCCCTAGACCACCAAAGGTTATGTTAAGGATCCAATCGTATTTACAAGAAACAACATGTGTGGTCAATGCTCGTGAATGGGTGAGTAAAACAACACTATATAGGGACCCCAAACCACAAAGGTGTTTCATAAAGAAATACAAAAAGAAGACTACCAATGATGTAAATGATGTGTAGAATCTATGAAGTAAAGTCAAGAGAGTCACTTGAGTAATCTCACACAGGTATAATCTAATGAATGAAAAGCAATACTAATAGTCATAACAGTTAACACTTTTTACAATAGAAGGACTCATCCCTAATGATTCATTGAGGCCTACTAGTCCACTGAGGTCTTCTAGTCACTGAGGTCTGCTGGGTCACTTATGTCCACTCATCTCTACGGTCTAATGGTCTACTGATATCTACTCGTCTGCTAGGCCACAATGGTCCTCTAGTCAGCTGAGGTCATCTGGTTCACTGAGATTCGCTCTTCTTCTTGGCCACTCAGGTCCACTAGTCACTTCCTTATCGTCATAGCCAGCCATATGATTCACGCACACAATGCGTTTGAATATGAGAGAGTCTACTACAAAATCCATCTGTCATATACAAACATTCCCAAAAACAAAAATAAATAATTTCAAATGGACCTTCTCACTGAAAGTGTCCCAACGCTACAAACCGATTGTTAATCGAAAGTACGATTTGGATGTTATCCCAGTTTTTCTAAAAAGTGGACAGTGGCGTCTACGTCCAGTCCGACCAGTTCAGATCTACCCGACCCAGATTGGCCATATTGACCTGACCTAGTATGGCATGGCCTAGAGTCCCAGACCATTTGTGCCAATTGGCCCTGGCCCATTGGGCTGAGGGTCCATACATCCAGGCAGCCTAGAATCCCAGTCCCTTTCAACAGGACCGACCCACACTAGAGGGATAGTTTCTTCCTAGCCGGGCTGTATAGCGGCTTGGTTACCACTCTCGCTCGGCCCACACTAGGGGATATTTCGATCCACCCTAGACGTGGTAAGTGATATGTCCACTCTTTGTCATGCAGCCAACTCGGTTGACCATTTCCCCACATATGGTCTACTGACCGCATGCCATTTCCCTGCCATGCCCCTCTGGCCGCAGCCTACTGCCACTGCCCGTGCCTGTACTAGGGGCCTCCTCTACTATTGTGGTGTGCTAGAGTCCCTTAGCATCAGCGTGACCCTCCAGGACATCGCCAACCTAGATACATGTCTCCCTCTACCACTATTAGCTCCCATACCAGCTGATGTTCACCCATTTTCGTCATCTCCCTCGACCTCTTGCATAGGTTGATCCACCACTGTGGTCCTACTTGTACTGCGTTTTCCTTCATGTCAGGAAGAATGGAAGAAAATTTTGGAGTAGAATCACACAAATGGAGCAAACGAATATGGACAACAACCTATATTAATGTCATTCTAAATCATCCTTGTTAAGAGTTTTTAGAAAGAAAATAAAACATCATGTGATTCCAACTCCATTAAATTCCCACAGGTGAAATACTATCCCGCAAAACAGGTGATCGATCCATGGGTCAACCTATTCATGGGTTGATCTGCATCCATCCCTGATACCAAAGAATGAATAAGAATGGAATTCACATAGAATAAAACCCTACCATGAATTGAATTTATTGTCTATGGATAATGGAGTCTCTCCATCTTCATTCGTCAATTATTGATCCGCAACTCTCGTTGTTGAAAAGATCCTTCGAAGGGGATTGTAGGAATTGTGGTGATTCATCGTTATTCACCATTTTCCGGTTGAAAATTACACTCTTCCATATCCATAAATCAAATCAAGTATCCTTACAATAATCCTTAATATATGTTATATAATTTGATGGAGGAAACATGTTTCAATATCTCTATTACGTTGAGTCACTGAATCATTATGCTATTTCATTTATGAAATGAAACATAATTTCTATTACGGTTGAGTTGCAGCCTTGTAAATATTTTTTGTTAATGAAGTGAAATAGATCACTCAAAATTAGTTGTAGTGAATCATTTTTGGATAAAATAAAAGTTTTTATGATTTTATTTATTTTTCATTAAAATGCCAAAAAATCACTTTTACCATCGACCTATTTAGGTCGGGGATAGGCCCCACCTACAGAAAACACACCCTCTTGTGCATAATGGTACAATCACGTTTTCAATCCAAGACACCCTTTGTGATTTATATGGATTTGGAAAATGAAATAATTTTATTTGATAATTTTATTTATGATTATCCCATTTTCATGTTTTCTCACTAAAGGCTAGCACCAACTAAAATTAAGGCATGCCAAGGGTAAACCCACAATTTTTAATGCAACTATGCCCTATGATTTCTAATATGAGTGCCCATTTAAGATTTATTCCCCATTTTCATGAAAACTACTAACACATGTTATTTAAAAACATAACATTTTTCAACGGACCATTTTGGGAACACCGGGTCTCGGAATCCAACGTCGTATCAACACCTCATTTTTGAATTTTAATTGAAAATTATTTAAGAATAAAATCGGGAAAATTATAATTATTATATATTCCACAACATAAGTCATTACGTCCCTGAAAGCTAAACCAAGGGATTCCCAAACAGACGAGGGTACGAGCACAAAACTGAGCCTCCTCCTCCCACGCGCTCTCCTGGGGATTTATGTGCTGCCACCGAACACACAATAGAGGAATGAGTCATCCATAGAGGCCATATTCTATCGATCCACGATATCCATTAGAAAGTTAGCAAAATTTACCTCATCATCAACATCCTTCTCTCCCCAGTCAATGTTGTTTTATGGGTTGTGTCTGTATCTCCATCATGTAAAGGTATCCCATGCTCTCTATGGGGTTGAGTTCCTAAAAATCTATGATGTAACCAACATGGTGAGTTAGTCAATAATCACCCAGATGGTACCATGTCCCTGGGAAGTACATGATAAACCTATCTTGAAGTCCATAAATTTTCTTTCTCACTCACTTCTTGCAACCCCAAGATGTAAAAAAGAGAATCCACTTTAAAGAATAGGGGCTTGACACAGTGTGTTGACATACCACAAAAGATATTAAACAAGCGCTCAACTTTTATATCAATAGGTAAGCCTAGCTTACACCAGTTCTGTTATGCCTGATGTCCAACTTGACAAAAACATGCATATTCTGATGAATCTTTTCACTCTAGGTTTCCAATTCAACTATGGTTCTTCCTATGAAAGGAATGACGTGTTCCACACCATTCAAGTATCCTTCTAGTATATTCCCTAGGTACAATTGAGTAGTTAATGACTCACAATCAGTATCATCGACTTGTGCCTCCCTTGATCACTTTTATGTGTGGAAGAGTAGTAACCACCAATTGGCGGTATGATTAATCATCTATATCCATGAAGGATAATATTAATATGGATAACTCCTCCATTTCCACAATCAGAAAATATGAATTGGATCTCCTACTAGTGCATCTATTACCACGTTTACCTTACCAAGAGTATAGTCTAATTTGAAGTCATTTTCCCTGAGAAACACAAGCCATTGTCTGTGTATCATGTTCAAATTCATTTGAGAGAATATATACTTGAATCTCTCATGGATATAGTAGACATTAAATTAATCACCTATAGGGTAGTGTCGTGAAATTCTTCAAGGAGAAGACTACCACTACCAACTCAAGATCATGGGTCACATAGTCCTTCTCATGTGGTCAAAAATACAGAAAACTATAGGCAATTAATGCATGCATTTTCATCAAGATCCAACCATTTCTAATCCCTGATGAATAAAAAAACACTACCCACTTGACTCTCTCCCATGAAAACCTCAATATCGGGGTTCACATCAAACTCAACCTTACTTCTAAAAAGCTTGAGGGATCCTTTCCATCCCCCTGAAAGGCTTTCCCTTTCAACTAATCGATATGATCATAATCCATTCCACAATATATATTCATACTCTATGACCACTTGGTTAATGTTCTGATAATCCACAGATACCCTTTCATATTAGGCCTTACTAAGACCTTCCTATGAAAGTCCACCAGCCGCACCCTCAACAAGCAATGCTCTGCAAAATCCATATAATAGATTTTTTCTGATATCAGTTCCATATCAGAGTGTAGAACAATGTATAATTATATCTCACTATGGGGAGGTAAACCTGGAAAATCTTATAAGCAGACGTCTTCATATTACACCACTACAACTGGGAACTAAAAACTCAAAACATCCATTTCCATGTGGATAAGGCTGGCCGACTCAAACAGGATCAGATGCACCCTTCTATGAATGAGTTTATCCCATGTTGTCTTAGTTTCCTTTTTTATTGAATGAGGAAAACCTCATTCTAGCACTGTGGAAATACAACATACTTTTTCCAAAATAGTAAATCTAATAAGGAACTGTGGATGACTGGTCCATACCCAAACTAATGTCATAAGGCCTCAACGCTTCCACCAAGAGGTTCCAACATAAAATCTCACCTCAAGGGTTGGATCACACTATTAGCATAAGTGTGATTATTGAGTCTCATCCAGTTCGTATCTTGAAACGTATGTGTGAAGTCAATGGTTTAACTGAAAAATATATTTCTTGAATAAGATTTGTGACAACATGTAATTATTAGAACTGATTTCTATTAATAAGGTACCTTATAGTAGACATAGAAGTATCCTCGAATAATTCCTGGAGCCCTTAGGTTATATTCCTTAACCGTATGCTGCTACACCTTACCATATACACAATCTCCGTGTCGCTGGTGTGGACCATATTGGGGTGGTGGTTGTAATATGTAGAAATGTATACCACCTCATACCAATCCCCCATATCCAATTCCATGTCTACTACCCTGCAGATCCATCTTTTCCTATCATTGTCTCTTCCCCTATGGACCACGCACAATTTAATAATCAGAACAACTGGCAGAAAATTATCTAAGGATTTTTTTCCTATCATATTTTGAAAAGAATTACCTCATTCAATGAAAATTGGACTCATTCTATGAGCTCTGATCTATATATCCTTTTTCCAGGTACCTCTTCTCAGAATTTATCACATAACCAAATCTCTAGGACTTGTGTCGACATCCTGATTGTCCACTACTAACATCCACTCTCTCTATCTACTTAACCAAAGTATATTCAGCCATAAAGGTTCTCTCTATCACCATAGAATCAGTATTAATTCATAGAGGAATAGTGATGGATCAGATAACCCTAAACACGCCATTCATAGTGGTCTAATCCTAGAAGCACTAGTCATATTATATTTATCGGTTATCTAGAAAGGTCAGTATGCCTCAATGAATACTTAGCAATTGACATTTCATCCTTCAAAAGATATAGAAGCACTTGGAAACACATATCAATTAACGACTATGGTGAAATCCTCAACTATGATAATGGCTCTCATGATCTGTCCAGGGAAGAGTCACCTCATCGTATGATCGAGTGATCTAATCTCTACCATCACCCTACTGAGCCATGTAGAATGAGAAATTCCAGAACTACCATCTGATCTAATGGTATCCTGACTAGACAGAAAACTTCGTCACCACCTCATGCCATTTCCTTAGCCGCCTGTGATATAGGTTCCCCTCGAAACCTGAGGGGTCTCGGTCACAGAAACTCATGATGTGTGATCATCCCGCACATCTCATTTGTTGGTACTATTGGTACCATGGGCTACTCCACAAGTGTTGGTATGGATGGTACACAACCTAGTGGTATTGTCTCTAGTAAAAACCCTTTTATCCATCTCTCCACCCCCACATATCATCCTCGTGATCATGTGGTGGAATCCTACATGGTTATCTATGAAGAAGCATCTTGTAACAAAATAAGATATACCACGATCAGTAGAGTATACCTAGTTAGATTACTCATTAAGGAAATTGAAAAATCAACCCATTCCTATATGATACATGTACTTTGGTTTTTACATACAACAAGTGTTTTCTTGTACTGAGTCAAAAAGAAGAATATAGGGTCCTGGTGTATGGATACATCGGCTGCCGCACCAATAATGGATTCTCGTTCCTAAAAACCAATATTAAAAGACATAACACCATTTTACCAAATTGAACCCAATGAATCTAGGTTAGTATGGTATAATCAACCTCCTCTCAAACCACTCTATCATGAAATTTCCCTGGGGGCCTCTTCTGTGACTCCCCTTGTCCGCTTCCGATAAGCTAGTGGATGTAAACTGGCGCTGAGTAGACATGTCCCAATAAAATGGTATTTATTTTTCTAAGTACTCGTACACACACAAAAAACACCATCTCATATATTATATAAGGTGAAAATCCTTTGTAAACAAAAAAATTTAAAAAAGAGTAAAATTGAAGTTTATGGGGTCCAAAATACATGCCCAACTGAAATAGCAATGTAGAAGAACAAGTCTTTGAAACACCTCTATAGAAAACCCTACCTGAAGGTTTGGTCTAGAAATAACATCCCGTTGTTGAAGAATCATGTATCTTCTGTCAGTTTACTCTATGGACCAGCTAGCCATGATACACCTAGGGCTCCATCAAATCATCGATCATTTGAAGAAGACATGACACGTGTGGGAAAATCTCATGCTGGGGTGAGTAAAACAATACTCAGTGGGGACCCAAAACCAGAAAGGCATACCAAAAATAAATACAAATAGAATCCAACCAAAGTGGTAGATGAATCTTATCTTCTATGTAATATAGACAAGAGAGTAACTAGAGTCTGCTCACAAAGGTATAATCTTAAGAAAGGGAAAAATGAATAACATTCATAACACATAAAACATTGTACGACTGAAGGGATCATCCTCGATTAGTAACTATGGCTTGCTAGGCCAATGATGTTCGCTCAAAACTAAGGTTGTACAGGCTACTGAGGTTCTCTTTCCACTGAGGTCTCATTGGCCAAAAAGTTCCACTCGTATGTCGTGCCATTGGGGTCCACTTTTGTGCTGAGGTCTGCTGGTCCACTGAGGTCCGCTTGCCCACTGGGACACTATGGTCTCCTTGACACATCCTTCTCATCACAGCTAGCAACATGATTCCTCCTCAATGTGTGCTTTATTTCAAGAGAATATACACCTAAAACCAATAGTGGTTTCCCATATTTCACAAATCTTATTTGAAATAGGTCAGATGAGTCGTCTTGGCATGAGGGTCCTAATTCCACAAACAACTAGTCAACCAGAAACACAGTTTGAATGTTATGCCCATATTATAGAAAAGGGCCAGTTGGGTCCTTGTCTAGCTAGAACCAATCAAATTAAACCACCCTAACCCAATCCGGAATGGTTGACCCGACCTAATAAAGGCGGCTCTAGGCCATCCCATTCTCGCCTAGCCTAGAGGCCATACCCCGAGGCTAGGCACATTGGGTTGAGGTTCCAGCCCGCCGGGGCCACCTAGGTTCTCGATCCCTTTCCACTGCCCCTGCTAGTGCGGGAAGGATGGTTCAGTCCACCCCATCTGCACCCGGATCCTTGTCCTCTCCACATCACGTGGCCGACTCAACTGGGTTCCCCCCAACATGCGGTCTTCTGACCACATGGCATCTCCCGACTACGACCCGCCCTGGCCGTGGCATACTGCTACCACCCGTCCGTGTCGTGCCCTACTTCCTCCACCCACGGCTCTACCATGGGCATCCTCTAGTGTCGTATTATGTTGTCTCCCTACCATCATCCCTGGCCCACCACCCGTGGTAGTTTCTGGGGGGTTTCACCGCCTTCGGCCTTAGAGACGATGACCCATGCCACAGTCAGACACTTCTGGTGCCGCCACAGACCGCCTAGTAAAGGCTCTCCATCCACCACTATCTAATCCCATACAGGTGGTCGTTCACCCAGAATCACCATCTCCCTCAGCCTCATTCCTGTATGATCCACCACTATGTACTTGCTTGGACTATGGTTTCCTTCACATCATAAAGAACATATGGAAAGGGTGAAGTAAAAGAACACAAAAAGAACACAGGAAGGACATTCCACCACCTTTTTTCACATTGGCATGATTTGTCCTTGTTAGTAGTTTTGACGAAGAATGAAATCATCATGTGAATCAAACTACCTAAAATTCCCACAAGTAAAATCTCATCCCACAAAACCTGCGATTGATCCGTGGGGAAATCAGTTCATGGGTTGATCTACCTTTATCACTAAAACAAAATAATAGGGAAGGAATGAATTCACATAGTATCAAACCCCTTCCTGGAATCAGATTACTTGTCTATTTAGAATGAAGGTGCTCCACCATCATTAATCAATTCTCGACCCAAAACTCTAATTGATGATGATATCCTTCGATGGAGAAGGAAGGAACTAGTGGAAATTCATCATTGGTCATCGTTCACCTCTGGAAAATGACACTCCTCCATAGACTCATTGAAAATCCAGGAATGTTCCACTGATCCCATATCTCTATAAAACAATTAAATAGAGGAAACATATTTCAACGTTTCTGTTATGCTGAGTCATCACATTGTTTCCCTATTTCATTTACAAAATGAAATAGTGTTTCTATTATGCTTGGGAGGAAGCATCATTACACTATTTTGTTTATGAAATTAATTAAATGGATCAACATTGGGTTGTAGTGAAATGTTTTCCAAAACAAATCATTCCTAATTTTACTTTATTTTTCTTTTCAATTACCAATCATTTACTTTTAACATCGACCACTCCACATGAGGTTAGACCCCACATAAAGGAATCACACTCTCTCGAATTCAACGGTACTCTCGGATTTCCAATATGAGTTAATGTTTATGAGTTATAATGATTTTTACATAAAATAATCTTTATTTACATATTTTATTTATGGATATGTCCCAAAAAATACTTGCCACAGCTGGCCCATGGCATCCACTATTATGATTTGTTTAAGGAAATCACTCCCTTTTGAGCTCAACAGTGGTCTCAAATGTTTAATTTGAGACACCATTTGTGAGTTATAAGGATTTAAAATAGAAAATAATTTTATTCAATAATTTTACTTATAGTTATGGAATTATGGGGTTTTTTTCACCGAAGGACCGCACCGAGTAAACATATGTTTCACCTAGGATAAACTCGCCATTATTAATGAAATGGTGAGATCAGATTTGTGATATAGGAAACCATTTATGAGTTATTCCACCTGTTTAGGAAAGCTGCTTATACATTCTATTTAAAAACATAACATTTTATGATGGACCATTCCGGGCACACTGGGCCTTGGAATCGCACTCAGTATTAGCACCTCGTCTCAAAATTTTACAATTCATTTTCTAAAACTAAAATTAGGAAAATATATATCATTTTATAAAATAATTGATAATCAAGGTTTTATCATGGATGTGATAAATCCACCACATAAACAAATGATTTATATAATTTATCTAATAAATAATTCATATGATAATGAGTTTCTAAAACATAATGTTATGAAACATTATAAACATTCAACAATGAAGGATATAAATTCAATAGAAGATTGATATTTGATGTTTTTTTGTTTTTGTTATAGAATTTGTCATATTATATGATATAACTGTTGGTATAGAATTTCCCTCCTTGGAAATACAAATGAAATAAAGCGGATAAAAAATGATTGAAAAGAAATTATCTTACCCTTTTCATATAAGGAAAGAATGGATAAATATAATATGTTTCATTATTTCATATAAGAACAGATTTTATTTCATAGAAAACATGTATGGAATATTTGATCAACTGAGCCACTTTTCTGAATAATGTATGATAATACAGATAAGAAAACATTATTATGATAGAAAATAAAATGAGGTTTGAAAGAAGACATTTGAGGAAAACGTTTTTGAAATTGTTATAACTCTAAATGATTAAAAAATTAATAAAACATGGATTATTAATAGTATATGATATTCTCTTTGGATAGTTGATATGAAAATATTAAATAATATAGGATAACATAAAACAAGAGAAGTTACTTTTATAAATGATAGTTCTGTACGAATATGAAAAATATAAACTACTGAGATAAAATCTATGAAACTAAAATCATAATATTTTTTGTATTTTGATGGTGTCAAAAATAAATTTTATAGTTTTAGACAACATTATGATGGTTATATGGATGTAAACTTTAGGAATTATTATTTTATAACTAGAATCTTGAAAGGTACAAGAGTTTTTATGATGGGAGAAATAAACGGTGGAAATATTTTCAAGCCAGAGATCAATGCATATCATGTTTCATAAGTGGTGAGGATGAAAATAAATTATGATTTATAAGAGTCTGGAATCATTTCTCAGAATGTATGAGAACACATTACAAAAAATGTTTTCTAACAATCATACCACAAGTGATAGTGAATTATTATTCTATTTTTATAAATTTTCTGAATGGGAATATTGTTGGTATGTGATCAAAGGAAGTCGAGATTATATCAACTTGATGACTTGAGCTCATTCACTAAGATAATAGTTGGTTAATCAGACATTAACAACAAAAATTATTTTTATCCTGTTAATTTTAATGTTTATGTCACTCAAATGACCAGAATAATATTTATAAAACATAAATTAGAGGCCTTTGAAATTTTTACATATTTCAGAGTAGATTCTGAAAGATGGATGAGTCTTTAGATAATGAGGACAACAAACCAAAATGGGATGGAGATGAAATAAATCTTTAAAAACTATAATTTAATAAACATAGATACAACAAAAATATAGTGATCGATACCCTACATAAAAAATATAGAGATATAAATGAACAAATAGAAGTTTTGTGGGAATGGGTTGAAGTATGGTTGATAAATAAACAATTTCTATGTTTTTCTAGTAATAATTTCTCAGTAATTTTATCCATATATAAAATTGATGTTTGTTTTTATAGAATCTTAAATGTCATATTTTTTCATTATTGTGTATGAAAAATCAATCAATAAAATACGTTATGATTTTTTGGATTCCATAAATAATTTAGATAATAAATATGGATCTTGTAAATTTTATTGAGAATGTAGAAGAAATTAATTTCATGTATTACTCACTAATTGTAAGATCATAAAAATGTTGCAATAGAAGACTTAATACATTGGTTGATTCTTTAGATGTGAATGTTAATGAGAATCCTACATCATTAACAATTGATTAGTAAAATTATAGTTAATTTTGATTGAATCCTTATCATTAAGATAAAAATTGAATTCCTATTACGATCCAATACATGTGAGAAGTTAATCAAATAAACCATGTGATAATGAAAGTGATAATGGCATAAAAACTGTTAAATTAATTATCCCTTTAAAAAGAGGATGAATCTAAAAAATCATTGGATATCAGAAAACTCTTGTTTAGACCTAAGGAAAATTTTGACTAAAGAATCAGATATCTTTTATTTCCCAGGTGCAACTAGAGATAGTTATGAAGGTATATATAAATAATGAGTGGATAGATTCTATGAAAAAATACTTGGATAAAATTGAGAAAAATGATACTTGGGATCTTGTTACACAACCTCCAGGTGATAATGTTATACGAGAAATATTGGTGTTCAGAAACATATTGAATACACATACAAAAATTTCATGAATAAAAGAAATTCATTTATTAAAATGTTACTCATTGTTATAAGGATTTGATTTTTAAGAAATGATTTCTGTAATTGTGACATTAGGAACTATATAATTTTACCTGGGGTTATCCCATATCATTGTGTTTATCATATGGATATCGGGCAATAAATTTAAAATGGAATAATTGAAGAAGGAGATTATATTTAGATAATTTTGGGATTCTTACTTAAAAATGATGGATCTATGGTGTTTAAGTAAAATGACCCTATGCATGGGTTAAAATAAGGTTCCTCATTCACAGGACTCAGAACATGATAGTCTCATAAAAAATTTATTATTTTATAGATTAATTTTTAATAAAGCCTATGTTTTAAGGAAGTAATCACATGTAATCTTCTATCATTATTTATGTTGATGAAATAATTTTTATAGGTGATTGGGATAATACATGTAAAGATTTTTCTACTAAAATTAGGAATAAATTTAAAATTTCAATTATCAAAGACATAACATTGTTTCTAGGATATCTTGTTCGATTAAAGGAATGATATATTTTTATATCATAAGAAATATATGGTCGGGAGTTGCTATAAAAATTTAGTATGGTGGATTTAAAAGAATATATTCCCCCAATTTGTGATATAATGAAAATGCTTAAATATGAATCTATAAAACTCATGAATTAAAAAGACTTCTACATGTTGATAATAAACATTCTCTCGATTATTTCATCAAATATATATATATTGTTTAAGTTGTTACATTATCAGAACATTATCTATTTAATCCTATGGAATATAACTTTCTTGATTCTGAAATTATTATTAGGTGAGATAAAGGAACATCATCTCATTTTTTATTATATAAAATAAGTTGTGACATGAACATTTTTATATACACTTATGTTGATTAGGGGACAGATTATAGTGATATAATGTCTAGACAAGGAGGAAATTAATTATTTTGAGAATGTTGTGTGATATGTAATAATAATAAAAACTGTTTAATTACATTGACTATAGTGGAAGAAGAATATTTTTCCTCCACCAATGTTTTTAAACAAATTATTTGTATGAAATTTATAATAGAATATTGTAGAGTATATGTTAGAAAACAATTAAGGATATTTTTGTGATGATAAAAGCTCCATGGATATTCCCAAAAACAATAAACACCACCAGAGATAAAACAATATTTCTATATCCCTTCATAAGAGATAAATTTGTTTTATGATATTTTATGATTGATTACCACTTAAAAATTTATCAATTTGAAATTGTTTCCACCAAATATATTCCTAGAGAAATAATTGATTATATTAGGTTGAAATAACATGTTCATTCTCAATAAATAACTCCTTAAATTTATTTATGGAAGCCTTTCTTATTCTTAGGATTATTTTTTTAATGGGATATAGTAGTTAATAAAATGTAAGAAGGTGTATGACTCTTTAATATTTGAATATGAAGCTGTGGTTATCATAGAAAGAGGTAGAGAAAAAAAATTTGTGGGAGGTTATATTTACATATCCAAACAAATCACTGTCATCAATTTATAAAATTCCTTAAAAATATTAATTTATCCAGTAGTGTGGTTTTATGAAGTTATCTTTGATAAATTCTATGTTTTGATTAAAGTATATTAAAATTTAGAGAAATGAGTGGTGGGAAATGTTGAGTTGTTAAGTTGTTTGTGAATGTTTCCAACAATCTAAAGTGGGATATTGGAGATCCTTTGTGATTTTTTTATTTAATGTTTCTATATGGTGATAATTTTTTTGGTATTTTGTTTAATTATTGAAATTAAATGATTCTAGAAATGTAAAATTACAATTGATTATGTTCTTAAATAGGTGAAAGAAGTTTTTTAGTATCATTTTTATGATAACATTCATTAAGATAGATGATTAAAATACATTATTTAATGTTTATAATATCATGAAAAAATTGATGATCTATTATGAAGATTCATGTTTTGATAAAAAGAGAGTGATTCACATATTTTTATCCAAACAAACTTTATTATAAACAATTATCAAAATTCATGTGTGAGATATAGATGAAGTAAAAAGTCCAATGTATGATTTTTTAACTATAATCATTTTAAAAAATTTTATATTTCTAGAAATACTAGGGATGATGTTTTTGGTATAGAAATTTTTTTTATTAATATTTTGAATGGCTATACACATGATTTATAAAAGCGTGTCTTCATATTTAAAGGGTACATACTGATTTTTAAATTCATCATAGAGGGAGTGGAATATCGTATAAGGGTTATTTTAATGAATCCTAGAATATGGAATTTGCACTGAATAAAGGTCACTAATGTCTTACATCTGGTGATACTAGATTTTACAAAGATTTTTTTACCAGAATAATATTTCTCAAAATTTCTAATACTGAATGAAGTAATGTTCCATGAGAATACTATTGTTCATGTGATGGAACAAACATGGGTCCACAATATTGAACATGGTTTGGAATTTTTAAAGGAATAGAGATATTATTCCATGAATAGTAATTATAAATTGTAAAAAAGATACTTCATACCAATAGATCAAGTGTAATAGACATAGGAATATGTTGTTTAAGAAAAGATATTCTATACGATGTTTAATAGAAAATAGTGTGTTACATGTTGAATGTTGTTCAAATTCATGAAGGCTAATTTATAAATGAATTATTTTTCGTCTATTGGATGATAAATCGTCAAAATCGTAAATATATTATATTTAGATAATATTGACATATGTAAGGCAGAACATTGGTTAAATAAGGATCAATAAGATGGATGAGCATCATAAGAAAATTATTGACGAAATTAGATATGTGATTCTAATAAGTTATAAATGAATGATTTTTTAATATCATAGAAATGTAAACCTTTTTGAAAAAAGATCAATGATCCTAAAAAGTAAACTGGACACATAAAACTAGATATTTGAATATTATTCACTGGATACATGTGTTCCTAAATAAGACACCAAGAAAAATATTAACCAAACAGACAATTTGTGAAGATTTATGTATCTCTGTAAAGACATTTACATTGACAATGCTGAGATTTTCTATCAATGGTTATTATTTTTCTATCATAAATAAGATCAAAGAAGTCCCTTTAACACTTAGGATAAGGATATTTGAATAGTTTAATTGGGATCTATATTTTTATGATGACTCCAGAATTCCCAAGAATGTTTGAGAAGCATCCAACAAGATTTCATTATAGATGGATAAAAATTTATTTTCCAATGTTTTTCCCATTGAATTAATCCTCTAACTAGGGTTTAAATACTAAATGAAAAAGGGTATTTTTCATGTTTATTAAAGAGTTAATGATCAGTTAAAAACTATCAGATAATTTCAATAGATGTAGTGCCTAGAAATAGAAGCTTCTAATTGAATTAGTAGAAGAATATAAGAACCTATGTGATTAATTTGAAAAAATTCTTATATAAAATATGAGATAAAAATTCATTTCTGAGACATCAGCTATAAGACTTGGTATGAGGATACCAAAAACTGTGCATTAGATAGAGATTCTTGGGGGTTTTTAAGGAATAGTTTATTTATTTATCAAATAAAATATATTTAATAAAATAACAAAAATATAATTGATGTGCATAGGATATATTAGAGAAGATGAAGGCCAGGAACAGAAAATTGACATTTACTAGATGAATAAAATAAGTTGGATGATTTTCAAATGAACTTACAGATTATCACACTGATTCTTTATTTCACCCAATTTTTCTATTGAATTGTGTCAAAATAAATATCTTCAACAATCTTCAAGACATAATTTTCATTGCGATTTATGTGGTGCATCACCAAAATCAGTAAGTATGATTTGATTTAAGTTCAATTTATATTCATCTTTCAATTGATTGGGTTATTAACCTTATATATATTGAGATGCGGGGAAATCAGATTCTCATATGGGCCTATCATCTAGGATTGTGGGGAAATGTACATAATTATAATAATGATCCTCCTCCGATGAGAGTGATACCTCAGAAAAATTAATCATGGGTAGCATACCACATTGTTATTTTATGTTACTACCAGGAAAGAGTCAAATACATATAATAGGGTATGGGTGAGGACAAAAATACCGACTGTTTCCTCCGATTATCTGATAGTGTCTTTTGATTGTGGTTGTAATGGAAAGGATCTTAGAATTCATTATATCTCAATCTATGTAAGTAAGGCCACTATTAGTGCAGGTGTATACTGGACTTCATTTCCACATGTTTGTGTGCCATGTGGTTCCCCTGATCCTTTGTTGAAAATTAATTCACATGAATTTAGTCCCTAGTCTATTCCAAAGTAAGGTGATTTAAGTTTTCCTCTATAGGAGAATCCTAATATGAATGCTCCACCTTTTTCATAACTAATCAAAAACTATTTCAACTATTTGAATGAAACTTTGTTTCATGATACTATTTTGATATTGTGTAGGAGTATCATTCTCAAATGGAAATGGAAGCTGAAATTTTCTATGATCTAAGGTAGAACAGAGTTGAGTGTCAAAGGAATAATATCACAATCTAATTCATACCGGTAAAAAATATATAACCAAATAGTAGACATTAGGTCTAGATTGAGGATAGGGAAGAAATGAAACCATTAATCTGGTGATTATCAATTATGTAGAGGGGAAATAAAAGGTCAATGTAAATAGTACTCCTATTTAACAAATCCCAATGAAATAATTTTCTACTATAACCTAATTCTTGAATATATAGATGGTAGGTTTTCTTATTTATATGAAATCCTAGAAGTGTTCTTAGAAATAATGAATTTAGGATCATGAACCCCCTAGAGATGTGGTGGGGGTGATTAATATGAGAGAAAATATGATCTATTTCAAAAGATAGAATTATATACTAGGGTTATAAAGGATCCATATTAGAAGGATAAAGATAGAATAAATTCCATATAGATTATTTTCACTCCATGGAATAGATTTTTGGGGGATTCCTTTCAAATCAATGTTTTAAAGGAGGATGGCGCCAAAAAATATTAAAGAATACATCAGTTGGATCTCAATGGAAAGAAATTTTTTTAGATAAATAATCCGAATTATAAATTTTTAAACAAATTAAATTAGATGAAAATATGTTTTCCAGAATAAATTTATACATGGGCAAAGATGGACTTCCGTTTTGAGGATATCATAAATTGTTTCCAAGTTATGAATATAACCACTACTGAATGGAGCCTATATAATGTTATGTATTAAATTTTTTATGTTTTTTATAAAATGGATTAGTAATATCATTCATGGTTTTGATGTCTCATTTTTTCATTCATTTTTAGTGTCCCCACTAACAAATTAAAATTGTTTTTATAATAAAAGTTTTAATCTTTAGTCAGTACTAGAATTCTATTGACTCAATTTTAAGATTTTTTTTAAATAAAATAATTATGTATTATCATCCCTACTATGATATATTAGGATTATAACGGGAGTTGAATCATGTTGTATTAAACTAATATTAATAGTTACTTTCCATGAATATATACGAGTCACCATGAAAAGGATATCAGTTCCCACACAATGGTCAAATCTTGTAAATATCACTTGTGTTGTTTACATTATTATCATTATATTCTTGTGTGGTATTTTCATTATGTTAGTAATTATAATAACTCTAAAACATTTTATGGGATAATTTAAATTGAATTAAAATTTTGGTAGAAAATTAGTGATTCAACCCACCCTTCCCAACTATTTTCATTATCCCAATAAAATTTATGTTTCATATTGATTCACATATATCAATTAATGTTCCATTAATAACTATAACAAGCAAAAACTACAAAAAAATGGGTATAAAATTACATTATATTACTTTCATGTTAAGTACCCTTCAATCAAGATAATAAATCATATAGTATTTATGTTATATATATAACGTTTATACATTTAAGTCAACATTTTTCTATTTTAATATATGTATAAAATATAGGTAAACACCATTATTCAAATGAAAAATAAATAGGGTATTCGCAAAGGAATTTGATTGGGTGTAATTTTAAAATCATATATAGTTGATGATTGGGTATTAAAGTGATAAATCATTCTTAAAATATTTATGGAAATTATATAGGACATTTAGAGAATAACCACAGATAGAAAAATTATATGAATATCTATGATCAATAATAATGTATATCAATTTACATATATTTATAAGAAAACAATTTTTAAACCCATTATTATAATGAACTATAAAAATAAAAAACATCGATGACCATTTTGGAAATATTTTAGAAAAAATATATTTAATAAATAAAATTAAATAATATTTTTTTCAAAACAATTAAAGTATAGAAAGTATTTATTATAGTGGATGAAATTGTTTTTATAATGTGGTGTTCACATAGAAAACATTGAAATGATATTTTTTAAGACATTGATGAGAATTACACACATAAAAATGGTCAAATTTTCATTATACCAATTTAAAGAAAAAATAAAATTAAAAATGACATTGATAAATTATTAATTTGATGATCAGGAAATTTTAGAATTTATAAATTGAATGTATACATTGAAAAAGGTAGGTTCCTAACAAAAACTTTTGATAGGGTTTGTAAAAAACACATCTGGTAAAATATGAGTTATGTGGAAATGAAATATTGAGGTAAAATATAAGATCCCATGAAAATAAAATGAAAACAAAGAGAGTATTTATAAATAAAAAAACATTCCATGGTAGTTTACCATTCAAAAAATGTTTTTCTTTAAAATATTTTTTATAACAAAATCAATATGATTTCAGTATCATTTATGTCAAAATAGATTTCATGTTGTGTATCTATTGAATTGATAATTTTTTTTGAAAAGTATAAGATATGTATCTTACATCCCTATAAATATGGTCAAATAATTTTATTATGTTTTAATGAAACCAAATTAATGGTGTCAATCTTTATATTAAGAAAAAAGTCCCAAGAAATTTAATTTGAAACAAATAACCCCTTATCTTTTTTCCATTCATATTCAAATGCACCCTAATATATTGTATAATAAACATAAATATCATAATCACCTATTTCATAACCTAGTTCATTTACATAACAATTTTTAATTTTATGTTCTAATTTTTCTATATAATTATATCCTTTATTTAATTCATATTTTTTATGTCATTTTTGGATCTTCTAGATCATTTGGAGCTAGTTTCATAATAGCATTGTATTAATTCATTATTTGACCAAATTTATTCTATAATTGTTTGTTAATGCCACTATAGTATTTTAATTACAATTTACTATTATGCAAAAATTTCCTTTAATGTGTACTTTAGTCATTATCTAATAATATAAAACCTACAAAGAAAATTTTTCATTGATTTTGTGCTTCAAACTATGTTTTCGTAATTAATTAGTTAAATATTGATATATCATTTTCATAACTAGGAAAAATAATTACATTAATATACATATATATATATATATATATATCATATTATTCCATTTATTAAAATTCCATAATGATGCAAGATAGAATATAATATCATTTTTCTCGTTGATGATAAAATTGACATATGCATAAACCTACCAAGATAAGGGATGTTTATGACACGATTTAGTTGAAATATCCTAACACTAGTATAAAAATGATAATATTTAATGTTTATTAGTGTGAAATATCTAAAAAATAATGTATTTGGAATAATATTTAATTTTAAATAAATTGTGAAATAAGTTGAAATAATGGTTTTCTTCTTATAATGATTGTTTTGGCCGATTCATTTAACAATAGAATTTTTTGATTATATCATTAATAGGTTCTCCAATTTTACAGAAAAACAATAATTATATCATACAAATTATATTTATTCACTAAACCAAATATCATGACCATTAATGTAATGTGATGATTAGAATAAAAACAAAAAACAATCATCCCATGGAGGCTCTAGTCCACATGTACAGAAGAATGAAAATATTGTTTTCTATAGAACTATAGTGATAGATAAAATATTTTATCATTTAATAATCAAAATTTTCTATAAATATAAGACTTATTTATTAAATTCATCATTATGACCATTCATGTATGGTTTTTATATTAAATGAAACACGATGTTTTGTAAACATGCTTGCCTGCACACATTTATTCTATTTCCACTTTTTTTGGGAAATAAAGAATAGTGGTTAATGAATTTAACATCATTATAATAAAAAAAATTATAATAAGGATACTGGAAAATTAATTTTTATAAGATAAAAATACATTTTATAATGAATAAACTCACATTTGAAAAAATAAAAGAGTAAGTAGTGGTTAGAAATATCTATGCCACTGCTTGGGTAACCTTCTTTATAGGGGGAAACATTAATGGATTATATTTGGATAATAAAATTTCATCCATAACATTTCCTGGAGTGTTTAGTATAGGTTTGGGTAGCTTTTAGACCTATGTTATGTTGTTTTGTTGTTTTTGGATGTGAGGAGATGAGATCCGAATTAGTAAGTGAAATGGAGTGGTTCTTTTGTAAATACCCAAAAAAATTATATAAAAAACTCACTATTTATGACATGGTTTCACACCAAGGATCATTCTATGTTAATGAAAATTTTGTTTATTAAGGTTTTAAATCAAATTTATTAGGCCAATGGGATCAATGAAAACATTTTGGGAAATGGGATTGGAGTTCGGGCTTATCACTCCCTTTTTGGGGTAATTATTTCCCACTCTATGACACTCTTATATATCTAAGACATAATCATGAACCCTTCCCAAATACTAGTGTTAGACTATTTAAACATAACATATTGATCAAATAGAGAACATGAGTTTCTTTTACACTTCTATATTAATTATATGTTACACATATTTGTCTTATTAATTTGTGATTGTTTGTTCTATAGGTGACTAGATGGGATATTTTGATTTTATCCCTATATAAAGAGACAATTGATGTTTTGGAGTAGGGATTGAACCTCAAATAATCTTCCTATATATCCTATAAAAGTTAGAATCAAAACCCACATTGTTATATGAAACGGGTAAAGGTAACTTGACATTGGATCTAAACCCCTAAAAGGTATATTAAATATCCTACTAAATACATAAATCAGTTCTGACATTGTTTCATTGATTTTTTGGGAATTATTTCAAAATAGGAATCCCATATAATATAAATATCTTTATGATGATGTGATGATCATAAAAAATCTATAATCCAATGTGAGTGCTGATCTATGTGAGTAATGGGAGATATTAGAAGATCATTCACATCACATAGGAGTGTAACATGTTATTTAAAGGTCTAGTTGGGTCTTACACTTATGAGGATGTCCATGTTTCGGAAATTGTGTTGAGTATCTCAAACAATGGTAATTTGGAATTTGGTTTTATTTGGTCATACACCTAGAAAGATGACCATATTTATAAAGATTAACAGAATCTAAAAACATGATGATTTTGATTTTTGGTTAGTGTTTACACCAAGTAGGATTCCCATTTTTATAGAACCATGAAGATAATCTCAACTCATATAATTTTAGAGGGTTGGTTAATGGTTACACCTAAAATGATCCTCATGCTTCTTAAACCATGAGATGATTCTAAAGCCATTAAATTTTATCTTTTTGGATTGGGATTACACATTAGAGGATAACCATGTTTCTAGTTCCCTGAATATAATCATAACTCATTGTAATTTAGAGGTTTAGTTAAGAGTTACATCTAAAAAGATTCCAAAGTTTCTCGAACAATGAATGAAATGTCAACTCATGTTAATTTAGAGGATTTTTTTAGAGCATAAACATATGAAAATAGACTTGTTTATAGAAATATTAGTGGAATAAAAACTCATGGTAATTTATAATATTGGATGAGGATTACATGTAGCAGTATTCTGATGTTTTTGTAACCATTAAGAGAATCTAATCACATGGAAATTTAGCAGTTTGGTGGTGGTTACACCTAGTATGATTTCCATGATTATAAAACAATGATGAGAATACAAAATAATAGTAATTTGATAACCATTTAGGTAATATTGAATAATTATTAACTAATTATTCAGTAGATTCTTACACTTAAGAGGGCAACTAACATTTTAGATCCATGAGAAGTATCATGACTCATGGTGATTTAATATTATCAACTACTATGAGTATCCCAAATCATTATTATTTGAAGATTTTTTGGTGATTAAACAAAAAAGGATACTCAAATTTTTCCTTGAGAAATATCTCAACTCATGGAAATTTAACATTTTAATCATGAAGAGTTTCACAACTCATGATTAAATTGAGATTTTTGACCATGAGGATTATCTAAACTCTTGATTAACAAAATTCATTGATGGGTATTATACCAAGATTAAAGAACAAATTTCATGATAGAGAAGGGTAATATGCTCCTTTAGGATATTTCATGTAGTTTTTAGGTCTGAATAATTCAAATATACACATGAGAGGTTGAATTGTGTATTTTGAATAATAATTAAAGATTCTCACTTTTAACAATCCTTATGTTTTAAGTAGATTTTCATTTTTCTCATCAATAAATTATCTGAGTAGGGAAAAATAGTAAATAAGTACTCAACATGTTTTATAGTGGTTAAGGGCACAAAAATCCCCTAGTCCATTCAAACAATAGTATCTCTATGATTGGTCATTTTCTCTAGAAAAGGTCCTATTATTATAAGTCTTTCAAAACCCTAAACTAAGGGCAGGAAGTTGAAGCATTAAAATAAAGATAAAAATATCCATCGGGATATTTTATAGAGAACTATATATCCATAGCTTAGTACAAAATGATGACACTTAACCCCGACTGATCACAAGAAATCAATACTCCAATAAATCAACATATTTTGATTTATTGATTATAATGGTTTAAATTCATAGTCACTAAAATTGATATCAGAATATGGATCATCCTATTAAAATATTAATATATTCAAGAAATAATAACTCTAAATATATTTTGTTTTTAAATGATCATTAATATGAATAGAAACAAATGATCACCTACTATTTTAGTAGTGCAATGTTGAAATAGGTATCTTCAAAATGTTGCATCGTCAAAAAATAATGGTGTCATTTAATCATTGTAGTAGTTCTGAATCAAAAGATATTCAAGAAATATACAGTCATATATCACATATGTAATGTGTATATGAAGTGAAAATATTCCATTTATATATTTCATTCCACTGATTGAGAAGATCCAAGATTTTCACCCAATAAATCATGATAGTTTGATTTTTAATCTTTCAAGAGGGTGGCCACATACCTTAAAAAGGAATGATTTTCTCTATTTATTACAATCCTTTCAATTGGTCTTCTTAAATAGTTGAATCAATATTTAAATAAATACTTAGTTCTATCGAAATTGTGTATAAATCATGGATAATATCACAGATTTAAAACTTATTCGTTGAATAATAATCAGAGTGTTACGTCATGTGACTAAAAAATAAAGATTGTAGGTTTGATAAGATAGGGTTGATTACCAATACATGATTGATGTTCCATACATTGTTTTCCTCAAGAATAGGTTTTCTACTAAATGTAGGGGTGGTGAAAAATACTTTCCGTTTTCTCAAATGCAGGGTTCTATAATAACGTAGGGTTGAGGAACCAGACATTCTTGAAAGCATAGGGTTGATTATCCAAATTCATTTTCCTCAACGTAAGGTTTATTCCATACCTTATGCTTTCTAATGTATGATTGAGAACAATGTTTCCAAAATATAATTAAAAATTAATTCCATTATTGTATCAAATATATCCCATAGATCAATGTCTTGAAAATAATTTAAAAATAAATAATCCAAAAAATATTTATTTCATAAAATTTACATAATATAATTTCATCAGAAAAAAAGGTATTTATGAGAAAAAAAATAAATTATATTTATAGAGTATTTTTAAGACAATATATTCCCAATAATATCCCCCATTTTGATGATAAAAAAACCCATATGAATAATATATAGAAAATTTTGGATTTGTAAATAGTAATGATATAATATTGTAAAGAACGAATTATTTTTTCAAAACAATTTTCCAAATAATTATTTTGATGGAAATAAGAAAATTTTGTTATCAAAAACTGGTAGTTGAGTTAAATAATGATGGGTATACCTAACTTTATCCCACATTTTTATATCAAAATGAAAGAGTGTGAAAATGGTTTAGAACATATTCAATACAACACCTAAATATAAATGAATATTATATTCTACCAGATTGAAAAAATGGACTTGGGTTCTGGTAGAAGAAATGAAATGTAATAATAATTAACATGTAGAAAAGTAGAATTGTCATTTAAAAGATGTTTATGAAAGAACTTTTAAAACTATATATAAAAGGCTTAAATATGAGGATTTTATGATCTTGATATAGATGGTTTAAAAGTGGCTTCAAGATATTGTGAGGATTAAGATGCCTGAAAAACAACTTCTAACTCTACCAACTAGACATTTAATATTTCTATAAAAAATTCACCCAACTAGAAAATCAATATTCTTGACTTTTTACCCACTTTTTAACAATCAATTTCATTTTGCTTTAGAAATTCATGCATATATTCTTTGGTTATCAGAAACTAGGAAATATTTTCCCTAAGAGGATTACAAAACATTGTTATGCCTAGTTCAGTTGAGGTTAACTATTAGAAAACATCTCTCTAATTATCTAACAAAATAAACAATGGTTCATTATTATATTGAACAAAGTAAATCCTATCATTCATAAACTCCATTACTGAAGTAACATATATAAATCTTTTAACTAAAAATACAAAGGTTGGTGGTGCAGGAATTGAAGATATGGATTGATTGAAGGTTCCTTTTATGGATTCAAATTGAGATTCCACATATAATTTCAAATCTGCAAAAAAATTTAAAAATAGATTATGATTTCATTTTCTCAAACTAATCCATCATTTCTTTCTAAAAAACTTAAAAATAACTTATTGAGACTAAATTTTCATTGATATTATTTAATTTCATTTTAATAGATCTAAATGTTTCTCTAGGAATAGAAGGATTACTAAAATCATCAAAATATTTTCTTATTTCATCTAATTCACTCTGAAATCAATAAGTATTTCCCATTATCTTGTTTTAATTGGAAACAAATCCTTTAATTTGATTGTTTTATGAATCAGATGGTTCCTCTTCATTAACTGGTGATTGTTGGATTTTTCAAACAAGAAGAATTATGATTTCATACTAGTCTCACTATAGGAAAAAAATTTAAATTTAAAAACCCATATTACCTTAATAGGTTCATTGATTTTCTTTTCCTTGTAATCATCATTTTTTAATTGATTCAAGACTAATCATGTATTTTCATACACTACTGGGACAGACTAATCTTATTCAGGATAATTTTTGAGATTTTTTTTTAATTATTTTATCAAGTCGCGTTCACAAATTTATTCAAATTCGCTTGATATTCTCAAATAACTCTATCAATTTCTAGTCTGGATACTTCACAATCTATAGCAACCTCTAAGATAAATCATTGCACTGATATTTCCGGAAGTGTTGGTTCATCGCTATTTCTTAGCAGGATGAAAATGGCTTCATTTATTGGATCTTTCAATATTTTAGGATATAGAGGGGCATATCTATTACCTTCTTTATCAGAGACATTTTATCAAATCGATTGTTGCTTTGGGAAAACATAATCACCTGTTCTTGATTCTGGAAATTATTCTTTTCGAATCTGGATCGCAAAAGCAGATCTCACAATTCAATACTCCCCCTAAAAATTAAAACTATGAATTTATTTTAATTTTTATAAAATAGGTTGATATTTTCCTTCTGTTGTACTCCAAAATATACCTATCTTAGTGTAAAAAAATTAATAACATTTATATATTGACATTTGGAATAAATTGATATATCTCTAATAAGAACTTTCTAATGAAGCAACATTGAGATTATCCTTAAATAATGATAGAAATTAATTTTTACATCCTATTATAATATGTTTTTCATGTATCTCATCATGTACATTAGAAAATTAAACTTCACATCACTCGTCGTAAAAAAATTATTATAGTATTTGTGTAAATAATATTCTCATGTTCAGTTGTCCTTGGTAATATATAAGACGAAGTAAACTTGACCAATACCTTCAGGTTATCCTCAAGATACTTAATAGACATATTTATTATCTAGGGTGAATTGAAGATAAAAGTCATAACAACCTAATATTTATGTTCTTGATTCTCGATTGACGAAAGATCAAAATTAAAAACCCCATTATGATAAAAATTAATAACATTTACCAACTATACTAAAGAGAATAAAAAATATGTAAAATAAATCTAAGAAAAACATATTCTATATCCCAAAAATAGTTCTGATAATTTCTAAACAACTATTTTTTCAACATTATTGAAAATAAAATTTGTATTTACATTATCAAAAAGAGTTTCTATACCTTGAAATTCTATAGAATTCAATAGAAGTTGATTCGTTTGGTTAATCTATTTGAAATCAATTTACTTTCCTTGATGAATCATTCTATAGGTATAAGGTTTTGTTTTTACAATTTTCTTGCATACTTCTACCACCGATATTTCCAAGAATATGAAGATTTAGGGTTTCAGATTCTAGGGTTTCAAAAGATAAATGAGAGTTATAGATGTTTAAATGGTTTTATATCTTATTGTAAGTGATAATAGAGAGAAGTTAAGCGTGTTTATAATTTTTTGAATGACGCCGTCTAGTTTTGCAATCAAATTATGTTGTGTAATCATAATTTTTTATTTTTAAAAGGCATGATTTTTCATAAATTTAAATAAAAATATGATAAAATATATTTTTTAGAAAGATATAAAATGAAAATTGAACTAAATAAAATGAATCATAGAGAAATTACTAAAATAAATTATTACATATTTATTTGAAATTAAATTTATATAACTACCCTTATAGAAAACACATTATGGTAGGTTTTTTAGTAAGAAGATCAGAAAATTAATATTCTGTATTTAGAAAATCTAAAGGTATATATTTTTTAAGAACATGATCCCATTGAAAATTATTCCTTATATCAATATTATTGGTTCTCAAATGACATATGGGATTTTTTGGAAATATTAATTACAATACCGTTATCACATAAAATAAGAATATTATCAAAATAAAATCTAATGTTTAGTTGGGTGTGTATCATCTATAACAATGAGTCACAAAAAAAATTCTAATAGACATACATTTTAACACAGCTACTGACATAACAACTGAATGGTTGTTTCATAGTCATCCATGAAATTAAGTATTTTCCTAAAATGTGAAAGGTTCCAGATGTTCTATTTAAATATAATCTATATCCTCCAAAGTCATCATCTGAATATTTAATTAAATTAAATTCATATGTGTTTGAGTATAGAATATATTGAGAAATAGTTTCTTTTTTATATCTAAAAATCCTTTTAATAGAAGTAAGATGTGATTCTATTGGGTTTGACTGAATTCTAGAAACATAACATAATGAAACTTTAATATTTGTTATAATTGAAGTATAATAGTGTAAACTACCAATCATAACTCTATATAAAATATTGTTAATTTGTTTTCCAGCTTCATCCAAATCACTTTTTACATTGGTTCACATGGGAGTTGTATACATCTAATTGTATTCAAGTCCAAACATTTTCAATACATAAATAATATATCTGTAATGAGTTAAAACATTTCCATAAACATTTTGATAAATATGAAATCATAAAATAAATTAAATTCCCACATCATACTTATTTTAATTTGTTCATTATATTTTAAAAATCATAAGAAAGATTTTAATTTATTGATCCAAAATGACCATCACCAACCTAAATTTTCACAAAAATTATATTTGAGAAAATGTTTTTTAAAAAATGTTTTGGATCATCCAATCAGAGAGAATATTCATTTTCTAATAAAAATTATCTTAATATCTCATACCAAGCTCTAGGTTCCTGTTTATATTAATAAAGTGATTTGGTATGTTTAAAAACTGAATCTACTTTCTAAGTGTTTTTAAATCCTAGGTGTTATTAAATATAAACTTCCTCAATTAAATATTCTTTTAAAAAGGAAGATTTAATATCCATACGATATAATTAAAATTCATATAAGATGCATAATATAGAAGGATTTTAATTGCTTCTAATATAGAAATAGTTACAAAGGTTTTATTATTATTTATCCCTTATTTCTAATTATAAAATTAGTTTATTAATATAGATTTATTTCTAGTAATTATCCCTTGATCATCCTATTTATTCCTAAAAAACCATTTGGTTCCTATTATATGATAATTGGATAGTCTATCGACTAATTAATATAATTTATTTCTATTGAATTGATTTAGATATTCATGCATAGCTGATAAGTAGTATTAGTCATATAGGGATTCTTCAAAAGAAATATTTTCCAATTGATACATAAATACATGAAATTTTACTAGGTTTCAGAAATTTATTCTAGTTCTAAATCATGTGTCTATGTTTCCTATAATAGTTTATAAAAGACTATCTGTTAATGTTCAAGACCTTCTAGGTAAGACACTTTCAGGTTCTTATATATCATCTTCTTCTACAGTATACTAAATTTTCTTTAAATTATTTTCAAAATCAATTTCAGATGAATCAAACATCATATTGTTAAAAGAGACAACACTTTCATCTTTGTGATATATCCTTTTATAAAAAGGGTTTTATTCATCAAAATTCACATGAATATATTCTTAAACAATATTATAATTTTTATTATACAGTCTACAGGCTTTATAAGTAATAAAAAAACCTATAAAGATTCTTTCAACATCATTTGGATCACATTTACCTAGTTTTTCCTTATTATTGAGGATATACACCTTGCATCCATTTACATTAAAGTAATTACTTTAGGTTTTATGTTATAATAATATTTATTGTTTTTCTTTTTTATATTCAGTATTTTTAAATTTAAATTCATGATATTGAAAGTAGTGCTTATAGATTCTATCTATTAAAAGGAAGAAAGGATAAATTCATTCAACATTTTCATTTCCATTTCATAAATAGTTGGGTTCCATCTTTCAACAATTCCATTTTCATTAGATCTTCTCAGTGTAGAAAAAGGTGAATCTAATACCATGAGTTGGGGAAAAGGAATTATATTCTTGATTACAGGACTCTCAATCATGATCAAATCTTAATGGAATTATTTTAAAATATTTTTTGTTTTGAAAAATATTACAAAAACTTTCAAAAATATCACACAATTAAATTTTATGTTTGAGAAAATAAATCCAAGTGAATCATGAAAATCATCAACTATAACATCAAAATATTGGTTTACAGCCAAACTAAATATTCTAGATGCTCCAAATAAATCGATATGGATATGTTTTAATGGTTTAGATATATTAATTTTCTTAAATGATTTTAAATATTATTTTTAATGATTTCCTTTTTCACATGAATTACAAAATCTATCATTATCAACCCGAAGACTAGGAAAATCATAAACTAGTTTTTTCATAGAAAACCTATATAAAGAATATATAATACAATATCCAATTATATTATGCTATATACATGGATCTTTTTTTCCTTATTGATAAACAATTCACTATTTTTCCCCCAAGGCATTTATATAAAAATTATAAAACATTTCAGTTCTTGGTTATCTAAATATTATCATTTTATCATTATAAAATGAGAAATAATTTTGATATAAATCTATATAAAATACATCATCAAAAACATGATAAATAATTATCTAGTTTTTCTTTAATCTGTGTACATACAATACTTTATGGACTAATATTTACTTCATATTTCCAACGGTTCCTACTCCATCAATCATTAATTTTGTCATATCTCTAATGGTGGGTATACCTACTTCCATTTCTCACAGAGTATTGATGTTTGAGGTGTCTCCACTCTTATGCTTTGAACCATATAAATGTTTTTATTTTTCTTTTTTATAAAATATCATTTAATCACATGTTTGTTTTGGAACCCATATTTTATTAGCTCCAGTTGTGTTAACACGAAATGATTTGATAATACATACTCTCTTTATTTTACAAACATTTATAATTATAACATTGTAAATATGTTTAGAAATGAATTATTGTTTTATTCTACATATATTGTGAATTACTATGTGATAATTATTATAAAGAATTCCTTTTATTCCACAGTACTAGTAGTATGAATTTTTAAGGATGGACCAAAAATAGTTTATGTATAATTTTGACATTTCACCCTTGCTTCACATTACATATTGTATCTTTTAATAAAAAAAATTACGAGGATCTTTTTTCGATATTTTTATCCCTTAAGTAAAATACCAAAATCACATTTAAATTCTTATACTTCAACCTATAATAATTTTATTTTATTTTAATGAATTATATAGTTTGTTGTAGATAAATTGAATTTTTCAATTAATTCTTCATATTTTTAGCATTGTATCACTTTCACTTGAAACAATTTTGTAAATAATTTTTAATAAGTAATGCTTAATTATTAAGGAATCATATTTCTCTTATTAAAATGATGAGTAAGCGGCCAGTTTTTTATTTGAACAACTATCAGAATCAAAATTAAAAGAGAAATAGGTTTGTACTCACTTTCTTCCTCATGAATAAAGCACATATTTGCTTTCAAGTTTTATGGCTATTTCTCTAAATAAAATTTGTAATATATAATGGGTTATTCGGACACAATACATATTTATTTCATATCTATTTTCCCCACATACTAATAATCTATTTTCTTCTATTTTTCTTCTCAATATTTATTCGTTCTTCTTTTTTAATGAAGAAATTATGTATGATAGGACCCATTTGATTGGACTCATAAAATCTGAATACGTTAGATCCTTTCTCATATTTCTTCATGGATTTTAGTAATAATCTTTTATTTCCATGGAATCTGAGAATTGTTCTATCAAATTGATCTAGTTCCATTTTAGAATGTGAATGATCATAATGTATTGAAACATTGATATCTTTCCTTGATTTCATTTCATGCCTATAAGATGTAACATTATTGGTTTTATTTTCTACATTCCCTATTTTTGGATCATTAGCTTCATCTTTCAGTTATTATTTATACACCATCAATATTCCAATTAATTCCTTCATTCTAAAATGTTTCTAATGTGATGAATTTTTAATAACATTAGATATGTCATTCAATTTTGAATGTAGTACTCTCATTAATTTTAGAGCTTGATCAGATTGAGTTTTTGGATCACCTAAGAAAGTAATATTGTTATATATTCCCTTCAATGGTCCCTTTATTTATGTCATTCATTATTTATCATACATTATAAAGGTTATAAACTTTATCTTTGAAGTATTCTACCTAATTTATCTGATATTAGGAGTTCTTTCAAAAGAAATATCAATTATCTACCACATTTAATTTGCAGAAGGACATTATGATACTCGATTGAATTCATGTAGTCCATGTATACTGAATATATTATTTATTTACTTTGAGTTCATGTCATAATCATATTCTTTAACAGCATCCCATGTTTCTAGTTTTTCAATAATTACATAGAGAGTTGTTCTATTTATATAAGATTTTTGGATAATATTCTTCCAATAAATGATAATGTGTGATTTACAACATCCATTTCTATCACTATTTAAATATGTATCTAGAATATTGTTCATTTCTTATATAATATCATTCATTGACTTCATATTTGTACAGACCATATAGTTTTGAGGTTGCCTATAATTTCTAATAAATCACACCGCTGATAACATTTTTTAGGTCAGAAAAATACAAATATACACAGTAGGGGGGTGAATTGTGTCTCTTTGATAATCCAAACAGAATATCTCATATAACTCCCCTTGAGGTCTTTACAGATGCGCACTATTCTATTATATAAATGATTTTAGTAGTATAAATTATTAAATAAGAAAAAAAATAAATTTTATAGTGTCTTGGGGCACAAAGATTTCCTATTCCACTCCAACAATACTCTCTCTGTGTATTGGGTTATTTTCACAAGAAAATATCATATTTTAATAACACCTTCAAAATCCATAAATGATTGTAGGAATTATATTCCTTTGAAAAAAGTCTAAATAGATTCTTCTTGCTTATTTACAGAAATCCAAATATCCACATCATAGTAAAAGAAGATGATACAAAAACACACTTATTGCAAGCATATAAAACATCAATAAATCAAAATAGTTTCATTTGATGACGATATAGGATAAACATCAACGTCAGGTAATCAACTAAATAAATATGTATATTCTTCTTAAAATATGAATTTCATCAAGAACAAATTTCTTTGAAGAGATTTTTGTTGCGATTTATCTTCAATATGAAATAAAAGTAATGATCAAAATCAATTTCTATATAATGATGCTGAAATTTTTATCTTCAATGTGTTTCTTCTTCATAAAATAATTGAATTTTTAGATCACAAACAAATTCAGTGTTATGTCACATATGTATCACATATTTGATGAGAAAATATTCCAGACATATATACCTTTCCTTCGATTGACATGTTCCATGAATGTCTCATTAAATATTGAAAAAAATTAATTATGAATAATTCCATGGATTTTCAGCATCCCTTATAAATATGAATGATTTAATCCGTTGAATACAAGCGTTCAATTTAGTCATAATAAAGTATGGAATAAATCATTAAATCGATCATTATTTATGTCCAAACTATTGCCTAAATCTTGGATAATATTATAGATTTATGGATCCATCATTAAATTGTCAAAATTAGTGTTCCTTTATGTGATGAAAAAAAGAAAACTTAGGGTTGAAAACATATGGTACATTTTAAATGTAGGTTTTATGTACTATATGTTTGTTTCCTAAAATGATTGGATGCTTATGAATGTATTTTTGATAAACCATAATTTCTCCTTTATCAAACGATGGGATTCATACTAACATAGGAATTTGGAACCACACATTCCTTAAAATTTATGGTTAATGATACATACATAATGTTCTTAATGTACGGTTTATTTCTACTATTGCATTTACCAACTTATGGATGAGAATACTGTTTCCAGAATATGATAAAAACTCATTCAACTATTTTATCAAAAATCTCCCATATATCAATGTCTTTAAATTAATTATGAAATTAATTATTTAATGAATATTAATTTTCTAAAATTAATGTTAAATAATTTTATCCGTAAAAAGAATTAGGTTTTTTGTGAGAATCAAAATCAGTTAGATTTATAGAGCATTGTTGAGACAATAAAATCCCAAAAGTAGGTAATTGAGACAGAGGATTTCCACATGGAATTTTAGTGTGCTAACCACAAAAAAAATTAATATTACAATCTAGAGGAATATATTTACTTATATATTTAATTATATGAAGTGGTATTTCTAGGGTAACTCCTAATTTAGAAATTCAATCATTTTAGTTGAGTTATTTTGACCGAGGGAGTAGGGTATGTGGAATGTATTCCCCATATTGACTCTTTATTTTTATAATCATGTCTATGTCTATTAATTCTCCTATGAATCCCATCCTCCTAAAAAAATATCCTCTCCCTCTACCCACATTGATGCTGGTATTTAAAGGTAGTGGTATGTAACCATTATTTTGAAACTTTTAGCTATGTTTCACTATGTAGTTGAAAGAGGTGTACATGGGATGACGGTCATGTAGTAGGGTCACATAGTACTTTACTATGTATGTTCTTCACTATTTGGGGTTCAGGAAAAATATTTCTTAGGCCAAAACCAACTTTCTTTTATGGGAGACTATAATTCTAACAACCACAAATTTTTAAATAAAATAAACCTTATTCTTTGAATTGAATGTCAAATTATGAATTATAGTTATAGAAAACACATGAAATTCCAGGGTTATATCATAATATATCTAAAATACCATTAATCATAATTATTGTTAATAATATAGTCATTTAAAAGTAATCACATGATTAGTATAAATATACAGTTTTAACAAATCCCATTGACACAAAAAGGAAGTGATGGCCTCAAATAGTACGATCATACCCAATAAAGTCCATTTATTAGGGATTTTGTGGGATATATAATCACTGTTCATTTCCCTTGACTAACCCCAAGATGAGATCCACCAAATTAAGAGTGATAATAACCATTTATGGGATACATTCAATGTTATAAAAGGCATAGCACAAAGCATTTACGAATAACCACCCCTGAAATGTTCACAGTCTCACACCTTATCCTTATAGAATTTGATAGTTTATTTATGGGATATGTCTCAAGAAAAAAATAATTAGAAAATTTATAATATTTTTTTCAAGACTAAATTTTTTATACTTAAATGATGTCATCACATTTTAAACAGTCTTTATTTTTGAAAAATATAAATGAAATGTATTTTTAATTAGTATTAAAATTCTATTAATAAGTGTATTTAAATATATTTATAGAGTTTTTTAAAATAATATCATATTATATTATTATTACATATTTTTTATTAAATAAAATTTATTTTTAATTTTTTTTAATTTCAGATGTAATTTTTATAAGGATTTAAAAACTGTTATTATAAAAAAACTCATCATTTCTCAAAAAATATCAATTGTTATTTTGGAAGTACAAAATTCACATATTTAAGAATGTATTTTGATAAAATTATTATTACATTATAAATCAAGACATCATAATTATTCAATAGTGAAGATTTAATAATGTTTTTATGAAGTGAATGTTTTGGGTAAAAATTTAAATACATATAAATATGCGTTCCGTATTATGACATCACAATGACCCAAAAGTGATGTAATAAATACTGTAAATGATATCCATGATCAAATACTGGTTTTACCTTTAAAATAATTTGATTTTATATTTATTATATTTTTTTTATAAATCCACTATGAATCCTCCAATGTTTATTATATGTTTTTTTGTTTTAATATCAATTCTTTTAGAAGATGACTCACTTCCATATCAACACAAGTATTGTTTTATTAACTTCATACCTTTTCCAAATAAAATAATTAACACCATCCCACATTGTATAAATCCATTTAAAACCACAATATATAATTTCTGGTTTTGGATATTTTATTATATAGAGTCCAAAACTGATGTTTTTTAAATAATAATGAATTTCCCACTCATTCCCAATATAAACACACACAAGAATACATTTATCCTCACAAAAATCATTGTATAACATCTTTACTCTTACTTTCCCTACCTATAGTTCTTCCATGGTTATCCTAATATCTCAAGAATCCCCTACCATGCATGTGGAGTCACATACTAAAGGTAATGGATCCTCACCTTCTCATCATTATTAATGTTTCTTAGTTTTATAGACAAACAGAGACATGAATTGGTCGCCCAATTCATGACACTAAGAAATTTATTAAATAAATAGTTTTACAAATCATGCTCAATGTGTAATGTGTTTACACCAACACAAAATGATAGTATACAAGAAGATATATCAATAACTCTCAAACAACAACACACAATAAATCAGTCAACAAAAATATTTTGCATTCAAAAAACACTTCATGCCCAAGTACAAAAACTAAGTCCTGCACTGAGAAATGTCATCCAACATGACTTGTGATTACACCCGAGGTATTAAAACATCAATATTATTCATTGTCCTCCACTAACAAGAGGATTTAGAAGCATCATCATCAAAAAAAATGCAATAGGTTCTAGAGGTAGTGCAGCATCAAAGTTCAGAATAATGGTACAACTGTAAACTGGATGATAAGGTAGGATAGACCACATCCACCCACAACAGAATAATCTAGTGCCCTTAGCTATCCTAAACTATAAAAGGTAACATTAAAGCATTAAAATATAGAAGTGTGCAAAGGGAACTAAGGATAGGCCCCAACACACCGAAGCATTAGGCCTTAGAAAAAAACTGATTTCTTTAATCTTGGATCATCTCATAATGAGATTACATATAAATAATATTCCATCTTGAGAGAATCAGTGGAAGACAACAATATACCACAATGCCAAGGAACATGATGAAGATCCAAAAGAATATCAAACCCATTGTATTTCTCTGATGTTGAAGATAGTATCCTTCCTATATTCATCAACCATCTTTGTGTACATTCTTTTTCTGATTTCATGATATGCATCAGATGAAATCTGATGGCAGAGATATTTATGGTGTTTTATTTAATCTTTGTCATCCATCCATGAAAAAACATGCTAACTCAAATCATCATACTCCCCAATCTGATATACATCTATGTACATAAGATCATTGCAATACTCCTCCTCTTTATTAGAAATTGCAACAAGTTCAACTGGTTTTTTGGGAGGATCCACAACTTTATTAGAATCTTTAATGGATCTTTTAAATATTTTTCATTATAAATCAGAATATTCTCTGCATTTCCTAGTCTTCATGGGGTTTTATGTAATGTATCCATCTGCACCCACCATCGGTTTTTCCCTTTTCCAGTGCTTGATTTGAGATACTCTTCCTCAAATATTACTGATGGGTTTTCTTCTCCCTAAAAAAAGTCATCAGATTGGTCTCCTTTTTCCTTATCCCTTGAAACAAGCAAATCCATCATATTCCTATGGTCCTCCATAGAAACTATGACACTATTGTTCCTAGATATAAGCAAGACCATCATCTATAGATACTTAAAATTCATTGCTAGCAGAGGGTTGACCATCATTATTCACATCATTTATTGTCCCTTCACCAAATCTAGATGGACCCATGGTAACATTCTTTCCATCAATTCTAGGAATTCGTTTTCCCTTCACAATCCACATGGATTTCGTAACCTCAGGAAAAGCATGTATCTGACCACATACATTGGAGGCATGCCAAGCTTAGTGCAGAGGTTAAAATAGTCCAGAATACATTTATACACAACATCCTAAGAGAATACATATACTCCATTTTTGATCCAAATGTGAGATGGAAGATCCTTAGAAACATTAATTTCAACACAAATTCTGGAAACAGAGGGCCATGAGAGAAACTTCATCCCCGCATCCAATTCCAAGTGATTACCATGAATTTGAGAAATCGTAAACTAAGCCTGCTATTTAGACAGATGCAACAATAGTCTAGGAAAATGTTAATTAGTTATCTTATGACTTTTATTTTCAATTCTTGATGATGGGATATATATTTCAATGTCCCTATTACTAAATATTTGATTTAAAAATTGTGAGTGATCCCTTCCTCTCCTATCAAACTATTTAACACATTTTTATATGGTGATGTTATGTTGCTAAAAGATCAAGTCGATTTTCCATGAAAAAACATTTTTGTAGTGAGCATCATACCCATTACATATGACCGATGGTCAAATTTAAACACATATAAATTTTTTAATATGTAATTACATGTTTTTATTCCACGCCCCATGATTTTGGTATAAAAAATGTGATGAATGAATCCATATTGTATGATCATTGTTGAACACCTAAGTATGAGAATGAAATGAATCTGACATGTGCTCCCATAGTTATATAGCACCCCAAAGTATTAGTTATGTACAATGTCATTATAATTATTGTTGGTATAGGGAGTAAATATGATTCCTTTATGGGAATTTTTTCTCCATGATACCTTTTCATTTTTCACTGACCAATGCTTATGATGTATTGTTTTAATTTGTTACGATATTTCCTATATTGCATCTATTAATATCATGTTATACCATGTCTCATTATTCATGATTGTTATTCCAACTCCTTTTATTCCCCTTATATTATCCTATTGTCTAAAATGTATTATTATCTTTATTTTATTCATTGATTATTCACTTATTGGTCTGTATAGATCACCTCATTCTTATGTATGTCCCCATGTTATCCTAAGCAATTTTAGGTTTAGTGGAATATTATGATCATGTTAAAGATTTTGTTTTGAAAGATAATCAATTGCCGATTTCAAGTGGAAATGTAATGTAACTAATTCGAAAATACAAAATAATTATGGATATTCCATGTTGTATTATATGTAAAATTATTTAATAAATCATTAATTAATATAAAATAATATGGTGGGTTATTAGGGATCACATCAAATGAAAAGTTTTGTTATTCGTCAAATTTTTATTAGAGAAATCTTGAGAAAAACATAGGTATAAGGCTTAGCATTTGAAAACATCACTAAATTTTGATATATATAAATTAATTGGTTTATTAAGAAAATACATACATGTCTAGAGAGTACAAGTGGATGTGGATTTGGAATATATATACAATGGAGTAAAAACCAATAGCACCATATTGAACTAGGATCGACTGAGAAATAGTGCATGGAAATATCCCTTACTAGCCACTTGGTTTGACATTTCCAATGGATATGATTTTGTAAATTCATATTTTCATTACAAAACATTATTATTGGAAAAAATTGAAATACCCATTACAATACAAGATAATAAATAGATCGTGTATAAAATATATTGAATCTATAGATTTCATAATTTAAGAAATATGTGAAATTCATAAGTTATCTATTTTATTTCATTCGATACATGTTATGTGTTTAATAGTTTAAAAAAACTCATCCCAAATTTTTCCTTTATTTTTTCCAACGGTTATAAATAAGAGTAATTTGTTAAAAATCCATTGGATGGGAAATGTGATGACTTCCTCCAATGAGATACCCTAACGAATGGGATAAATAATCGATATCTTTTTAATGATACTCTCTTAGCTAACTCGGGTTCTGAAAATAAACATGTATTTGGAGGAGCACCCAATTATCCCAAATAAATAATAATTTCCTTTTGATTGATTTATGTAACAGAGTACATAAACCTTCAATGGAGCATCAGATCCCTTAATCCTGGAACGATGGATTAAATCACTAAAGAAGATATTATGCATCCTTAAATGTCCTGGTTAAGAGAAGATTCAATAGGATGTTGATCTTATAGCGGTTGAATAAGATTAGTGGTGGACATTGATCATGATTAAAAATCCTAAGGAAGAGATTGAAGTGATTGAGTTGAAGGAATTTGGTGAAATGTTGTTCGATAAATATTATCCCCACACTCAATAGATTAAAATGGAAATGCATTTATTTTCCATCATGAAAAAATATGATGAATCTATTGTTTATTATTAAGGAAAAACTATAATAATTTTATGATATATCTCTATATTTTTTGTTACCCAAGAAAAAAAGGTTGACCTCTTATTTCATGGGATAAAACCTAGTCTAAAGCTCCATAGGGATCCGAGACATTGATAGATATGAGGATATTATCTGATGTGCCCTCAAATTCAACATGATAATGGTGTGTAAAGATAAACATCAGAAATTGACTTTGGGAATGCAAAATGTAATGCTCCGACCCTAGTTACCCAGAGTCGGTGCATTATTTTAATACATTGGCATGATTACAAGGAATCAAGTCTCAATGGACCAATCAGTTTAGCAGTCTTGGAAAATAGATTACATACATGAATTTTACATTACACTTTAAGAAATAAAAAACAACACCAATAATCTTTATGGATGCCATTATTTCCTTGTATTAACCATACATATCAATCACAACACACTTCTTGGAATCCTGGGAAAAAAATAAAACATAGAAAGGGGTGAGATGAAACGCTCAGTAAGGGTAAGTAATACAACAAAAACATTCATAAATAAGAATAAACATTTAAGGCAATGTATAACTAAAACAAAAGAATTTTAAACATGAAATTCAACATAATATGATAGAAATAAAATGAAATAATTCCATTTTCTCCTTCACATGGATATTCTTCTAGTCGAATAATCACATGTAATATCAATAACCACTTCCATAATGATAAAATGCATAATGCTGAACTTTAATTTCGGTGTCAAGGCCTCGTTCCAAGACCTAAGGGATAACTGTAACCGGAACCCAACCTGGAGAGCCTCTGTAACCGGACTCCATCATAGAGAGCCTCCGTAACCAGACTCCAACCCGAAGTGCCTCTAAGAACCGGACACCATCCCGGAGTGCCTCTAACAACCAGACACCAACCCAGAGTACCTCAAATAACCGAACACCAACCCGGAGTGCCTCTAATAACCAGACACCAACCCGAAGGGTCTGCTGTAACCAGACCCCAACCCAGAGGGCTTACTTTTACCGTTCCCCAACCCAGAACATACTAGTCCAACACATTCATCTTAAGAAGAGGATAAAATATAACATAAACATTCATATTTAAACTATCATACGGAATGCCAAAACATTAATCATAAACCATTAATGGCACAAAAATAACTCATCCATAGTCAAACATATCTCAAAAAACTTAAATACAATATGGATGATTTGTATCATAATAAATCAACTTCAAACAAGTGTAAAATTTATCAAAGGATTTTGACATAGATGAAATCAAAACTATTTGAGAGAAATATCTATTTTTTTGAAATCATTTAAATGTAACATAAATATATAGAAAACACTTATTTTGAAAACATTCTTATAAGATTTTAAGGGAATCTTAGACGAAATTATAATAGAGGAAAATGTCCGCACACTTCATATAAGTTAAAAAAACACTCTTACCTTAATTTTGTCGAAAAGGTTAAAAAAGACTTTGTTTGGAAATCAACAGAGTGATTCCTTTATAAAACTGTTATAAAAAGTCAAACAGTGGTATAAATGAATTTAACCAATATTATATAAAATAGTAAGACTGTTTTGAAAAACATTTTTAAGTAACATGGTAGTGGATGATAATGTGGTCCCACTAGATATGTACGTATAAACAACCTCTCATAATGAATAGATTGTGAAATAAACCCTTACATTGTACTTTTCCTTGGTCGAGGATTGGTTAACATCATGTATAATCGTTAAATCATTGTTATTAAATTATACAATAATCATAAATATGATATCATATATGATCTTTTAATATTTCCTTGTTAATAATATTTTAGTATTATCGTTGTTTCGAGTGTTAACTTACTTGTTTTCTTTTATATGTTTTGTTACAAAAGACATGTTTGTTATGGATAGTTTGTATATTATTCATATAAATAATGATATAAAGTCCTTAAACCTTATTTGTAATCATCAAATGAGAATTATATATGAATGGATATGATGGGTAATGAATCTCATCGCGTTCATGGGGACGGTAGTTCGTACGTACGCATGAACGCTACTTCCATTTCATTTTTCATTTAAAAGGAATCAAAACCAAATGATACATATGTATATTATTATTCCAGTCTAATATAATATATTATATTTGTTACGTAAGTTCATTAAAACCTTCTTTTATATGTTCCATGTATGGTATGAACATGTCATATCACTTTTTAGGGGGCGGTAGTCTGCACTTCCTCAAATGAAATTATCATATATATATATACAACATGAAACAAATAATGGTATTCTATGAAATGGAATTACATAAGCTTATATATAAAATAAATACCATTAATAACATATTTAATTATAGTTCTATCATAATGGCCACCATGAGAGGCGGTAGGAGATAATTGAACAATCATCGTTTTGTGAGGCATTTGGTTGCCATCCAAAGAAACATTTTGTTCTTCACCCATTAGATGGATGTGTGTGTAAGTGTAGTTTGAATAATTTTCATAACAATATCCTAGTATATTTAGGATACTGGTTTTTTTACAAAATAAAATAATCTTATGAGTTTAGGGGTTTGGGAAGTAAAATAAAAGAAAGGAAGCTAAGAGAAATTGTTACCTTTAATTTGGGTAACTTCCATTGGTTTGCACCAAAATGGACTCTTGAAGTGCCTTATGCCTAAGTTAAGGCTTCTAGGAGGAGTATAGGGATATAGGAAGAATTATTGGGAATAGGTTGGACGATCCAAAAGGCTTTATAGGTGTGAGGAATTGGTTAGAAGTGTTGTCCTTTTATAAGGGGGAGGAGGGGCTCTTTAGAAAAAACATAAAGTATTATATTATAATAAATTCATATTCGGTTTATAATGGATCCAGACTATATTATTTAATGTCTAAGGTGGGGACGGGTCGAAATCCTTTCATCCAATAGATTTTAGACCGGTTTGGTTCATTATATTAATCTTTTCATTTAGTTTTAACTCTTAGTTAATTAGTTTGACATTTACCATGTCACTTTGTCTTTTTATATTATATAGTTAATAAACATACAATAAACTTCCAATCGACCCCCCAAGTGGTCCACTAATTATACAACTATCATGATATAAGTCCTTTGGCTGAACCAACTATTTTTAGGAATAGAATATCAATTAATAATATAATATTTGTTTTAAAATCTCTTTTATGTCAATTTTGGCACTATTGGTTATTTTGTTTTTGATAAATTCATAACATCATCATTACTTCAAACAAAATCATATAACCAATCCTAATATGTCATATTAACCTTGAAAATTATTTTAATTCATAAAAAGTCTCAAATAACATTTATTTGGGTATTTATAATCTCAATTATCTTAATCTTCCATTAATACAGTAATTACTATATCATCATTGTGTCATAAATAAAATAAATTATTTAATGTCTAAAAATTATAAATAAAATATCCTTATTTAACAAATTGTTTTATCTTTATAATGAATATTTATAGTCAAAAATATTACTTATATAACACCACATAAAAGTTAATTACTAAAAGGTTTTTGTTTATGTCAATGTTGTCTTTACATTAAATTAATTAATCTAAAATGTCATTACCATTAATATGTGGTTCCATGGGGTCCCAAAATCAACCCAAAGATGACCATGGTCGGCCATTACTCATCCAATAAGGTTAGGACATGTGTTAAGGTAATTTTGAATTATTACAATATTCTTTTTACCTTGAATTACCCTATTTACCTTTCACCATAGTAAATAAAAGTAAATTGTTACTATTCAACAAAAATTATATTTATCTTATTGAACCACATTTTACTCCTTGATATTAACTATGTCTCTTGGATTTTTAAAATTCAATGCACAGAATCGGTAAAATTATGTTTTATGTGAATTTTCAAATTCTTCTAGGAGGTGGGTAAAAGACGGTGAAAAGTTCAATAAAATTTTTATATATCTAACATTAATATAAACTGACACCAATGAATTAAAAATAAATTATATTAATATTATTTATCTATTTTGACATAAATTAATTTAAATATAATAAATAATTACATAAATAAAAAATTTGGTTTTAACCAATAACTCTGTGTTTTTCACTATTCATCAAAAATTGATGTTTCTTAGGAAAATACCAAAAATTCATCCGAGGCAATATTTGATATAATAAATTAAAAAATGATATATATTTCATAAAATTCAAAACATATAAGTTTCATTAATTAATTTAAAAATTAATTCCCGTTGTCAAAACATATAGCATATTTTTAGGAAATAATAACTACCAAAAGATTGACACTTGCTTATATCCAGTTTAAATGTAAAATTATGTCCAATGAAAAACATTGGATTAAATGGTATAAATATAATCTAATTATACTTTAAAAATAACTCAAATTCATAATTTATCACTACTATTTTTTTGATAAAAAAAGCTGTTTTTAATTAAAATTTCGTAATTTTCACTATTCATCAAAATATGAATGTTCTCAGAAAAGTTCCAAAAATTCAACCTAAGATAATTTCGATATTCCGAATCTAAAAATGAATTTAATTTTGAATGATAAAATGTGAAAATTTTAAAAAGTGAGTATTACTATTCTTAATGACTAGTTTGATTGGTTGTGGTGTGTTAGAACTCGAAATTGTGTATAACACACACTATTGTATTATTCAAAAAGAAGTGTACCATGAAATATTGGGGTGTTACATTCTCCACTCCTTCTATAAATTGCGTCCTCATAATTTATGCTCGGTATTGGAAACATGGGGTTGAAATTTCAATATATCATAGTTGAAATCCCACATCAAAAAATGGATTAATGAGGCCTCTATTTAAAATAAATAGTGGTAAGTATAAAGGTTACCAAAAATAACACATACTAGAGTCCAAGTAGGAAAACATGGATATGGAAGAGAAATCTAATCATCAATATCTGATGGAGAGTGTTAGAGAATATGGCTATGAAAAGGCCAACAATCACAAAGCCATTAATTAGTGATGATATAAGGTACCATCTAAGACAACGTTTTATTCTAAGTTACTTTTCTTAATGTTGAGGATTTTTTTATGAGATTGGATAAAATAATAAGGAGATATACTTAATTTATAATTTGAGTTTTATCCATTAATAAATTTCTACCACAAACTCATCTTTCACTCCAAAAGTTAATACAACTCAAAAATGCTCTATTTATCCTAATCGTATTGGGTTCCAAATATAATGAATTTATAATTCACATATAATACCCTTTAAAAAAATAAATTATATTATTCAATCTAGGGACTTCACGTAGTCTAGTGGTAGGCGATAAATCCCAATCGCACCATGGTTGTGGGTTTGATTCCCGCAGCTTTGTCCGACGGGACGGGTTGTCGCATGGTCTGTGTGTTGTCCTTTTATAAAAATCCAAAAATAACCTTTCAAACGTAATCCATTCCAACCTATAGACTTATCCAAGATACTACTATCCAAACTCACAGTCCAAAATTTATAAGGAAGTTAAACACAACGAAGACCCTTTTTTATGTAATAACATGTGAACACCTTCATCACATATTATTTTAAAACATGGTAACATCCTGAATTATCATAAAACTTTATTGACTACATTCATGCTCCCTAATTATTTATAGAATACTGGATATACTAATTTTATCCAAAAATCATTTAAACTCCCACAATGATAAATCATTAATCAGTTTCAAGGTAGTCAAGAATATCTAATATAATTTATTCAAATGAACCATCTCTTATTCCAAAATCACTACCTCATTATCGGGACAATATTAAGGATTACCTTTCCTTCAACCATGTATTTTCAAAATAGTGTAGCTTACAATTAATTCACATTTCCTAGAACCATATAATCCCAAATCCTCAATAAAATAGTACTGCAGTACAATCATTATTTATCTCCATAATTCATGTAACCAGTATATTGTTGATAGAACCCTCAAATAAAATAATTCTATAATAACAACATAAGAACAATAGTCATTCCTCTTCATATGAGGTAGTATCATAATGTGATTATTATCCAATAGAATCATTTGGTGCATACTCTGATGATTTGGACATTGGTTTGCGAAGTGTCCCAACTCCTTGCAGATGAAGCATTGTACATTTGAAAACTTTTTCTTAACCATGTAATCACGTACTTGGTGTCCTTTTGTCTACACTTATAAAATATTCCCATTCGCTTCAAGCTTTTACCAAGGTGATTCATTCAACATTTATCACATATTGGAAAATATTTCTTTCCCTTATTCCCTTTATCCATATTTATTTCTACCATCCTTTCCTTCTCTGGAATTACTTCAAAGCCATTGGACTCAGAGAATTCTTTACTTATCTTATTAACACATGATACTATTTATTCATATGATGATAATATGTGGGAGATTATTTCCCTTCTAAATTCCGTCTTAAGACCATGAAAGATATGATCCTTCTTACACTTTGGATCATTCATGTTGCTGGAGTTTTCATTCCTTATACTGGGTACCATTTCTAAACAATGGCATACACTAGAATATTTTATGAATAACAATACCTAATCCGAAACTTGTAAAACACTTAACATACATTAAATAGATTATGGATATAATCTATAATCATAAAGATGGTTTCTCTGAGGAAGTATATACTCATAAACCCTTCATAATGGGTTGTAAATAAAATGAGGATTATACTAAGCATATCTCATGGGAGTGTCGTAACCAAGAGTGTAGCAAGGCCCGTTGTCGTGCACCAGTTCCCATTCGAGTCTAGCTCAAAGTGGTGTTTTCGGGTTTTACCCCTAGGAACATATGTGCCCGAGACGCCTCTACCTGCTCATATCCAGAGAGGGATGTATTACTCGGAAAACTGACAAAATATCTACAATTCCAAAATTTTAGGAAGTTCTTCTATAATCATACTCAAAGTCTATCTTAGGGTAATGTGCTCTAATCAGAGTTTATCTGAAGCTAGTTTCCAAGGTTATTGCTAAAATTCCTCTGATACAAACTGTAATGCCCCAACCCTAGTTACTCAGAGTTGGTGCATTATTTTAATACATTTGCATGATTACAAGGAATCAAGTCCTGAAGGACCGATCATTTTATCAGTCTTGGAAAATATATTACATACATGAATTTTACATTGCACTTTATGACATACAAAAGAACATAAATAATCATTATGGACGCCATTATCCCCTTGTATTAACCCTACATATCAATCACAACACACTTCCTGGAAGCCTGGGAAAAAAATAAAACATAGAAAGGGGTGAGCTCAAACTCTCAGTAAGGGTAAGCAATACAGTAGATACTTTCATAAATAAGCATAAACATTTAAGGCAATGTATAACTAAAACAAAAGCCTCTTAAACATTAACTTCAACATAATATGGTAGAAATAAAATGAAATACTTAAATTTTCTCATTCACATGGATATACTACTAGTCGAATAATCACATTTAATATCAACATCCACTTTCATAATGATGAAATGCATAATGCCAAACTTTAATTTCTGTGTCATGGCCTTGTTCCAAGACCTAAGGGATAACTATAACCGCAACCCAACCCAGAGAGCCTCTATAACTGGACTCCAACCCAGAGAGCCTCTATAACCGGACTCTAACCTAGAGTGCCTATAATAACTGGACACCAACCCGGAGTTCCTCTAATAACCAGACACCAACCCGGAGTGCCACTAATAACCAGAAACCAGCCCGGAGGGCCTCTAATAACCAGACACCAACCTGGAGTTCCTCTAACAACCAGACACAAACCCGAAGTTCCTCTAATTACCGGACACCAACCCAGAGGGTCTGTTGTAACCGGACCTCAACCCGGAGGGTTTATTTTTACCAGTCCCCAACCCGGAACATACTAGTCCAACACATTCATCTTAAGAAGAGGATGAAATATAACATAAACATTCATATTAATACTAGAATACGGAATGAGAAAACATTAATCATAATGCATTAATGGCATAAAAATAACTCATACATAGTCATACATATCACAAAACCATAAATACAATATGGATGATTTCTATCATAAGAATTCAACTTCATACAAGTGTAAAATTTATCAAAGATGTTGACATATATGAAATCAAAACTATTTGAGAGAAATATATCTTTTTTGAAATCATTTAAAAGTAACATATTTATTAAGAAAACCTTTATTTTTAAAACATTCATATATGATTTTAATAGAATCATCGATGACTTTATAATCACGGAAGATAGCCGCACCCGCCGTATAAGTTAAAAAAACAATCTTACCTTAATTTTGTCGAAAATGTTAAAAAAGACCTTGTTTCGAAACGACGGAAAGATTCCTTTATAATATTATTATAAAAAGTAATACATGGGTATCAATGAATTTAACCCATATTCTATAAAATAGTAAGAATGTTTTGAAATACATTTTTATGAATCATAAATTTGGATGATAAAGAGGCCCTAGTAGATAATTACGTATAAACAACCTCAGGTAATGAAGAGATTGTGAAATAAAACCTTACCTTGTACTTTTACTTGGTCGAGGATAGGTTAAACTACTATATAATAGTTAAATAATTGTTATTAAATTATAAATAAATCATAAATATGATATCATATATGATCTTTTAATATTGACGTGTTAATAATATTTTAGTATTATCGTTGTTTTGAGTGTTAAGTTACTCATTTTCTTTTATATGTTTTGTTACATAAGACATGTTTGTTATGGATAGGTTTTATATTATTAATATAAAGAATGATATCAAGTCCTTAAATATTATATTTAATCATCAAATGAGAATTAGACTTGAACAGATATGATGGGGAATGAATCTCATCGCGTTCGTGGAGACGGTAGTCCGTACGTACGCACAATGCTACTTCCATTTCATTTTTCATTTAAAAGGAATAAAAAACAAATGATACATAGGTATATTATTATTCTAGTATAATATAATATCTTATATTAGTCACTTATGTTCATTAACACCATCCTTTTTATGTTCTATGTATGGTATGGAGGAGTCATATCACTTTGAGGGGGCAGTTGTCCGCACTTCCTGAAATGAAATTATCGTATATATATACAACGTGAAACGAATAATGGAATGCTATGAAATGAAATTTAAAAAGATTATATATTAAATAAATATCATTAGAAACATATTTAATTATAGTTCCATCATAATGGCCACCTTGAGAGGTGGTAGGAGATAATTGAACAATCATTATTTCATGAGGCGTTTGGTTGCCATCGACAGAAACATTATGTTATTCACCCATTAGATAGAGGTGTGTGTAAGTGTATTTAGAATAATTCTCATAACAATGTACTATTATATTTAGGATACTGGTTTTTTGACATAAGAAATTAATAAGAATAGTTTAGGGGTTGGACAAGTAAAATAAAAGAAAACAAGCTAAGAGAAATTGTTACCTCTAATTTGGGTAACTCCGTTTGGTTTGAACCAAAACGGACACTTGAAGTGCCTTATGCCTAAGGTAAGGCTTCTAGGAGGAGGATAGGAATATAGGTAGATTAATCGGGTAGAGTTTGGACTAGCCAAAAGTCTTGAGAGGTGTGAGTAATTGGTTAGATGTGGTGTCCTTTTATAAGGGGGAGGAGGGCTCTTTGGAAAAAACATAAAGTAATATTTTATAATAAATTAATATTCAGTTAATAATGGATCCAAAATGGATTATTTAAATTATAAGGTGGGAATGGGTCGAAATCCTTTCAACCAATCGATTTTAGACAGGTTTGGGTCATTATATTAACCTTATCTTTATGTTTTAACTCTTTGTTAATTAGTTTGACATTTACCATGTCACTTTGTATTTTTATATTATATAGTTAATAAACATACTATAAACATCAAATAGACACCCAAGTGGTCCATTAATTATACAAATATTATTATATAAGTTCTTTGGCTGAACCGTAGATTTTTAGAAATATAATATCAATTAATAATACACTATTTGTTTTAAAAACTCTTTTATGTCAATTTTGTCACTATTAGGTATTTTGTTTTTCATAAATTCATAACGACATTATTCATTCGAAAACAATTCATATAACCCATTAAAATATGTCCTATTAACCTTTAAATTTATTTTAATTCATAAAAAGTCTCAAATCACATTTATTTGGGTATTTATAATCTCAATTATCTTAATCTTTCATTAATAAGTTAATTACTGCATCATCATTGTGTCATCAATAAATTACATAACATAATGTCTAAAAATTATAAATAAAAAAAAATTATATATAAAATATTTTTAGCTTCCTAATGAATATTTATAGTAAAAAATATTACATATATAACAGCATATAAAAATTAATTACTAAAATGTTTTTGTTTTTGTCAATTTTGACTTTATATTAAATTAATTAATATAAAATGTCATTATCATTCACAAGTGGCTCCATGGGGTCCCTAAATCGTCCCAAATATGCCTATGGTCGGCCATTACTTGTCCAATAATGTTAATACATGTGTTAAGGTAATTTTAAATTATTACAGTATTCTTTTTACCTTGAATTACCATATTTACCTTTAAACGGGGTAAATAAAAGAAAAAAGTTACTATTCGCCAAAAAATATTTTTATCTTATTGAACTAATTTTTACTCCTTGATATTAACCATGTCTCATGGATTTCAAAATTCAACTCATAGAAGTGGTAAAATTATGTTTTATGTGAGTTTTCAAATTTTCCTAGGTGGTGGGTAAAAGACGGTGAAAATTTCAATAAAATTTGTATATATCTAAAATTATTATAAAATGACTCCAATGAACTACAATGAACTTATATAAGTATTATATATCTATTTTTAAATAAATTAATTTAAATAAAATAAATAATTATTTAAATAAAAAATCGGTTTTAACCAATAACTTAGTGTTTTTAACTATTCATCAAAAATTTATGTTTCTCAGAAAAATACCAAAAATTCAGACTTTGCTATATTTGATATAATTAATTCAAAAATGATTTCAATTTATCCAATTTAAAAACATATAAGTTTCGTTAATATATTTAAAAATTAATTTCTGTTGTCAAAACAAATAGCGTATTTTTAAGAAATAATAACTACCAAAAGATTGACACTTGCTTATGTCTAGTTTAAATGTGAAATTATATCCAATGACCAAAATTGGATTAAATGGTAAAAATATAATCAAATTATACATTAAAAATCGCTCAAATGCATAATTTATCACTATTAATTATTTCGATTAAAAAATTGATATTTTTAATTAAAATTTAGTAATTTTCACTATTCAACAAAATATGAAAGTTATCAGAAAAGTACCAAAAATTCACCCTAAGATAATTTCGATATTCCGAATCAAAAAATGAAGTTCATTTTGAAAGATAAAATGTATAAAATTTCAAAAAGTGGATATTACTGTTCTTAATGGCTAGTTTGATTGGTTGTGGTGTGTTAGAACTCAAAGTTTCATATAACACACACTATTGTATTATTCAAAGAGAAGCGTACCGTGAAATATTGGGGTATTACAAGGAAATACATTAATTGTATCAAGGAATGATACTTAGTTATAGATTTCTAGTTAAGAGATACCCACTAATGAATTGGATGAGAGGAATTATTTGTTCAACCCTCAGCACATTGTCCATTTATTCAACTACATGGATACATGGAATTTTTAAAACAAAATCACTAATCCGATATTTTTTTAGAGACAACCAACAACCATCAGGGATGCAGGGGAAATAATTCACCATCACAACCGATGATGTGGTTCTTGAAAATTATGTGGGGACAGGTAATAAATTTATTTAATCAAGAATAGTGACATAAATTTTGATTCTACTTTTATGCATTCCATCTTATAAATAAATATTAATAGAATTATTTAAAACAACACCACAAATAATGAAAGTAGATTTGTCTGTGAAAACGAAAAATGGGGTAATTATTGCATTTATAGTATTTAACACCTCCATGATCAAATTTTTTGGTTATGAATTCCTAGAAATCCTTGTCATATTCCATTTGGTGGAAATTTATGTAATTCTTAGAATAGAATTTTTTCCCTATATATAGAAAACATAAATTTCTCATGAGAAGGAAATAACTCTTCATGTCACAAATCAACCCTTGATTATATACATGTTCATGGAGGAGGATGAATCTTCCTTAGCATAAGTATCAAAAACATGTATTTTATTTCCTAAAAGTAAGCATATATAGATTAAATTCTTGATTATAAGGAAATAATCATCCTTGAAGACTTTCCCATTGTGATGGAATACATTGATCTGTTTCCCAAGGACTTTCTTGGTCTACCTCATAGCCAAGGGTTTGAATATTAAATTGAGCTTATACCTATGGAATTACCAAAACCCAATACACATTAAAGAATGGTATTTTTGGAACTTGAGGATCTGAAGAAACAAATACCTGAGAATATGGGAAAAGGGTTCATAATCCCATGTGTTTACCCAGGGGGTGAATCAGTCCTCTTCATTAAGAATTATGATGGGTCAGTGCACCTTTTAATTGGCTTTCATGATCTTAACAGGATTACAATGAATAAAAAGTAACCTCTACCACAAATTTTGTAATTTTGGATCAAATACATATAGAGAAAAACTTCTCCAAGGTGGATCTATGGTCGGGGTATTACATAGTAACTGGGGTGAAGGAGGATATACCTAAGACTGCTTTTCAAGCAATGCATGAGCCATATTAGTTCATAGTAATGACATTAAAACTTACTAATGTAGTAATAATCCTAATGGACATGATTAATAGAGTCTTTAGATATTACCATGTCAATGTTATAGTATTATTTATCGATTATATTCTAATATACACCAAATTCAAGGAGGCGTAGGTGGAGAATTTATGCACGGTGTAACAGACCTTGCATGGATGATTACTACTCATTAGATGGATTTCACCTACTCACTTCACAACATCAACTACATTATAACTCATATTTATCATGAATATAATATGGTTGTTGATGGCCTTTCTAATAAGAGTGTAAATGAAGATATTACCTGGCTTGATGATCTCCCGGTTGATTTTCTAACTCTTCATGAGAAGGATTGTAATATGATTCCATATATTAGACTCATTTAATCTATTATTTTTATTCATATAATTTGTTCTATGGTCATTTTTCCATGGAACCACCCCCCCCCCCCAAAAGGAAGAGCATGTGGTGAATTAGAGAACTATGATAAAAACCTTATAAAATGGGAAACTTGTGGAAAAGTAAAGATAATGTTACTTCTTGTTGAAAGAAGTATCATTATTAAGTATTATTATCACTTGAAAAGAGATATACGTATACCCTTCAAATATAAAAGAAATCTAATGATGGTTGATTATAACATTTGTGACTGATACCTAGAGTTTCCTCATACTAGATGGGTACTATCATCAATTTTTTAGAATTGATCATTATTTTGATACCCTCTAACACTGCTAACCCTAATGGGAGTCATGTTTTTTTAGAATGATGAATGTTAATAGATCTTTAAGAACATAAAAAAAGGATTATCACTTCACCTGTACTCAAACTACCAATAAGTGTAGAACTATTCATGGTATTAAATAATGATTTGAAAAGAGAATTTGGTAGTTTTTAAGGTATGATGACAATGTTATAGCCATTTCTTCAAGGCAGTTGAATGTTCTTGAATAGAACTACTGGGAATGGGATCTGTAGTTGGATACAGTTATCTTCTCCTTGAAAATTTGAAAGCATTATCTCTTGGGGGAAATGTATGAAATAAATATGGATAACAAAATCCCAAAATATATATTCATACATAAAGAGTAGAATATAAACCATCATAGATGGTTATAGCTAATCAAGGACTATAACTGTTCAATTTTGTAGCATCCTATGAAATAGAATAAAGTGGATGATGCTCCAAATATTGAGGATTTATAAATTATATTGTCAATGTAATAGTATATGGATCTAATATACATATATTTAGAATGAATGGATAAGAGAATCATAAAATAAATAATATCATCAATCCATTCATAAATTATTGCTCAACTGTCCTTTATAGTGAAGATAATGGATGATCAACGAGATGATGTGGGAATTCAGAAGAAAGTGGAAACTATAATAAAAGTGAAATCCTTAGAGTTTAATGTTATTGAAGAAGGATTTGCAATATTTGGGTCACAACTATGCATACCATTAAATTTTGAACTAAAGTATGAGCTATTAGATGATACACATAGTTTGACGTTCTCTATCCATTAAGGAAGCACATCGATGTATTTAGATATCCGAGAGCACTATATATGGGAAAATATGAAGAAGTGGGTCACAGATGATACCACAAGATATCTTTTATCTTAGAAAGTTAAAATGAAAAGGAAAACATCCAAGGGTATGAAAAAACCAATACCCATACCTAAAATGAAATGATAAAAAATAAAAATGATAACTCCCACTAGTCTTCTAAATAAATCAGGAAGAAATAATGACATTTCGGCTGTGGTGGATCATTTTACAAAGACTACACACTTCATTGTGATTTGATATTATTTATCACCCGATAGACATGCAAGGATATACATTAGGGAAGAGTTGGGGATCCACAGAACTTTACTATTAATTAAATCTAATTGAGAACCAATATTTACCTCCATGTTCTTGAATAGTCTACAACACACCCAAAACACTGAGTTAAACATCATCATGGCTTATCACCCTCAAACTGATGTCCATTCTGGTCATTTTATTCAAACACTCGAGGATATGTTGAGATAATGATCAATTGACTTGAATGGAGGATGTAATCATCATATTCCTCTAGTTGTGTTCAAATAAAAAATATTTTCCACTCAAGCATCCAAATGGATCCGTACAAAGCCATTTATGTGAATATGTGTGGTACACCTGCATGCTGGGGTGAATCTGGGAATGAAAACAACAACCTCATGAAATGGTTGAGGAAATAGTGGAAAATGTTATGACAATTTAGAATCACATCAAGGATGCTAAAATCTGAATGAAGAGCTATCCTAACAATCATCGACGAGACATTGTGTTTGATGTTAGATACACGGTTGTCCTCCACATATCTCCATCGCATAAATTCATGAAATTTGGTAAAAAGAGAAAGCTTAGCCAAATATAAATAGACCCCTATAATATCTTTAATAACATTGGAGTAATTTCTTATCGACTAGCACTCCCACCAAACCTATCTCAAGTACATAATGTATTCATTGTATCCCTCTTAAAGAAGAACATAAAAAACCCATCACTAGTAATAAAAACAAAGGTGGTACTAATTGGGAATGATCTCTCAAATGAGGAGTGACGCACCCCTATCCTTGTGTGTGGAAAAAGAAAATTTATATTCATAATGATTCGGAGAGGCTGACTAGGGATGTCTCACTCAAAGAGCATCACAGTTGGTTAAATCACTAATTATAATTTTCATAATTAATTTATTATTATTTATTATTATTTATGAAAATGATAAATTTAGGGTTCTCATAGAAAACCTGAAATTAAATAATGCAATGTAAAATTGAGAAATAAATACAGATGTAGACAAAAATAAATTTGGGGAAAAATTCATGGTCTAGGGTTTATTAATACAATTTCATTAATTTTTTATTTGTTTTTTAATTTAAATTTGATAATTAATTTTTTGAAGCCTCATTAATGAATTACATTACATTGATTCAGTGTTTGTGTGGTTTTATAATTCCTTAAACTTATGAAACACCACTTCCATCCATAGTTAAATATGACAACACCAACACATATATACAATTCCATAATGTCTTGGCCCCACTGTATGTTGTTTCCGATATTTGGGAAAACATAACTCCATCATATGAATGGTTTAATTGAGAGAATGGTGTAATGTTGGAACATGTAATGCCAAATTTTCAATAGGGGTGAATTTACTTGATTAAAAATTAAAAATTTAAAATGATTAAAGAAAATAATTATCAAAGATAATTATTAATTTTTATTAGAAGTGGAAAAACTAAATAAAAAAGGGATAATTTTTATAGTAGATATTTCCATTGTGGGATTAATATAATCATATAAATCTCTTCTCACCAAGAGATATGTGTGCACTAAAAACTATTTTTATCAAGAAATCATTACATAATTACAGAATAATTTTCATGGGGATGGATAACCAGAACACTGACTTTTGTTTGGGGATTCATAACCCTTAAAACCTATCATTATTCACTGGGAATCACTAACCGATATTTCCTAAAATTGAATACAGGGAGTCATAGAAATTATATCACATCATTAGAATCCATGATTCACAACCCAAGGAAAAAAAATATAAAATGATTTTATGTTTAAAATCATTAACAGAAAAAATAGATTGTGCATGAGAGATGGGAAATAGTTTTATAGACTCAGAAACAAGAGGAATGAAAAGTCAAAAAATGTAAAACACATGTTATAGTTATTTAAGGTTAGATTGGTTCATCTCTTTAAGGTAGCAACAGTCGAAGGTGAAGAAATCAGCTCTTGAGAGATCATCAAAATGATGAAATAGAGTGTCACATGATGTTGAAAATGCACAACATGTTCAATGTTCACATTACATTATCTTTGAAAAAATAGAGTATCATATATGTAAACTCATGTTTCTATCTTTTCCAAATATATATATATAATTAATATTCAGTAGCTACAATATCTCTACTTCCTTCGAATATTCCAAATAATTTTATATGAGATCTTTCCAAAATATATAAAAAAATTCCCAGCACCGATGAGTTTTTATTCAAATATAATAACTGATAAATAAAGGGATTTAAAATAATTTTATTAAACCTTAAATCAACATATCCAAACAAATAGTGCTGAATTATTTTAAAACTCTAATATAAATCCATTCACAACTCTTTAAATTTAGTCATAATAGTTTCAAAGACTAGCAACACAAGATGAAATTAAATTTGAATATTTGAATTTAAATAAACATGAATCCTCTGACTTTATTAGATAAGACATTGAAGATGTATTAATTTTTCTCTTTAAAAATAGAACCAAAAAAATTATAAAAATTTCGATCATAATCATTATTTTTATTATGAAATTTTCAGTAGAAAAACCATTGAAAACAATTCATATATATATATATATAATAGATCAACTTTCAGCATTAATACACAATGAGGTAGCAACAATGTTGTGTATAGAAAGTAGGGTATACAACTGTAACATTGGGTATGAATACTAATCGATGGAATGAATAGTAATGTAGAGAATGGAAAATAATGGAGTGTATAAATAGTAATTTGGGGCATGAATAGTAGCATATTGTTATTGAACAATATGATTAACATCTAATGTAGGGAATGAATAGTGACGTAGGGAATAAATAGTAATATAGATTATGAACAGTAATGTATGGTATGAATATTTATGTAGGGAATGAAAATTAATTTATGGAATAAACAATGACGTATGGTTGTGAAACCACACATTGAACTATTGTGAATGTACAATGTGAACTATAATGTTGTGTAGGGAATGAACAGTAACATATGGTTGTCGAACCATACATTGAGAAAATTTGTATAGAAAACTTTATCAAATTTCAATGTATTTATAATGGATTTTAAGAAAAGAAGCATCCATTATTAAATGAATTATTTGTAGAAAAAACATATTAAATTAAAAAATATTCAATAATCAAATAAATATGGTATCTACAACTCCCAAAATCATTGACAAACAGAAGAAAAAACATTCTAGAAAACCAAATATTGGAAATTACATTACAGTACATCATATAATTTATTGATAATTAATATGAAATTTTTAGACATAGACATAATATAAAGAAATCAATATAAACATATCATATTTCTATAAAATTAATTTTCATATGAATCCAATAGATTTATTAATTTTTGTAAATTTAATATTGTAATGTTTTTAAAATAGAGGACTGTATCGTTTCTAAAATGAGAACAGAAACATCGTTGTATTTTTCGTGTGCTAGAAAAAAAATTCAGACTTCTTAAAAAAACTAATGAAGTATAGATAAATGTCTTATTTATCCAATGGTATACAAATCACAAAAATTAAAATAAATTTTATTGAGATATCATAAAAATATAGAGGTAAGAAAATCATAAAAATATTTTCTTTTAAAATAATTAAAAATGCACATGTACTAACAAAGGTTGGGGGAAAATTAATCAATGAAAAGAAATGGAATAAAAAACATTTTCATGGTGGAAAACAATCTCACCCAAGAAATAATTCCATATCCATAACAAATTTATTTATATTTTTCTTAAATTGAATCCTAATAACAATGGATATAGTGAAACCTCCATTAGGTCCAAGCCTTGGGTTAGCCATCTTACATTTCAACGTGAAAAAAGATCACAATGTAAATATGTAAGAGAGAGATAAATATATTGGGTTTGAAATTGAAATAGGTATGGAATAAGAAAGGTAAACACTTTAATAAAAAAATATGATGAATGTGTTCCATGGGAAAAGAAAACTGAAATAAAAAGAAAAGAATTAAAAAATCCAAATGCATGGTTGTCATCTAAGAATCCCACTCTAAAAAATATAATTTTCAATCCAACCATTTGATATTATTTTTAGTTCTGTAAGGGGACTTGGGGTGTCATAAAAGGCCATTTAATGAGTTTTGGTTCACAATGGGTCATTAATAGTTGAAAATTCGACTCTAATATGGAACATAAATGGATCCATGTGGTACACCCTAGGTTTTCCAAAATAATAAATTATAGACTTCTTGAAATTTTCCAAAAAATATTCTATTCATTTGACCTCTAAATTCCACCTTCATCCACAATGTGTATAAATGGTTATTTCCCAATTACTCATATATGATATTCTACCCGAAAATTTTCAAAATCATTATTCAATGTTGAGAATCTGTTAATCACCTTATTGAGTCCATAACTACATTAAATTTAATTTTGAAACATGGTTTGGAGTCCTATTTCAAATTTAACTAGAATAACAAAAATTGTAGTAATGTATCATGATTTATGCCTCATTTGTGAATATGGGGTCCACTCTGTCACCTCGAACTATTGTTCAAATTGATTTGTTTTTAGGCATCTATTTTTTTGAATCAGCTCTTGGCCCTATAGAAAACTATTGAGATAATAATATAATGAATCCTAAAAAAAGAATACAGAAATGTGGAATTATATTTTTTATATCATTCCCAAAATAATAAATCGATTAAAATGTGCTAAAATCTTAGAATTAAGTAATATTCACCTTTTATTCCAAAAAAACCATAAATACAAAATTGAGTCAACTATTCATAAATTAGTAAATTTAGAGGGTTTAAATAATTGAAATACAAATAAAAATAAAATATATTATCTCTATCAATTATTCCTCACTAAAATAGTGTATGTACTCAAGTATAAAATCTCCACATGGAATTTATAGGGCACCAATGTTACCAAAATTTGAATTCCAGGTCAATAAAATCAAACAGATTTCAATTTAAATTAAAATTATCAAATTTCACATAAAATATGATTTCAATTTCCCATTTTTCAGAGAAACAATCAATTTATGTATTTTAATATTCCCCTTCAAAAAATAATGGAACTTATTTTTCCATTCATTCATACTTCTCAATTTATTATTAAATATGTCAAATCCGGATCTGCTCAACATTTGAATCATTTATCTAATCACTCATGATAAAATTTAAGTAAAGATATGATCATATCATGAATATATACTCTTTATCCATAGTCATGTAAATGAGCTACCATACCTACTTTGTAAAAGCTAAATTAACATAAAAACACAAGGACAAGCAATGAAGGCTTAAATGAATCTGATGCATACAGTTGGTAGGATTTAGATACATGAAAATTATGGCTCAAGGAGGAGGTTTATATCTAATTCAAAATTCATGATATTAATAAAGATTAGTTAAATTATCCACATCAAAGTAAAAACTCAGATTTCATGAAAAGAAAAATTTATTCTTATGATCATATAATTCATAATGACTTATTTTTACATCCCTTTATTTTTTTTCAAAACAAATTTTCATTTTTTTGAAATTTATGATTATATTAAACCTCATATCTACCACCTAACCATGAATGGTAATAATCATAGATCTAGTAATGGTTATTTTTGGTTTTATGAAATCACAACCCATTTTCTCATTTTCTTAGTTCTTTTTTTAATTTTTCATTATTTTTAATTTGATAGTGGAAAACTACAATATATCTTGAATTAATTATCCACCTTTATTTCCTTACATAAGAACCCCCAATTTTTTCATAAAATGTATTTCATCTCTTTCACCATGACTCCCTTAACCCCAACACTTTAATTTTTGAAATATCGAGAAAACAGTAAGAGTAGAATATGACTAGATAAAAATTTCATGAAACATAGCTCATTCTTAAAAAAGTAATTCATAGTCTCAATGGGATAATGAAATATTTATGTATATGTGGTCTTTCAAGATAAAGTGTTTTATCAAAAATTTCCTCAATCACTTCCAATGATTTTTTCAAAGTCATATCTTGAAAATTTTTCAAATTCTAGTTATAGTAGGTTTTTAATTCCACAATCACTCATAAAATATGCTTATGGATAAATAAGTGGTACTTGTTCTGTAAATCCTCTTGGGAATGAGAAATATGATTTTGAAAAATAACTCAATATTGAAAATAATAAATCAATTCACAGGAATTTCATTTATTCAATGAATGAAAAATGTTACGGAAATTTCATTTACATGAATCCAACAATTTCATTAAATCATGAGTCCTCATTTTAACATCCATGATTCACTTTAATCAAAAAAATTCCATTTTACTCATTAAACCTCATTAACATTGAAATCTAAAACATAGAATCATAGTATTAAGAAAAAATATCATGTCTCTTAGATAACTCATGTAAGGAAATAATTCAATCACGGTCATGGATTTTCAATTTCAAAGCTAAAAACATTTCTAAAAAAAAGATATATAGATTAAATGACAAACACTAAAAGTGATCTCTTATTTAAATTGAATCTTAGTCTTATTCCCATAAACTTTTGTGGATTCCCTATTCTATAATGTTCCTACACATGTAAATTGAACAATTAATAACAGGGATCATGTCTTTAAGTCCATAAAAATATGAGTGAGAGGGGATACTTGGTGGAATAATCCAAAAAAACATTTTGAAGCCTAATTTACAAATATTAAAATTTATAGTACTGGAAACCTAGTAATGGATAAAACATTGTACGATGTCCCAAGTGGGACCTGAATATTACTACCTCCAATGGTCAGTACTAGTTGTTATCCAAATTTTGATGGTAGTTGGATTTTATTGGATTTTCATTAGCATGTGTTGTTCTTCCCAGAATGAATTTAATTATTATTATTGAAGATAATCTGATGTATAGGGTACACCAGATCTTCACCTTTCATACTTTGGTTCAACATTCATGGTGGGGTTCATATGAATTATGGATCCTCCTCCTCATTCGTTGATACTTATGAATAATCTTATTCACAATGATATTGATTTTTCCATATTTACATCATGAAATGAATAATAAAATATAGAATAAAATTTATAATTTAAATTTTTTATTTTATAATCTTCCCTTTTAATTTAGAAAGCTTGTGTCTCTTTACATTCAAGAGAAGATAATTGGGTCTCTTCATGTACTCCTTCGAGTAAGTGTTCAATGTATTCGGGGAACTCCATGTTTTCCTCAATAGGTGCATCTAATTTTTCATCAACATATTTAGGGCTTAAAAAGATATGGATGCATCTAATCATTAAAAAAATAAGAATAATTATCAAATTAGTTTTAACAAAATTAAAAGAGTTTGATTTCTTGAATGTATCATCTCTCTATCTCTATTGGGGATTAATATTTTTTTCAATGATTTGTGAAGTTGGGAGTCAAATGGTAGCTAATTAAGGTAGTTAGTCATGCTCCTCTACCTTGAGTTTGGCCCCATTCTCATGGATTTTCATAGAAAAATCAAGAATGGCTAGTGGCACATACTTCATGTCCTTGAATATTTGTTAGTAAATATGGTGTTAATCGATCAATCCCATCAAATCGTGAGGCAATATGCCTATATATATGCCTATTTTCTTTTACATTACCATTATCATAAAAGCATCATCTCTTTATTGTTGTTCCTCCTCAGTATAGTGTATTTATTTTTCATGAACCGATGTGTAATTATTCCATGAAGTAAATAAATTATAATTTTAAAAAATCAAGTAAAAATAATTTTATTAATCATTAAAAACAAATATATTATTAAAATGTAAATTTATAAAAAGTGTTCAAAATAAATATTTAGATCCCCATAAACAGTACTACATTGGATATACAATTATCATAGGGAATGTAAAGAAAAGGATATTTATATTCCAAATGTTTCGTAAAGGATGACTAGTGTCATCTCACTTGAGAGGTCTCACAGTAGGTTGAATCACTAATTCTAACTCACATAATCTATTAATTTTGTTGTCTTTATTATTTATGACAATTATGGATTTAGTTAATTCATAGAAAATGTGATGTTAAAATAATGAATGGAATAATTAACATATAAAGGTGTTTATAGAAATAATGATTGTAGTGAATAAATTTCATGGACTAGGGTTTGTTAACACTGGTTGATTCATTAGTTATTTTTTGATTAAATTCAATTTGGATATTTTATTTAATGAAACCTATTTAATGAATTACATTACATTGAATTATTTAGTGTATGGTTTTATCATCCCTTCAGCTTACAAAACCCCGCCTCCTCAAATAGTCAAATAGGATAACACCTAAACTGGGAATGGAATTACTAAAAGGAAGGGCTTCATTGTATGTTGTTTCATATCTTTGAAAATCTACAACACCATTGTATGAAGTGTTTTCTCAAGAAAAGGATGGTAAATTGAATTAATAAATGAAAATAAATGTAATTTGAAATAATGTCATGGTGGAAAACCATAAATCTTTATTAATACTCCCACATACACCACAAACATATTTAAATCATTATGTATTGAAGCGAAGTAACAAATAATGTCATGAAACCTCTCATGGGTCCTAGCCTTAGGTTAGTCACATACTATTTAAATGTTAAAATATTTCACAATGAGAATATTTAAGAGATATAAAATGATATTTGGGTTAAAGGGAAAATGAGATGAATGAAGGAAGGGAAACACATTAATACAAAATATGGTTATTGTGTTACATGGGAAATGAAAAATAAAATAAAAAGAAATGAAACAAATAATCCATAAGGATATCATCTATGATTACCTCTTCAATTGTTATAGGATGTCATAATAGATCATTTAATGACTTTCGAGTCATAATGGGTCATCAACGGGTGAAATTTTGACTCCAGAATGTTTCTTCAAAAGATTCCATGTGGTACAACCTTAGTTTGACCATAAAATCAAATGTATTCTTCTATAAACTTATTCATAAAAATGTTTTCCATTCGATCTAAACAATTATACTTCCAAATCCATGTATAAAAAAGGTTATTTTCGAATTAATCAAAAAATTTATTCTACCCGAATGTTTTTAAAATATTTATTTAATGGTGTGAATCCATTAACCTGCTTCATGAGTTCATAACATTTTAAATTTAATGGAGACACTATGGAACGAGTCCTATTTCGAATCCAACTAAAATAACCTAAATTTTATGTGTGTATCATGATTTATACCTCATTTCATGTTGTGGGGTCCACCCTATCTTCCCAAACAATTGTTCATCTTGATTGATTTTTTGGGCCTCTAGTTGTTCGAATCAGATCTTGGTCCAAAAAAATTATTTTATCCAATAAAATGAAAATATAAAATACAATCACACTAATTGGTATAATATTTTAAAAGGTATTACCGAAATTACAATGTGATTTAAATATATAAAAATCACATAATTATGTAGTTTTCACATTTTAGTTTAAAACACCCAATAAATCCAAAATTGAATTAAACTTGATTAACATTATAAATTTAAATGGGTTTGTATAATTTTAATAGTTATACAAAATCTGTTAAATATTAGTTGTATCAAAGAGAAACAATAAATGATCATAGACTGTATAGACAATGTTCTACTAAATAAAAAAATGCACATGGTCAAAGTGTTATATAGAAACTAAATGATTGATGAAGCGATGTGTGTTCCACATAGAGGGATGAAATAGAATTACCCTAATCTTTATTATTGTGGTAAATCAAAATTTTGAGGGAATAATTTATGATTTTGTAATATTTTAATAACCTAATCATTTATAAATAAAATTCCCCTTATGATTTAAAATAAATATCTTATTGTGTATTATGGTTATAAAAAACACATCAATATATTTGGTTTCATCACAAATGATCTAATAAGCCATTAATAATCATTTTAATCTATTATATAGATGTTTAATAGTGATCGTAGGATTAGTATAAATATATAATTTTCAAAAATACAATTGACGCAGACAAAGGATGTGAAGGCCACAACCTGTAGGATCATACCCTATGAATTCCATTTATCGATGCTTCCGAGGTAGATAATGTAACGTCCCAGATCCGGGTGCCACTCAACCGGTGCCCCAAACTCGGTTGGTCACATGACCTCAAGTGCATTTACCCAAATGCTAGAGGATACCGACTAGCAGTGAGGTCCTAGGTCTGATAGTGGGGAAACTATGCCCTGATCTGTGAAAGTGTAGCGCCGTAGAAATAGATATTAACATACAAAAAACGGAAGCAGTAAACAATACCCAACTAAAATGCATAAAAGTACTGAATTAAAATATAACAACAGTCATATAAATATGGTAATTACTTATGTTTTTAAGTCTATGACTGTATGAAAACATGATACACTGCAATCTAAAATATTCCAATACAATGTACAATTACAGTAAAGGAAAAAAAAACGGTGCAGTAGGAACTCAGCTGCATCGCGAGCCTAATCTCAGTCCCATGCTCTCCCACTCCTCCTCAACAATAAAGTACATATATAGGGACTCTTTCCCTTATCAACACATGTAGTAATATAATCTGTTTAGGCCCAAGACATGACCCAAATAGGGTGTGAGAAATAAATCCAAATAGGAAACCACCAAAGGCCTGTACCCAACTGTCAGTGAAAAAGTGCAACAACAATGTGCAATAATAAAATGTAGTAAACTCGGTTGTACTCAAAAGAATCTATCTCTACCAATTACATTGATATTTATTAATTATTTATCTATCCCAAGATTGTGCTTTAGCTTGGTAGGTAAAACATAATAAATCACCATAGTGGATAAAAAAGGTGTCGTTGTCCACTGACATGCAAAACCATACCCTCAGGTAATCAGAATCTGAACCAGCATGTGACTCCCCACAAACATAACGAATATTGCGTACATGTGTATGAGGTGTTTCCCATAGGCACAGAAACTACTTCCCATAGGCATGAGAAATGTTTCCTATAGGCTAAACAAAACACTACCCTCTGGATAAGCAAGTAACCGGGCCCAAACCAACACATAAGAAATCAATTTATATAAAATTCGCCTCATGGAAATTCAAATAATGCTAAATTCACAGTATACCCACATGTAACAAGGCCAAAAGGTTGGACAAGGGAAACACACCCACGTGGTGGCCCTGGATCCAAGAAGTGATCCCAATAAACATTTTATATTTATCATTAGATTATCTATGAAGTTCTAGATATCTAAAGAGTCAAGGCCTGCCCATACAACACTACAAACATGGGTGCATAGCACAATGGTACAAGAAAACACTCAATAGTTGGAATTAAATACCAGACCACCTACCTTGATCTCCTATGATTAGTATACGTGAACAACGCCTCCCGAAACACCCGAGAATAGCGTAGATCTCAGATAAATGTTCACCGATTAAAACACAAATAAACCCCCCCTTGGGAAAGAATTGGAAGGAAACACACAACTACATGGCGTATACTTTTCGTTTTTAACCGGCTACTTTCCACTGCCTCACAGTTCATTGGTCAACATGATTACATGACGTGTATTTCGGAATACATGACATGTACTATCATTCTTTTGTCAGCTACTCCAGCCGCTTTACTGTTTCCCAGCTGACTGATTACACGGTGTGTATTTACTATGTACATGGCGTTTATTTAGTTTTTAAACCATTTATCATGGACAATACTACACGCCATGTGTACCCATCCCCCATGTCCATAGTACACAACATGTGGAAAGGTACAGGGAGTGTACCCCCAAAATTTGGGATTTTTTCTCAATTTTCCTTACTTTGTAAAAATATGTTAAGGGAAAAAGAAATGAAGAAACTCGTACCTCATTAACTATAACATGGTTCTTACAAACTTCCCTCCTTACAAAAATTTGTCCTTGAATTTCCCTTACAACAGTGGTGAAGATAAATCATAGAAAAACTCTTGGAACTGATCACGTATATCAGTCTCCCGCTACCAGGTTTTATCCTGCACTTGGCCATGCTGCCATAGAACCCATACGAGAGGAATTGAACAGCCACATATAACCTTCGTGCTCCTATCAAAAATTAAGAATTGGATGCTCCGCAAAGGACGCATCGTCCTGAATCCCAACCTCCTTGGGCTGGAAGACGTTAGATGAGTCTGAGTGATAACGTCATAGCTGAGATACATGGAAGACGTCGTGCACGACCCGATACCTCTATGGTAATTGCAACCGATAGAAAACCGTCCTAAATCTCTCCAGAATCACAAATGGCCCCACATTCTTCAATGAAATTTACCCTATCTCCTGATCCACCTTTGTGCCGACCTCGGTTAAACAAGTAAAAAAACATGACCCCCGACCACGAACTCCAAGGGTCGTCTGCGGCGATCAGCATACAATTTTTGACGAGACTGTGCAGTAGCCATCCACTTCTGTATTAACTAGACCTACAATGAAGTCTCCTAAAAGGGACGTCCCAGAAAAGCTACCTCACCTGCCTCCAACCAGCAAAGGGTGATCGACATGGCCTACCATATAAAGCCTCATAAGGTGTCTTCACAACAGTTTCCTGAAAACTGCTATTGTAGCTAAACTCAGCATGGGTTATATGTTTCTTCCAAGATCCCCCAATTTCTAGGACTTGTGCAAACAACATGCCCTCATGCACCTATATCGTATGATCTTTCTGGCCATCGGTCTGAGGGTGGTAAGATGTGCTCAGAATCACCTATGTACCCAGTTACCTCTGAAACCTCTTCTGGAAACGAGACCTTAAATGGGATTCCCTATCTAAAATGATAGAATGAGGAACCCCATGAAGGCGTACCACCTCTTGGATATTCAACTTATCGAGCTCGCCAACAACGAAGGTCTCCTTGATCAGCTAAAAGTGATCTACCTTCGTAAGTCTTTCCACAATAACCCACACGACATCACTACCTCGAGGTGACCTTGGAAACCCTGTCACGAAGTCCATCACGACATTTTCCAATTTCCACTCTGGAATGGGTAACTGTTATGACAGTCTGGATGGCCTATGATGCCCCGCCTTCACCTGCTGACAGGTGGAACATCTCATAAAAAAACCAGCTACCTCTCATTTCATTCCTAGAAACCAATACTGACTTCTCAAGTCATTGTACATTTTGGTAACTCTGGGATGCACTGCCCATGCTGAATCATGAATCTCCCTCATCAACTCCTCGCGTATATCACCTGGAAATCATATTCATCCATGGACTCGTAGTACCTCATCGTCACCTATCGTCCAACCAGGAGGGTCAGCACTTTCCACCGACTCCCATGGATCTAGGCTTTCAGAATATTATAGCTGTCTCATCCACACTCTATCTTGGAGGTTAGAAGTCATAGCTATGGAAGAAAGATAGGCTCACCCATGACTATCGTGCATATCCAAATTCATCTCATAGAACAAATCTATGAGCTTCCACTCATCACTGGCATCCTACAATGCCTATATCTGAGTCCTCCAACTCAGTGCATCAGCAACTGTGTTACCCTTACCTTGTGTATAGGCAATCTCGAAGTCGAAGGACTGAAGGTATTCAACCCACTTTTGTTGTCTTAGATTTAGGTCATGCTGGGTAAAGATATATTTGACACTTTTGTGGTCTGTAAACACCCCAAAATGGTCTCCCAAGGGATAATATCTTCATTAACATAACGCATGAACAACTGTAGCCAACATAAGATCATGCGTCTGGTAATTCCTCTCATGTGGCCTCAACTGCCGAGACCCGTATGAAACCACTCAATTGCCCTGTATCAACACTGCTCCCATCCGAATACCTGATGCATCACAGTAAACTGTATAGATCTTCCCTTTCTCTAGAAGTATCAGGACTGGTGCTGATTTCAACCTTCCCTTCAGTTCCTAAAAGGCTATCTCGCAAGATTCTGACCAAACGAACTTCACACCCTTCTCAGTCTAACTCGTCAACAGTGCTGCTATGCAAGAGAAGTCCGGTATAAAGCATCTGTAGAAACCAGCTAGCCCCAAGAAACTACATATCACAAACACGTTCTTAGAAACCTCCTAGGAGACTACTACTCTCACATTATTTGGGTCTACTACAACTCCTACCTCTGAGATAAATGACCCAGGAATTTTATCTGGTCCATCCAAAGCTGACACTTTGAGAGCATAGAATATAGTTGATGCTCTCTCAGTGTACTCAGTACGATCTCAATATGGGTAGCATGGTCGTGTCGAGGGTGAGAGTACACCAAGTTATCATCTACGAAGACTACCAAAAAAATATAGATAAGGGTGAAACACATGATTAATCAGATCCATGAAAACTGTTGGCGCATTCGTGAGTCCGAAAAGCATGACCATGTACTCGTATAGACCATATATGCGTCGAAAACCTGTAAGCGATATGTCGGATGGTCTAACATGTAATTGATGTTATCCAGATCTCAATTCAATCTATGAGAACACTCGTGCTCCACGATGTTGATAAAAAAATCATCAATACTTGGCAAGGGATATCGGTTCTTAACCGTCAACTGGTTCATCTTATGATAATCCACGCAAAGTCTGAGGGTTTCGTCTACCTTCATAGAAAACAAGACAGGCGAACCCCAAGGATAAGTTCTGGGTCAGATGAAACGCTTTTCCTAAAAATCCTCCAACTGCCTCTTGAGCTCCTTTAACTCTGGTGTAGCCATCTATAAAGAGGAATGGACACCTGTGATGCTCCTCGAACTAGATAAATAGTGAAATCCACATCTCGCTCCAGAGGTAGACGTGAAAAGTCATCTGGGAAGACATCAATGAAATGATCAACTACTGGAGAGATATCCTTCTAAAAAGTTCCCTCAATATCTAGATATAAAATCACAATCTAGGATGTCTCACCACCTCACCCACGATGCTCAAGTCCATCTTGGCTCACCTGAACATCCCATTCTCCCTTGTATATAAACTCTCTACCCTCGGGTGACGTAAAAGTCTCCCTGCGACGGTACCAATCTACAATGGATCGAAAAAGTACCAACTAGTCCATCTCGATAATGACATCATATATCATCATCTCTTAGAAATTGAGGTCCCGTAGAAAGTAAAACCCACCAACCATTAGGGGGTACTCCCTGCATTGACACACACCTGCCGTCTTAATACCCAATAGAGCTTCAAGCATCATCACATCAGAAGAAGAAGAAACATAGAGCCCAATGGTCTCCATAGCAGGCACAGATATAAAGATATGTTTAGACCCAATATCAAAAAGTAGTGAAGATAAAATTGAAGCAACTAGAATAGTACCTATGATAGTAGAAGGTCTGGGATCCTGCTCCTGTTGGGTCTGTTGTACTTCATAAGCCTTCCCAGTGTCACGGCCCTGTGACACAGCCTAGATACCCTGAGCTGACCAGCCCTGATATCTCTGAGATTTTTGTTTCTGGATACCATGGTCACGACCACCACCTCAACCTGAACGCCCCAATGTATCCAAATTCCCAGACTAGTATGAAGATGTAGGCCCTACTCCCGCACACGGAGTCTGCACAGAACCCCTCTCACTAGCCACTAGTGGAAACGCCCTGCAAAAATGCCATATATGACCCATCGTGTCGCAATCTCGGCACTCCACAGTGTCACGTGGACACTGAAGTCTCTTGTGCCCCTCTCTACCACACTGGTAGCACCTCACTTGGCCACTTGAAGAATTTGGATGACTAGTACTACCACCATGAGAGAAATCCATCGGCCTCTCCCTTTTACCAGTAGAAATAGTACCAGAAACTGATGTCGAACCGCCCTAGCCTGCACCACTAGCTTCCCCCAGGTTCCGCTTAGTAATAAGTCCTTGGTTCACAATAGCATGCACTATATGCAACCTGAAGACGTTCACGAGTGCTCAGATGTCATATAAAATACCATCCTCAGAACTTTGTTCCCTCAACGTCTCATCTCCCACCAGAATAGGGGCAATCCACTATGGCTTGGTGAATCGGGCCGAATAATCCATCATTGACATATCTCCCTACTGCAGATTCATAAAATATCAAGCTCGATCTCCCCTCAGCATCTCTATGAAGAATAAGTCATAGAAGACTGCCTAAAAATATTCCCATGCCATGTCTCGGTGACCCTCGGTCTGGGTGGTAACTTCCCACAACCTCTTGTTGGAATCACGCATCATGTGTGTAGGGAGCTTGACCCTCCGCCCTGGAAGTGTCTCCAGATGATCGAAGATAGTCTGCCTAGATCCCATCCAAGACCTCGTAGTCTATGGTAATGCATCCCCTGAAATGGTAGGCGGATGCTACTGCTGGAATATAAAATTCAGCTCTGCCATTGATGTGGCAGCTGACGATGCTCCTTGTAAAGTCTGCATAAACTATACGAAGCCTTCACAGAACTACGACTCCACGCATTTGTCTGGTATAATGGTTGGTGCCTCATCCAGCTCTGTTGGAGGATCCCTTGGTATCCTGTGGTCGACCATCTCTAAAGTATACTTGTTTTCACTCTCCTAGAGAATAACTCGTGGTCGTCTCAGCGGCATGACTCTACAAGTTCAAACACGCACCTGAGATCGAGATCATTAAGTACTGAAAAGAGGACTATAAGAAGGGAACATGAGAGATAAAACATTCAATTTTTAGAAAATAATACTATATGGCATGTATAATAATGACATGAAGTTTTCCCTTAATTCTTTCATATGGGCGTGTACTCTGCAAGCAGTGGTCGTGTAACACCCCAAAACACACGGTGTGTTGTCCACACACACATCGTGTACTTGATTTTCTTCCCCTGCCCGAGTCCTTCAACACGGCTTAGCCACACGACTCTCCTTTTGAACGAGACTAAACGGCGTGTATACGTCCTACATGGAATGTAATCGACGAGCTTCACCGACCCGTGTAGTCTAAGAAACGGCTGGGTACATAGCTCACACTACACAGCTTGTTCCAGATAGACACGACATGTACGACTTAAATTCCAACTACCCATGTTGTTAGGGACATGGCTGACTACTCAGCTGACACTACATAGCATGTTACACCCGCACACGACATGTACAAAACCCTATTTCCCCAGCCACATGACCAATTCCACATAGTCTCTCACTGGTGAAGACTAAACGGTGTGTCCCTTAGGTACACGGTGTGTTTATGAAGAGATTACATTGACCCGTGTTTGTTTGTTACACGACCAGATCTCCAGGTCAAACTACACAACGTGTTCGTCATTTACACGACATGTATATGGTCAAATTTCTCCGCCCGTGTTGTTAGTTACATGGTAGACACAGGTTCAACACAACACGACATGCATAATAACTACACGGAGTGTGCCTACAATGTTTCATGCTCCCATGTTTCTGCCTACACAGCCTATGACATGGGTAGAAACTACACGGCGTGTACATATGGTACATGGTGTTTACTTAAAAAGATTTATTTTCTTCATGAACAGAAGAGTAAAGGGCATATAATAAAAACTACAGGACATGTCTTCTAGGTTTTTCTAGACATTAAGCCTCAGAAACTACTTTGGTACCCAGAAAACACCAAAACCAACACCAAAGTGGAAAATTCCGATACAGAGGGCCCATACTCCCCGCGAACCAATGCTTGGAATCTTATGCGTGTTATAAAAAGTTAAAAAAGTCGATGATCCACCAAATTCCAATTGATGAGGGCCCATTATCTTCAAAAACCAAAGTATGGAGTTCATTCTCAGAACCTCACATAACAATATCCTATCAAATACCTATTATTTATCAAGGCATCTATCATGACAACATGAATTTTGTAGCACAACATCTATCACAAGAAAATGAAACTTCTAATGCACCTATATGGCATGGAGACTATGCATGGCATGTGATTATAACAAGTTCCTAAATGATGCATGAGATGGAATACCCTCATGTCATTGGGTTGAAACCTAATAAAACCAAGGTATAAAATATAAAAAGAACACAACAAGTGCGTCACCTGACGGTGAAAATCAAATCAACTGTAAAATTGAAAAATCAGAAAAATTACAACACGAGGTAAATTGGATTTTCCCTGTACACATGTTAGATACTCTAGGGAACAACTTATTACCAGGTACCTTTTCTGTCATATCTCTTACTATAGGCTCCAAATAGTATGTCAAGAAGAAAAGAACTCCTCTGATACCACTTTGTAACTTCCTAGATCCGGGTGCCACTCAATGGGTGCCCCGAACCCGGTTGGTCACATGACCCCAATCACATTTCCACAAATTCCAGGGACTGTAGACTAGTAGCGAGGGCCTAGATCTGAATTTGGGGAAACTATGCCCTCATTTGTAAAAGTGTAGCGCAGTGGAAATAGATATAAACATACAAAAACAGAAGCATTAAACACTACCCAACTGAAATGGATAATAGTACATAAGTAAAATATAACAACAATCATATAAATATGATAATGAATTATGTTTCTAGTTCTAGGAAAGCATCCAAAACATGATACACTACAATCTAGAATGTTCCAATAAAAATAACAAGTAAAAAAAGGAAAACAAAATGGTGCAACAGGAAGTCAGCTGCATCGCGAGCCTACGCTCGGCCCCATGCTCTTCCACTCCACCATAAAAATTAAGTACCTGTATAGGGAATCTTTACCTTATCAACACCTACAACAATATAACATGTTTGGGCCCAAGACATGACCCAAACAGGGTGTGAGTAATAAATCCCTGTAGGCAACCACCAAAGGCTCATGCCCAACTATCAGTGAAAAAGTGCAATAGTAGTGTGCAATAATAAAATGCAGTAAACTAGGAAGTACTCAGAAATAAATATCTCTACCAATTTCATTTCCATTTATTAATTATTCATAAATCGTAATCTTGTGATTTATCTTGGTAGGTACAACATAGTAAAGAACCACAGTGAATATACATGGTCTCTTTGTCTGCAAACATGAAAAACCTTACCCTCTGGTGATCAGAATTGGAACCCACAGGTGACTACCCATAGGCATAATGAATATGCCCACATTCATACAAGGTGTCACCCACATGAACATAAAATACTTCCCACAAGCATGAGAAAAGTTGCTTGCATGCTAAATGAAACCTTTCCCTCAGGATAAGCAAGTAATCGGGCCTAGACCAACACATAAGAAATCAATTTATATAAAATTCCTCTCAAGGAAATTCAAAGCATGATAAATTCATGGTATACCCACCGGTAACTTGGCCAAACAGCTAAACAAGGGAAATACACCCACATGGTGGCCCTAGATCCAAGCAATGATCCCAATCAACATTTTATATTTATCATTAGATTATTTGTGCAGTTCTAGATATCTAAATAGTCATGGATTTAACCATACAAAACCCCCAACATGGGCGCATAGCACAATTGAACATGAAGACACTCAATAGTTGGAATTAAACAATAGAGCACCAACCTTGTTCTCCTCTAATCTGTATACGTGAATGACGCCACTCGGAATAGCCGAGAACAACATAGATCTGGTATACAAATTCACCAATTGAAACTCAAATAACTTCCCCTCAGGAAATAATTGGAAGGAAACACATAAGGAGAGGAAATAACATACCTCCGTGGTCCTAATGTGACTGTCGAAAAAAGAATCCATGTTCCAGAGTATGATCGGGAGCTCCTCCAAGCTTAAGCCCTCTCTCCCATTCTCGAAATAAATTCTTATCTTCCTCTGTCAAAATAGAAGACTGCTTTTGGTTTATAACAAAAAAACAAAACTACACGGAATGTACTCTCAAGTACAGCACATGTAATTTTAATTTTTAATAGTTCCTATGGCGGCTACATTTGACCACCTCATTGTTCATCGGTCGACATGATTACCCATCATGTATTTCTGAATACACGGTGTTTACTGTTGTTCCACTGGCGGCTAATCCCACCGCCTTACTATTGCCCTGCCAACTGATTACATAGCGTGTTTATACTAAGTACATGGCATTTAGTCAGTATTTACACCCTTCATCACTAACAGGTCTACATGCCCTTTGTACTCATCCCATGGCCAAAGTACACGGCAAGTGGAAAAGTACATGACATGTACCCACAAAATTTGGGATTTTTCCCATTTTCTTTATTTTCTCAAAAACACATAAGGGGAAAGGAAAAGAAGAAACATGTACCTCAAGAACAAGAACCGGGTTCTTACAGATAACTAAACATATATTTCCCCTTGACCAACCCATGTATATATCCAATAAATTATGAATCTTATAAACTATTGTTGGAACAATTTTAATCTCATCTATATCACAGATCAAACCATGTCTGTGAAACCACCTCATGAAATTATCATCATCGCACACCTTACCCTTAGGGAATTTGTAGGTGTATTAAATGGATATGTATCAAGAACATTAAAAAATGAAAATTTATATTTTATTTTTAGTAAAATAATATTTATATTTACTTCTTATCATTAATGTCCAAATGACTCTAATTTTTATACAGTTAAACAAAATATGTTTTATTAATTTGCATTCAATTTATATTAAAAAATTTATTATAATGAATTAATTTATTTTTGAAATAAAAATATTTGAATAAAATATTATTATTATATAGTTTTTATTAAATATTAATGAACATATAATTGTTTTGATGTAAAATGTCATTTTTATAAGGGTTTGAAAACTGTTATTGTAAAAAACCTAGCATTTCTAAAACAATGACAATTATTATTTCAAAAGTAAAAATTCAAATATCTAAAAACTAATTTTGATAATATGAATATTATTTTTGGAATCATAAGATAGAATTTATCCAATTATGAGTTTTTAATAATTTTCTAAGGCAGTCACATTTTTGGGTAAAAATTAAATACCTTATAAATCTATGGTGTGTATTACGACATCAAAATATCTCAAAAGATATGTTACAAATACTATAAATGGAATACATGAATAAATAAATGTTTTACCTCTATTTTAATATGATATTTTATTTAATTTATTTATCTTATAAATCCATATTGATCCCTCCAAAACTTATAATATATTTTATATTTTTAAAATAACTTCTTTAAGAATATAACTCACTTCCAAGTCATAACACGTACTATTTTATTAATTTAGTCCCTTGAACAAATAAAATAATCCCAAATACCTCTATTTTTTCCAATCCATGTAAATAACCATGAGAAATAATTATTTTTTGTTTTTTTGTTTTATAGAGTCTAAAACATATGTTTGAGAAATTAAAAACAATTACCTACTAATTTACTTTATAATCCTACCCAAGATCTCATTTCTCTCCAAATAAAATCTTTAGAGCACATCATTACTCTATCATACCCTCCCACAATTCCTCCCAAGGTTCTCTAGAGCCCTTACTAATCCCCTCCCATTCATTTTGAGTCACACACTCAATGTAAGGGATCCTCACCATCATTTCTTTATTCATGTTTCTTTATTTTCCTATGACTTCTATTTAGGATCCATAATGTTGGAATATGTCGTTAAAAGTAACTATTATTGTCCATTTTATGTAAAAATTATATAACAACCCTTTCAATATAATCAATAGATTCTATTAAATTTTATTTGAAGTCGTTATGTTTTTGAAATTTCACAATGATTTTCCATAACAAATCAATTGTGTAATTAATCCCATAACTATTTCCTATAAATAGTGTTCACCTTTATACATGTATACTTATTTGAAATTGTAATTACTTGTATGTATTCCAAACTCTATGATTAAGGAATTTTATTTTATAATGAATGAATATATTTTTTTGATCGATGTGGCACACATACGAATGATTATGAAATGAATTTGAAGGGTATAGATGGAATTATATAGTTCTACAATGCATTGGGTAATATTTTGTCTCATGATATATCATGTTGGTACTAGTAGTAGTCTTGATTACTTTATGTTTCTTTTACCATCATTATGTCTTGGTAGTTACCCTTTAAATATTTCTATGATGTAGTGTTTTATGTTGTTGCAAAATTACCCATTTTGAATTCATGATTACCATTCTATATTATGTATCACTATTCATGTTTATGATTCCTAATCCTTTTATTTCCCATTGATTTGGATATTATATTACATCTTTTATTATCCCCTTAATAATCCATGTTAATTAAATTATTTGGATTTATATCTCACCCCTTTCTTTTGTATTCCCCCAGGTTATCCCATGCAATATTGTGTTCGATTGAATATTATGATCATGTTAACGATGTTTTTAATAAAAATGTTGGTTTCCCTAATTTAACTCAATATGAAATGTAAATAATTCCCAAATTAACAAACCCTATCAATAATTTAAATTATATTAGGTGTAATATTATGCAATAAATCTCATATTAAATTGAAATAAACAGTAGGGCTGTTATACGAATTGTAAGTTCTTGGACTACGAACGAAATAGGCCTCGTATTCTAAATCACCACAAGGAATATTAAAATAATTTTACTAGGCATAAATTATTAATTTAATCCCTGAAATAATACTTTTATAACATGGTTATCAACATGGAATATACATATGAAAATGAATATATTCTCTATACATGGCTCATAATAATGACACCTCAGGATTGAAATGACTTTTGTTTTCAGGAGGCTGAAAATATTTCACCATAGACTACAAATGATTATTTTTTTCATGAAATATTCCTTTCATGGATTCCACCCCAAAACCATCCCCGTTCATATTAAAGACTATTATATTCTTCTAAAATGTTCATTTCACTGGTAAACTCATATTCCGCAAAGCACCCCGCATCATGATACTTAACTCACAATGAAAGTTTTATGTATTGACAACATTTATTAATAGATAATTTGAAAAATTATTTTGAGATTCGTATGATCCATCAAAAAATTTAATATTGTATGTTGTAAATTTATTCTCATGAATATTATTATTTATATATGGTTATTACATACAATCTATCTTGTGCGAAAGGCTTTTTATGTGGTTCCTATATCAAAATTTTATATTCTCATTGCAATCATCTTCACCATATCAATAATGAAAATCATTTACATTATATGGGTTAGTCTATACATAAGTTATTTACACCAATTCATCGAGGTTCATATGGTCTTACATAACATTAGAAACTTATATGAAGTATATGCATATAACATCCACATTCGTGAAGGGTTCGTTATGTGAGAAGAAGATACTGATCTTCGATATGATCGAACATACTAAATTCATGAAAAAAAGTGATTTATTTATTGGAATTACCATATAACCTACATCACAACATATTTGGTTCATCTTATTTTCCCAAAAATATAATTAATTCTATGTTGACAATAAACATGGAAATAATATAATGGTACAAAATTGGCCACCCAATGCATTTATCTCCACAATATATATATGCTGGAAACTATTCTTCACTGAAAACTCAACATCCTTTAGAAATATATTATTAATAGTTTCTATATATTCTTCCTTGGTTGATTTTTGTGTTACATCAATCATAGAATAATATTTTATGGAATCACATTTTCATATCGGTAATTTCCACAATATGGCACCCATTTTCAGTAAATTCCAAAAAACTAAACCCTGTACTAAATTATACTTATTTTGGTTACTTTATTCGTATTTTATTCAAAGTTTTGAAGTGTTTCTACTAATGTATCATGGAATCAAGAATACTATGTTGTTCCTACATGATGTTTTCCATCATTAGAAGACATCATTTGTTGTACATTAAAGATTATTGGGAGAGTGTGATTAGATAGCTCGAAATTATTGCATTGGATGTCTCACCTTTTATGTGTATCATTTAAATAATGAACAATGTCGCACATATGGACAGTCCCACATTAAACATCTTGTGTGGCCATCCATGTTAGCTCCACTAGGCTAGATACCCTAAGAGGGGGGTGAATCAGGGTACAACAGATTAAAAAAACTACCCCTTCTGTTCTTGTTTTTCTATTAGAAAAAAACCTATTCTCTCCCCTTACCATTGCAGAGTACGAATAAACATTCAATAATGTACAAGACACAACAATTTTTACTTGGTTCAACCTCACTGGGATACGTCCAAAGAGCATACACCGACAGTGTTCCGATGTACCAATTCCACTATAAGTGCACAGTTGTTTACATGTTCGGAGTGGAATCAATACCCCTCATGGTTTTCAACAACTCACAATTTGAGAACTCATTGGTCTCTAAACTGAAGTGATCTCACTTCTTCTTCAGAAGATCTACTCAAATTTTATAGACCTATAGGTCTCTTCATTATCTCTAATGAAATATGCATCATTATCTGTTGATAGATGCACTGTTTACATCCAGTTATCACCCATAGATGAATCTCTCTTTGCATTGGGCATACCGGGAAACCTCAAATCTTTCATGGAACCTTTACAGTGTCTTGGGCGCATCTTTAATGCCTTGCATGCAAGATTCCACTTTTGCGTGAAACACCCTTTGTGTGCACCATTAATCATTCTCACAACTCAAATATTATGCGCAAATTTCTTAGCTTGTGCACAACTCAAAATCATTCGCGCATCTCCCTTTGCCCGAAATTCATACGTGATCCAGTGCTCTGAATTTCTCTATGTGTCGAGCTCTGACAGTGTGAGGGGGTAACCTCTTATGTATAGACCTCATTGACCCCTGCATACAAAAACCCCGATGTCTCATGCAAGATTATGATGTGTCACACAAGACCCCATTTTAGGCCGCCATTGGCGCATAGGTCTCTTTTGCGCCATCCTCTTCTTTCTCACACTTCTTCAATATTACGCGCACTTCCATCCATTACCATTTTTCAGAGTCCGGACCGCCAATCATGACTGTCGAACAGAACCACATTTTATGTTGCCTATGGTGTGCAAGTTTCTTTCTCTCAACCTCCTCTTTCTCTCTAATTCTCCAATATTTTGCTCACCACATGCCTTTTCCATTTTTTGACCTTCTACACTCGAAACCTGCATTGCACGCATGATTCCTTTCCTCAACTCCTTCTTTCGCACACATATTCAAATCTTTCTCACATATTCAAATCTTTAATGGAAATATTCAAATCTTTCACATGGTAGAGTCCTTTTCGAAATTTCCACGTTTATACATTGAAAAATTTCTTGTTCGCAAGTTTCCAAACCACCATAGATCTTGCACACAACATCCATTGTCAAAAAATTGTTTCAATATTTTCCAATGTTGGGGCCCAAAAATTTGGAAAACATTGGATATGGCACCACCTTAGATCTGGTCTTTTTAAACAGCCTCCAGATCGTCCATTCCTTTGTCATGGTTCTTTGTCAACATGGATTGTCAAAAACATCTCAGTACCTTGCCAATTCACCGTGGAAAAAGTATTTATCAACAAACACAATCAACCCAAAAATGCTACAATGTTACCTTGTGGAATGTTTTCCGAAAAATCATCCTCTTTGGGTTAGATAAAAACTCTTCTCTGAATGATTTTCTTTACATTGATACCTCACTGAGACTCCAACCTTCATCAACCACAATTTCCCTCTTGACATTAAGATAACAAAAAATGATTCACTCACTAAATACTCTAATCCCACATGAGCAGTGCTCGGTGTGAGAAACAACAGTAAATAAAATGTTCATCAATGAATCACTTCATTGATAACACAAACCATTGACACCAAATTAATACCAATTACCAAACTGATACCAATTTTTGATCAATGGAAACCTTCAAACATTATTCCAACATCACTCTTCCACTATTATCACAATCCACAACTATCGTGATATATTTGCTTTTATTGACCACTTCTAGCATCTTCAGATTTAAAACTCTTCCACTATCTCATTTCTCACCCCCTATCTCGCTGCTCCACCTATCATCTCCTCCCCATATCGTTGGCTAATAAATTTTCTCCCTTCATTTTCCACAATTTCTCCCGCTTAAGGAGTCGCTATTTCTCCCCCTTTTCAAGAAACCCAAAGGTCACTCCTCTATGTTCTGAGACAATTGAAAGAATACATAGTAGCATAGTAGAGAAAAACACACCATACCTTGAGGAAAGGAAAGAGGGTGTAGTCCCATATCAATAATTTTTCAAGTGCGTGTAGTTGACTGGACTCTTAAAGACAGTCGATGTCTCTCAAATGATTCCTTGGGTAAGGCCATTGTCAGAAATTCCGCAACCTGTAGTTCTATAGGCACATACACCAACATCACGATTCCTTGCATGAACTTCTCCTTGATAAAATGATTCTTTATATCAATTTTATTTGTACTTGAGTGATGGACGTGATTTTTTCTAGATTTATTGTACTAGAGTTATCACAATAGATTCCGATCGGAGGTTTCACTTCAACACCCGTATCATCAAGATGCTGTTTTATCCACAATAACTATGTGCAAGCATGAGTGGCAGAAATATACTCAGCTTTTGTGATTCTCAATGAAATGAAATCTTGCTTCTTGCTAAGCCAAGAAACAACCAATCCGCCTAGATGGAAAGAACCTCCATACGTTGATTTTCAGTTATCCACTGAACCGACCCAATCTTCCTAAGTATATCCCAGTACATCTGACTGAGATTCTTCAAAATATATCAAGCTTAATTCTACCGTGCCCTTGATACACCAAAGTATTCTTTTCAATGCAAACATGTGGCTTTCCTAGGGATTAATCTAATATCTCATTGCTTGGAATGTAGAGAATAAAATTATAGGCCATGTCCTATTCAAGTATATCAAAGTTATAATGATTTTCATGTATTATGTGATATTAACTTCCTTTATATCCTCATCATTGGACAGTTTCATCTGGGTTAGAACTAAAGTCATCCTCTCCTTCGAATTTTCCAGTCTAAATATTCTCATAACCTCCTTGGAAAATTTGGATTGAGAAAGGAATGTTCTATTCCTTTATTGTGTCTCCTTTAGACCAAGGAAAAATAGTAGCTCTCCAATCATTGACATTTCAAACTCACTTTTCATGAATTTGGAGAACTGTCTACACTTAGCTTCTTCTGATCCGCAAAATATTATGTCATTGACATAAAATAGGATAATCATTCTTTGATTACAATTGTTGTTGAAATATAGATTCTAATCAACTCCCCATGCTAGAAACCAAGATTGTTAAAGTACTAATCAATCCTTCAGTACCATGCTCTTGGTGCTTGTTTTAGGCTATAAAATTCCTTCTTTAGTCTGAAAACCTAGTTCTCATCATCATGAATGAGAAAACTATCTAGTTGTTCGATATACACTTCTTCCACTAGAACCTCATTCAAAAATGAAGATTTGACATCTATCTGGATAACATTGAACTTTTGTTGCACAGTAATGGCTAGGAATAATCTTATTGCCTATTGTCTTAAAACCGATGCAAATATCTCATCAAAATCTATGTATTAAATCTGGGAGTATCCTTTTCATAATAGTCATTATTTTTTCCAAATCATTGTTCCATCTTTATTCATGTTGTTGCAATAGACCCATTTAGTCTTGATGACATTATTAATTGCTAGCCTCAAAACAATCTCCCGCATCTGATTTTTCTCAATCTGATCAAGCTCTTAATTCATTTCCTAATGACATTTTTCATCATCAACTGCATCAATGAAGAACATCATCTCAAAATGAGATTAGAAAGATGTATACTATAGTGATTTCATTCTCTTTGTCTGAACTGGAGCTGACCGATCACCAATGATATTCTTCCTGTCAATTTTAGCTTGACTCCTTGTCTTCTGTGCAGATACATTTTATACTTTCTAATGCTCATCATCAATATCTTTTTCTGAATCAACACCAGCCACTTCATCTCTCCTTACGTTGATTTCCTCCTCATCTATTTTATCATAAAATTGTTCACTATTCTGTTGAATGATCTCCTCATTCTCCACTATAGTGACATAATTTCTCTAAACTACATTTTCTAGCCTTTTGTTAAAGCATTTGTACGATCTGATTTTTCTTGTGTAGCCAAGGAATATCCCCTAATCTATTCATGACTCATTTTTCATATGTTTTTCCTTGTTGATGATAAAACACTTACTTCCAAATATTCAAAAGTATTTCACTGTTGGCTTCTTTCCATACCACATCTCATACGGAGTCTTTACTTCCATCAGACACAAGAAATCCCTATTAGAAATATAGACCGATGTAAAAATTACTTCTTTCCAAAATTTCCCTGGTAGGTCTTTTTCTATGAGCATCATTCTGGCCATGTTGGAGATGAACTGATTTCTCCATTAAACCATTCCATTCAGTTGGGGAGTTATCACTATTGAAACTTGATGCATTATTTTGTGTTTCTTGAGATATTCTTCCACATGACTGTTTGTTAATTCTGTACAATTATCCATATGAAACACTTGAATTTTCTATCCAAGCTTCATTTTTCACTCCCTTCGGTACCTGTTTAAGCTGCTGAGCACATCAGACTTAACGGAAATAAAAAATTTCCATGCCATTCTATTATAATCATCTATGAAAAGAATATTGTACCTATTTCTGTCAATTTATATTGGTATGGATGGCCCACAAACATCAGTATGCACCAATTCGAGCACTCCTATTGACTTCTTTTACTTTTATTTATATGTATTTCTGATGAACTTATCTCATTAGAATGCATCACATGTGTGATTATGATCATGTGACGGGATAGGGAGGTATCTTTATGTATCACACATTACTAGATCGTCCATGGATTGTTGGCATTGATGTCCAAGTCATATATGCCACCACATGTTTTATCCGTCTCTAGACAGACAGTACATTTCTTCTTCTCCACTTACTAGGTAGAGATTCCCCATTTCCCTTTTTCCCTTTAGAACTAAAATACCTTCTCTTCCTTTGATGATACACATCTTTTTATAAATCCTTATAGAATTTATTGAGTCACATAGTTTACTGACATTGATAAAATTGTGACGGAGGCCTTCTATTACTAATACATCCACACTTCTTTTCTCTTTTCCCCCAAACATGGACTTTCCTGAGCCAATAATCTCTAGGTGTTCATCATTTCCATACTCGACAACTATTTCTTTGTCATATTTTACATTTCTAACATGATCTTTATTACCTATCATGTGAGATGTGTAGCCACTATCAAGGATCCACACACGAGTGCGATCTGATTCTTTCTGGGAAATTTCGGCCACTATTGCCTTCTCATCATTTTTATTCATGGTCCATATTTTTTCCTTCATACTTGGCATGGATTGAGAATTCTAATCATTCTAAAAAAATGATGGATCAACTTCATCTTTCAAAGTAGAAAATCTATTTTTTATTTTCAACTCTCCTATTGGTTCATTGATCTGCTTCTTGTGAACATTTTGACTCAACTTTGGAAAACTCTACATTATGGTTAAAGTATATTCCCATTCCATGTTACCAAATCCTCTACACCAAAAATATTGTCCTTTGAAGTATGTTCTAGAGAAGTGTTATCTGTTTGGATGCAACCTCTATTCCTGTGCCGTTCGATATAACTTGGCTTTGGAACACTGGTATTGTGAATGTCCCATCATTCCACAAAAATAACACCGAATATAAGGTGAATTCCATCTTGTCACACCTTCACTGCTGGTTTCCCCTTTGATCTCTGAATATTCTAATTCCGATTTATGCCCAAATCTACCTTCAATCTCAGAATGAGTGATTTTGGTTTGACTTTTGTTTGCGCACCTTTCAGTTTTCGATCATTCCCCCATTGGTCAAAGCATCTGAACATAATTGATGCTTCCTTTTATTTGAACCACTATTCCCTGATTTCAGTTTCTCAGTTTTCTAAGTGATCTGATTTCTTGATGTCCTAGTTGGAGTCAAAAGTATTTCTTGATCCTCATCCTTTTTCTACAAACCGACAACTTCCCCTTCATGTTCCTTAATATTCTTGATTTGGTCATTCCTTTTGTTATTATATCCATCAATCTCCCTTTTATGTTATTCAGACATTATTTTATATTCACTAATAGATTCTGAGTCCTCTGGGGTTAATGACTTGAGTTTCTTAATTTCTGTCATCAACTCAGACTTCTCTTCATCCTGCTGCAACATATAGAGTTTGGAATCATAAACTACTTAGTTGGATTCATTTGATTTGTCTCTCCAAACATCTATCTCCACAAGAGTAGACTCTAACTCAGATTTCATATCAACTATTTGCTCATCTTCCTCTTCATCTTCATTATCTACAGTTTCATTCTTCTTCGAAGAACTACCGAAAACTGCCACCATAGTATTTTCTCCGCGATATCTAATGTTCTATATCTCTTTAACCTTTTCAGCATCATACTTTTCTGAACAGTCATATTCTTTTGAAAGAAGGTTCTTTTTCTTAAATAAATTTTTCTTGAATTGTTTCTTGCCTTTCCAGTAGGAAGATGACTTATTCTTTGGAATTTCAATTTCATCAACATCATCATCCTCTTGAAACTTTTTGGGGGCATCCTTTCGCAAGATGTCCAACCATTTCACATCAAAAACAAAAAAGTGAAAGTTCCCCTTTAAACGTTCCTTTTCCTCTTTGATGGTTTGAGGAGAGGAATGTCATCACCCCATCTGTCTCTTATTCTTATTGATAATCTTTAGTGGCGATATTCTTTAGTGCCTTAAATGCCACCTCTTTGGATTTTCCATTTTATACAACATTTTTATCATCATTTCTCATTTCATATGCATCAAGGCTACTGTGCAGGTAATTTAATGTCAACTCTTTTAGGTCTTTATCTTCCAAAACTGTAATTTCTAGATTGAACTGAGGTGGAAGTTTCCTATAGATGATCTTCACAATATTTGTTTCTTCTATAAAATCTCTAATACACTGCATGTCTTCTACTACAACATTTACCCTGTCAAAGAATGCTTCAACAGACTCATCCGGGTTCATTTTCAGATCTTTATACAAATTCCACTACACCTGTAGCTTTGCCTCTTTGGCCTTTGTATCTGCTTCATATATATTAAATTTCTTTTCCCTCATGGAATTAGATTTTTTTTCAAGACATCACCTTCGTATAGACAGCATTTTATATGGCTTCCCTTAAAGCATTGTATATGGCTTTCCATTTGCGCACCCCTTTAATATTTTCCATTTTTCTACCTTATAACCTTGAAAAATGCCTTGCGCAAAAGTTTTCAAACCACCATAGATATTGCACACAATTTCCATTGCAAAAATATGATTATCTATTTTCATATTTTAAGCCCCAAGGATTTGGAAAACACTGGAACATGGCACCACCTTAGATCTATTATTTTTGAACCGCCTCCAGATCATCCATTTTTTTTGTGGTTCACTGTCATCATGGATTGTCAAATACATATCTAGACCATGAAAATTCACCATGGAAACATGCTTTTCCAACAAACACAATCAAACTAAAAATGTTGCAATGTTACCTTGAGATATTTTTTCCCAACAATATCCCCCTTTGGGTTTGTTGAAAACTCTTCTCAAAATGATTTTCTGCACTTTGATACCTCACTGAGACTCTATCCATCATAAACCAAAATTCTCCTATTTTGATTCAGATATAGACCAATGATTCACCCACCACATACTCTAAGACCATAGGAGCAGTGCTTGGCATGAGAAACAAGAGTAAATTAAATGTTCATCATTGAATAAATTCATTACTAACACAACCCATTGACACCAAACTGATACCAATTACCCAAAAGATACCAATTGTTGATCACTGGAATCCTTCAAACATAATTCTATCATCACTCCTTAGCTTTTATAATGATCCTCATCTATTGTGATATCTATTCATTGATAGACCACTTCTAGCATCCTCAGATTTAAAACGATCTCCCTATCTCATTTCTCTCCTCCTATATCAAAGCTCCACCTATCATCTTCTCCCCATGTCTTTGTCTAAGATAATATCTCCCTTAATTTTCCACAATTTCTCACTCATAAGGAGTCACTATTTCTCCCCTTTTTCAATGAACCCAAAGGTTATTCTTCTGTGGTCTATCACATTTGAATGAAGACATATTAACACAGTAAAGAAAAACACACCATACCTCAAGGAGAGGGGGGAGGGGGTAGTCCCATATCCATACTTTTCCATGTACGTGGAGTTGACTGGACTCCCAAATCAAGTCAATGTCTCTCAAAAGCATCCTTGGTTAAGGGCTTTGTCAGAATGACTGCAACCTGTAGTTCTGTAGGCACATACTCCAACTTCATGATTCCCTGTTCAAACTTCTCCTTGATAAAGTGATACTTTATCTCAATGTTCTTTGTCCATGGGTAATTGAAGGATTTTTTTTCTGAGATTTATAGCACTTGAGCTATCACACTATATTTCGATCGGAGATTTCACTTCAACGCCCATATCATTAAGCTATTGCTTCATCCACAATAACTGTGTGCATGCTTTAGTGGCCGCAATATACTCAGCATCTACAGTACTCAATTAAATTCAATCTTGCATCTTACTATGAAAATAAATACACAATACGAAAAGATAGAAAGCACATCCTGACGTTGATTTGAAGTCATCCACTAAACTTGACCAATCTACTTCAGTATATCCCAGTAATTCTGAGTGAGATTTGTCACTATATAACAAGCCTAAATCCACCATGCCCTTGATATAATGAAATATTTTTTTCACTAAAAGAATGTTGATTTACATGACTTTACATTGATAGCTCACTTCTTGGAATGTGGTGAAAACAATGCCAGACCTTGTCACAGTCATGTATAGAAAACGTCCAATGGTTTTCCTGTATTCTTGGATATTAACTTCCATTCCATCCTCATCGTTGGACAGTATCATCTGGGTAGGAACTGGAGTCTTCATCTCCTTTGAATTTTCCATTCCAAATCTTCTCAAAACTTCCTAGTCATATTTGGATTTAGAAATTAATGTTCCATTCCTTCTTTATGTCACCTCTAGACCAAGGACAACTGTAGCTCTCCAATCATTGACATTTTGAACCCAATTTTCTTGAATTCGGAGAACTTCCTGCACTATGCTTCATCTGATATGCCAAATATTATGTCTCCAACATAAACTAGGCCCATAATAAAATGATTACTATTGTTGTAGAAATATAGATTGTAATCAACTCCCCCACGATGGAAACCAAACTTCATCAAGTACTGATCAAGACTTGACTACCATGCTGTTGGTGCTTGTTTCATCCCATACAATGCCTTATTTAGTCTATAGACCTTGTTCTCATCCTAATGAATGAGAAAACCATCTGGCTGCTCGATATACACTTCTTCCTCCAAAACCCAATTGAAAAATACAGATTTAAAAACCATCTAGAAAACATTGAACTTCCATTTCACAGCAATGGATAGGAATAATCTGATAGTCTCTTGTCTCACAACTGGTGAAAATGTTTCATCAGTATATATTCCTTAAATATGATAGTATCCTTTACATACTATTCGTGCTTTGTTACAAATCATTGATCCATCTTCATTAATGTTGATGTGATAGACCCATTTGGTCTCGATGACATTCTGATTTGCTGGCCTCGATACAATCTCCAACATCTGATTATTCTCAATCTGATCAAGCTCTTCATTCATTTCCTAAAGCCAGTTTTCATCTTCAACTACATCAGCGAAGCACTTTGTCTCAACCTGAGATCTGAATGATGTCTGCTAAAGTGATTACATTCTCCTTGTCTGAACAAGAGCAGACCGATCACCAATGATATGTTTCCTGTCAATTTCAGCATGACTCCTTTGCGTTTGTGCAGATACGTATTTTACATCGTCATGGTCATCATCAATATCTTCTACTGAATCAACACCATCCAATTCTACTCTGCATGCGTTGGTTTCCTCCTCATTACATTCATCATGAAATTGTTAACTATGGTGTTGAATGATCTCCTCATTATCCATTACAATGACAGCATTGCTCTCAACTACTTTTCCCAGACTTTTGTTAGAGAATTTGTATCTTTTTTTTACTAAGTATCCAAGGAATATCCTCTCATCTCCTTGTGACTCATATTTCCTATTTTTATTCTTATTGGGGATAAAACCCTTACTTCAAAATATTCAAAAATATTTCACGATTGTCTACTTTCCATACCACATTTGTATGGATTCTTTCATTCCATCAGACACAATAGATACCTATTTGAAATTTAGACAAATGTCAAGACTGCTTCCTTCCAAAACTTTTCTGGTAGGTCTTTTTCTATGAGCATCATTATGGACATGTTTTTGATGATCTAATTTCTCCTTTCAACCATGAAATTCTGTTTGAGAGTTATTATTGAGGAAACATGATTCCTTATTCTGTGCTTCTTGAGATAGTCTTCCACCGGACTGTTTGTGAATTTAGTACCATTGTCATTATGAAATGTTAGAATATTCTATCCATGCATCCTTTCACACTCCCCATGGTACAGTTTTATGTAGTTTAACACATTATACTTATAGAAAATAACAAATACCAATGCCATTATGTTATAGATATAAATGAAAAGAACATATTAAATCCTTTTTTCTATTGCCTTTGGTGTTATAGGACCATAAACATCAGTATACACCAATTCGATCACTGTTGTTGACTTCTTTTCCATTGCCTTATTCATATTTCTGATGATCTTCTCTTATTGGCATGCATTGCACATGTGAGTATGATCACATGATAGATTTGGGAGGTATCTTGTTACATCACACTTTACCAGATCTTCCAGGGATGGTTGGCATAGATGACCAAGTCATTTATGACACAACTTGTTTTCTTCCATTCTAGACAGAAAGAACATATATTTTATCGACATACCAAGTAGAGATTCTCCTTTGTTCTTTTCCCCTATAAAACTACTACCCCTATAATCCTTTGACGATACGCATCTTCTTAGTAAACCATATAGAATGTCTTGAATCACACTGTTGACTGACACTATGAAAATTGTGACTAAGACCTTCTACTACTAAGACATCATCATGTCTCATCTCTTTTCCCCCAAACTTTTCCTTTCCTGAGCCAATAATCCTCCAGACTTTATCGTTTACAAAATCGAAAACTCCTTATTTTTCATATTTTCTGCCTGTAACAATATCTTTATTACCTGTCATGTGAGATGTGTAGCCGCTTCCAACAATCCATACACTAGAGAAATCTGATGCTTTAAGGAATGTTTCAGCCACTATTGCCATCCCATCCTTTTTTCTTCTTGGTCCATATTTTATCCTTCACACTCGCCATTGATTGAGACTTCTGATCTTTCTCAAAAAATGATGGGCCAACTTCATCATGAAAAATTGAAAATATATTTTGAATTTTCAACTCACCTTTTGGTTCTTTGATATGCTCCTTGTGATCATTTTGACTCTACATTGGCACATTCCAGTTTATAGTTAAAGTAAAGTACCTTTCCAAATTCCAAAACCATCTGCACAAAAAACAATATCCTTCTATGTATGTTCTCGAGAAGTGTTCTCTATCTGGTTTCCACCTATGCTGTTGCGCCCTTCAATATCTCTTGGATATGGAACACATGTTCTGTAAATGTACCATATATCCACAACAGTAACACCTAATATAAGGTTAATTTTAATGTTTTGCTTCTTTACTTATAGTTTCCCCCTGGGATGTCTGAATATTATAATTCTACTTTATTCCCAAATCTATCTCCAATCTCAGAATGTGTGCTTGTGGTTTGAATTTAGTTTTCACATATTTCTATTTTCGATCAAGCCCCCTATTGTTCATTACATCTAAACAAAATTGATGCTTCCATTCTACCAAACTACTTTTCTCTACTTTTAGCTTCTTAGTTTTCTAAGTTATTTGTTTTTATAATTTCCCAGAAGGAGTCAAGAGTTTTTCTTGATCCTCAACCATTTTCCGCAAACCGACAACTTATCCTTCAAGTTCTTCAATACGCTTTATTTTTTCATTCCTTATGTTAGTTAAGCCCTCGATATCCCTTTTTTTCCTCAATCTTGATTTTATATTCCCTAACAGATTCTGAGTCCTCTGGGGTTGATGACTTGAGTTTCTCAATTTCATTCATCAGCTCAGACTTCTCTTCTTTCTACTGCTACATATAGAGTTTGGCATCACGAACTACTTGTTTGGATCTCATTGTTTTGGCTATCCAAACATCTATCTCGTCAAGAGAAACCTCTAACTCAGATTTCATATCAACTATTCCCTCATATTTGTCTTCTTCTTCATCATCTTTGGTTTCATTCTTCTTCTAAAAACTACCGACAACTGCCACCATATCATTTTCTCCATGATCTCTGTAGTTCTATATCCCTTCAACCACCTCAACCTCAGACTGGTCTGAGGAATCATGTTCTTTTTAAATGAGGTTCTTTTTCTTAATTTAATTTCTCTTGAAATATTTCATTCCATTACTATAGGCTGAAGCCTTCTTCTTGGGAATTTAAATTTCATCGACATCATCATCCTCTTGGATCTTTTTGGGGCATCATTTCGCAAGATGGCCTACCTTTTCACATTTAAAACAAGAAAGTGGAAGTTCCCCTTTAAACATTCTTTTTTCCTCTTTGGAGGTTTGAGGAGACGAATGACATCACCACATCTATTTCTTCTTCTTATGGAGAATATTCAATGGAGAGCTTCTTCAGGACCTTAAATTCCACATCTTTGGATTTTCCCTTTTCCACAACATTTTTATCATCATTTTTCATTTCATATGACACAAAGGTGTTGTGCAAGTTATCCAATGTCAGCTCTTTCGGGTCTTTACCTTCCAAAACTGAATATTTCGGATTGAATCGAGGTGGATGTTTCCTCTAGATGTGCTTCATAATCATTAGGTCTCCAATAAATTTTCTAAGACCCTTCATGTCTTCTACTACAATATTTATCATTTCAATGAATTCATCAACAGACTCATTCAGGTTCATTTTGAGATTTTCTTACTTGTTACACAACACTTGTAGCTTTGCCTCTCTGGCATTTTTATCTCCTTCATATATATTCAAATGTTTTTCCCTCATGGCATATGATGTTTTGAAATACATCACCTTTGTATAGATAGCATTGGATAGGGATACCCTAATGCATTAACTCCCTTGGAATTTACATAGAATTGTCGACTCTCAGCTTGTGATAATGCACCACAATTAATATTGGATGTTCTGCCATGCATTGCTGCTATAAACACATCCATTCCTAATGATCAGAAGTAGTGTGGATTCTGATTCTTCCATATCTAGAAATAGTTCCCATTAAAGATAAGAATCCCTTTTTGACTGGTGACCTCTATTTTTGAGAGAAACACTAATATGAAGATTTCCCTCTGATACCAATTGTTAAGTCCACTAGGATAGATACCATGAGGAATGTGAATCTAGGTATGACAGATTAAAACAACTGCCCCTTATGATCTTGTTTTTCTATTAGACCAAACCCACTTCTCTATCCTTCCCATTGCACAGTATGAATAAACATTAAATCATGCACAGGGCACAAAACATTTAACTTGGTTCACCATCACTGGGATATGTCCAAGAGTAAAACACCGGCAGTGTGGAGATGTGCAAATTCCACTATAAGCGCACAACTGTTCACTAGTTTTGAGTGGGCTCACTGTCATTCCAGGTTTACAACCACTCACAATTTGAGAACTCACTGCTCTCCCAATTAAAGTGAGCTCACTGCCTCTTCAAAAGATCAACTAAGATTTTATAGACCTATATGCCTCTTCATTATCTCTAATGAAATCTGCATCCTTAACTGTTGATAGATTCTCTATTGACGTCCATCTTTTACCCATTGATGAATCTTTATTTTCACTGGTTGTACCGGGGAACCTCAAATATTTCGTGCAACCCTTACTACGTATTTCATGCAACATTATTTCCTTTTGAACAAGATTCCACTTTTGTCCCAAAACACCCTTTGTGTGCACCTTTAATCTTTCGGGTAACTCAAATCTTATGCACAACATTCATAGCTTTGGTGAAACTCAACATATTTCACACAGATTCCTTTTCACGAAATTCTTACGTGATCCGGTGCTTTGATTTTATCTACATGTTGAGCTCTGATAGTGTGAGGGGGTCACCTCTTATTTGTAGACCTCATTGACCCCTACTCGCAAAAACCCAGATGCATCGTGCATGATTCTAATGCATCACACAAGACCCCATTTTACATCGCCTTTTACATGTCTGTCTCTTTTGCGCCAACCTGTTTTTTTGTGATCTTATTGAATCTTTTGCACACATCCTTCCTTTTCCATTTTTTTATGTCTGAACTTCAAATCATGCCTAGCACGCAATACCCCATTTTATGCCTCCTTTGGCATGCAAGCTTCATTCACACAACCTCCTCTTTCACGCTAATTCTCCAATCCTTCGTGCACCTCATGCCATTGCCATTTATGGACCTTCTTCACCTGAAATCTTTCTTGCGCGCAACATTCCTTCACGCAACTCCATCTTTCAAGCACATCTTAAAATATTTTGTGCTTTATCAAATCATTCATGTCCATATTCAAATCATTCACATTCCATAGTCCTTTTCTGTTTTTCCACCTTCTCACCCTAAAACATTCCATGTGCGCAAGCTTCCAAACCACAATAAATCTTGCGCGCAACATCCATTTCCAAAAATATGTTACTCTATTTTCTGATTTTGAGGCCCAAAAATTTGGAAAACAATGGAATAAAGTGCCAACGTATACTTTTTCTTTTTAAATAGCCTCCAAATAATCCATTCCTTTGTCATGGTTCTTTGTCTACATGCATTGTCAACAACATCTTTGGACCTTGAAAATTCACTATGGAAAACAGCTTTTTCAATAAACACAATCAACCCAAAAATGATGCAATGTTACCTTGAGAGATTTTTGTACAAAAATACTTTAGTATTAATGAAGCCATAATATATAACCATCTTGAATCAAGTTAGGGGTCCTCTTCTAGCTACATTACTTCTCTTTAACTGAACATTCCTAATCTTCTCTTCTTCCCTACCACTGAATTGTTGTGATACTCTTCCCTCATTCGGTGGGATCAATTAGTCACCCCTTTCCACCTATTCTAGATGTTCAGATAGTTCAAAGGGGAGGTAAAGGAGACTTCATCATTTTTTTAGTTGTGGTCGGATTCTTTTTTAACCATGGATGATATGTTTTTTATTGTCTAGGGGAAAATTCAAGAACTTATATTAAATAAATCTAAGTAAAATAGGCATAATATGTATGCTTAAAAAACCGATAGTCCTAGATGAATAATTATTCTTCAACAATGAAACATTCAATTCATTCATTCATAAGATTAATATTATTCTCACAAGGTTCACACTTCCAAAATCTCCGATTGAAAATGGGTCAAAAAAAATCCACCCAATAATTTGATTTATTTGAGATGAAAAGAATCTCGTTCTAAGGTAAAAATAAATCACTTTTTCATGGATATAAAATTAATGTATTTTTCATGTTTATTGACTACAGTCTCATTTGATCTACTTATAAGAAAATATCAACTCACGTTGTTTTGGTTTCAATTATAGATAACATTCAAATTTCCCAGATGAATAATTTTTCGATGGAATTTGGTATCTCAGTGAAATGATCTCAGCTTAGGGAACAAGTGCCATGATATCATAATATTTAAATGTTTTAGGATGGAAAGGGGATTGGGTGGAAAAATAATTTGTACCAATATTAATGTAAAGGTATATATATGTTTCTATGTGTACCATGGTATGGTAATCCATCCATACATTATTCTAATATAGGGTCTACAATATAGATTAAGATCACACATAAAGATTTAAAATAAATTCATCATAGGTTCAGTGATGAAGGAATTTATGATGAAATTTATAATCTAGATCTACCACATATTCAAAATAGTGGATATCATATATTTTATATGGATTCATGGGTAAGGATGCATAATTGATGAGGGATATTTCATAGATCAGGCTTTATTCCACATTCCATGCCACATGAAGTGGAACCCTCTAAGAAGGTTAAGGACCTCTAGGATGGGCCCCGTTTTAAATAGTTTAAAGTGGTGATGAGACAAGGTACTCTTATAAGGATCTTGAGAAATGGATATTTTCTCTATTGTTTTCTAAGGCCAGAGGAACTAGGTAGCATTATTTTAATTTTTCATGGAATAATGATGTTCGCTACTATCTTTTTATCTTTTTATTTTCACCCCAAATTTATCTTAAGCCATTAATGGGGAGGACTAGTATGCAAGGACTAGATTTTTTTAATAGTACTCCCATTTTGGGTTTTCAACATGTAATGTTCTATATCTTTTACATTATATTTAATTGCTCATGTTTATCCCAGGATATGTGGGGTCCATGGCTAGTTACATAGATACTCATTTTTTAAAAGGGTTACCTTTATTGGTTTTAATCTTAGTGATTATTATGTATCCTTACATTGGCAGTATAATATATTCAATTTCAGACAAATGTAGTGATAGAATTTATGGTCCTACATATTTGACCATGTTTTTATGTAGTTCTATGGAAAAAAATATGGACCATCAATGGTTGGTAATACATTCCATACAAAAAGGGACAATAAAAATCCTACATTAAAGGAAATATCAAAACTCGTATTAGAGATCTCAAGGTTATTGACACATAGTTTAATGTCATAGTACTCATACTGAGGTGTTTTTATAGGGTCATGATGCTTGGACCCTAGTTGTTTGTTAGTTTCCAAAAGTAAAAGATCAATATAAGGATTCCACGTCTCAAAAGGATTCATAATCCTAGATAGTATGGGGAATAAGAATATTGAGTCATTATATTTCATTGAAAGTGGGAATGATAGATGAATTCATAACATTAAGGGTACTTAAATATTTTTAAACCGAAGGGTTATAAATTGTGTAAATAATGACTTACAAATTTATAAATCAAATGAGACTGGGGAATAGTGGGGATTGAATAACCATTAGTAATTGAATAAAATTTATCCCACACTCATTCAATAGATATTGGTTGTATTAGGTTGGTCATTAGCACCAACTATTTGGGAGAGGTACATGGGGTTTAGGAGGACCTTTCCTCAATAACTAAAACTCCTAGTAGTGGTTACATTATATGATCATTGTAAAACTGTGCCATTTAAGATCCTTTCCTAGTATTTTCCCATTAGATCAATCAAACAATCATACAAAAATTTTAATGTAATAAAAAACCTAGATGTCTAGTAAACTAAAACAACATGGTTATTCTACAAATATAAGGCATGAAGTAGATTCACTGAGAAAAATATATTTCATAATGGTTTGTACACCATTAAATTTAGTCAAATGTATATTGATCTCATTCTCATATTGAATACTTTAGGGTCATGAAAATAGGAAAATGAAGATATAAATTTTATAATCAAAAAAATTGGTTCAAATGTTACTGATGTTTTATGGTCACACAAATTGAAAGAAAACATCATTGCATCCCTATGAGGAAGAAAATGGATAACGCAAATGTGATTGATGATACCACTACTAGAATAGATTATCCCATGTGGTGAAAACATATTTTATAGTCATAGTGATTATACACAATTTTTGAATTCAGATCTGGGATAGGAAATCTATGTGTCACTACATATTCCATTAGATTGAGAGTCAAACCATTAATTGTACATCATATGATATCCCCCTATACAAATTTAAAATATAAGTAGTGGAAGGGGAATTTTATTTGGAGAATGTTTCCATAAAATAGAGAGATTTTTTTCATAATTTTCTTTTGTAGATCTGGCTCATACACATTTACATGTGATGTATCAAAAACTACATTCACTATATTTAAATAATAATTTCACTAAATCATATTCGTCTATATAACTCATTGGTCCACTAATATCACTTGAGTCATGCTCGGTGTGATAATTAGCCACTTGGTAAATTATTCAGACCACATGATATTGGATGATATGGAATATATGAGCGAATTTTAATATCAAAGAAATATAGAGTCTCTGAATGGATTTGAATTTTATGGAGGTAAACTATTGACATCAATGAAAAAGAATGGATGGTTAGTAAAATAGAATATTGAGGTGTTCCTAAAGATCCCAATGGTTAGTAACTAATATACATGTAATTATTATAAAGTGAACCCAATATAGATTGAAATCTTATATAATGGAGGCACAAATTTATTTTTCATACTTGTTTTGTATTGAAATAATTTGAATATCCAAATATAGTACCAATGATATAATATCTTTGGATTACATAGAAAATGGAGTATTCAACCCTATAATTGATTTTCAAATAGTAAAAATATAACAGGTACCTTCACATGGATGTAGATATCATATAGGTAATATATAAAAAATAATGGACCATATTTCATTATGTTTAATATCATTCTACAAGGACTCAATTGATCTAAAATCTATGGGAATTCCATGAGGAAGAGTTTCCTATAATTAGACAGATAATTATGCACCAAAATTTTACTATGAAAATAAATCTTCTAGTGTCTCTAATATCACGGGAGTAATGATTGGTGTGAGAAACTAGTGGAGACAGGGGAAGTCATTTCAATCCACAAAAGAATACATGACATGGATTAGATGCAATCATTTTTCCACCAATTGTATTTTATTGTTGGAGGTGATTCATGGTAGTAGAAACTTGTGGTTGGGCCAGATATATATGACCAATGAATCTTGAGAAAGGATGTGACATTATAGAGATCTAACTCTTTCAGAGAGGAAATAAATTTTCTTACATAATCCATGTAATAGATCAGAATAATTTGAATTTCAAAATCTGACAATTTTGCATGGATCCAAATCCAATGTAGATAATAGGTCATGTATAATTGATTTTTTTTATTTTAGTTTAATTTAATCCTTTAATGAATTTTGAAGAACATTTTAAATTCCATGGGAAAATGATTTTTCTTACTCATTTTAACGTCATATATTGAGGAAAACATTGTTGTAATATCATTTCATGTAAATAGGATGTGTTAAACCCACGTTAATATTTTGTTAATAATTAATATAGAAATAATACAATAGATAAGAGTTTTCATATGAATGATAAATTAACATAATTTCATAAGCTCATGGATTTGTAACCATATGTCGAGGTATCGTATATAGATTTATCTTGTCCGCAAGGAAGGTGAGTCTAATAGACCATAACATTCAATGTATTTTAAGGTGATTCATGGTGAAATTATTGGAGTATTATCAGTAATAGTTGAAGAGAATGATTTCATGAAATATATAAACATTAGCAATACTTTTCAATAAAATAAATGTATAAACTAAATCATGTACCCAAATGTATTAATCCAGACCAGAGACAGGTCGGAGATGAATAAAAATTAGTAATTGTGAAAAACTAACTCCATACATAGTTGATAAAGATTGGTGAAAATATAATAACCATTAATAATTGTTTAAAAATAATACCACACTCCCACTCTGAAAAGCTCACGAGTTTCAGTTATACCATTCCTCTAGAAAAAACTCATACTAAGTGTTCCTTCAAATGCTCATTAGAAAACAGTACTATTTACCAATATTTCCACAATTAGTCTATTCATCCCATTCAATCCATGATATAAAAATTTCCATTCTAAAAAAAACCAAGAGTAATTGACTCAAGGAACGGGATTATTGAAGAAAAAAATATAGGAATTAGATTGATTGGATGAAGGTATTTTCAAAAGGTTTTAGAAAATTCATTAGTTATTCCATCATATTCTAAAGATGTTATTTGGTGGGAGGAATGAGACATGGTTTAATGGAAGGTTCAGTTAAACATTAAAAAGATTTTATATATAAATCATGATGTATAGAGAAATCATGGTTATTAATTAATATAATTTATGAGTGACCTAATTGAGAAATTCATGGTAATATGATCGAGTCCATGTGTCACATAATTTAAAGGTCATGTAGCTACAACCACAATTCATTGAATTTAGAATCATTTAATTATGTCTAAGGGTCACTATAGTTTATGATAAATTGCATTGAACAATAGTTTTGTAATTTTCCATGCCATGATGTCAGGACTAAGAATGTTCCATAATCCTTTAATGATGGAAAGGGATGGTTTTAAGCTATAATTTGGGAGCTTCAGAATCCAAAAAGTGATTTGGGACAATATCTATGCTAATGTATGTGGATCATGAATGAAAAGTAGTTTAAAATGTAATTTTTTATGGGAATACAAAGATAGAACACATCTTACATAAAAATGAATTTTAATCTAGTTTAAAATCATTATCCTAGTGACTTGTGCATTACCAAATATGGGAATATTATGAATAGTTAAAAAATATGGTTCGTCAAGAATATAACATTCCAGAATCGATGTCCAGGGGAGTATTATGGAAATTCATATGTTCTTAGAAACATAGTTTCATTTTTGTACAGAATATTCATGAATACGGATAGAGAATTTCATGTTAAGAACAATCGAGAATGGGGATAAATATTTCATATATATGCTTAACCCATACGTAGGGAGAATATAGTGTTTAGATACAGCTGGGCCCAAGACATCGGTTTTGGGAATCACTACATAACTCATCAAACAAAAAATCAATCCTTATGTAGTTCTAGAAATGATTCCCCATATTATTCAAAATTAGATGTGGAGAGGTAGTATTTTTATTTTTATATGGGTCACGAGTGGAGTGAGAAATCATATTAACCCCCATATTCAGATCGGGTACATACATATGAAAGTGGTGGGATTTATCAATTTCAGCAGCACTAATATGTGGAATCCTAGATTCACTATGTTTCCAATAAAAGTTTTAATAAAGACACCCATTTTTCTTGGAAAGAGGAATGGTGGGAGACCAACCCCTAGGATAGTGTTCCTCTTTTATTGGTCTATAGCTTATAAACATTTTACACCATACAAGGGGAGTAAATCATGTGGTCTAACATCATACAATAAATATTTTTGTTGTGAATTTTATGGTCTTCCATCTACAATCCTATAAATTCTGATGTGAACCAATACACCATGATCACCTGGGGAGTCTATTACCAAAATTTGTAATCTAGAATGGGCTATGATTGGTGTGAGAAACAAGTAGTGAAAATGGATTACGTCACTATATAGAGGTGATTAAAATAAGTATGACAATAGTTGTATCATGTAGTGCATGGACAGGAAATCAGAATCCAAATATTTATACATATTTCATAGTAGTGAGAATAAATCTTTACATAGTTCTTATATGGATGATACAATATAAGGTTGTAATAAATTGAAAAATGGTTAAATAATGATGGGTTTTTTTTACTAGTATGAAATAGACCTAATGTGAATTGGGGCCTCATGGGACATTGCTTGGTCACAATCATCTTATGATGGGTGAAAATTCACAATTGGGACCATGATAGGAATTATAGGCATCACTATGCAACCTGTGTAGATATTAACCAATCCCCATGTAGTTATATGATGTGGCATGGTGAGTGACCGGCACTAGGAGTGTGAAATATTCTCTTATGAGGACCAAGGTATCACACGGTTTAAAATAGAAAGATGTATAATAAACCATACAATATACGATCTTTTGGAAAGGATATTGAACATTGAGTTTATAGTCATATAAAAAAACATTACTTACAAGTTGTTAATTATCTTATGACTAAGACCGTGGTAATGTATTATCGTTATGTTTCATACAACTAGGACCACTATTTCATAACATTTATGTTAGTGAGACAGAGATCATATATATATTATTTTCGTAATGAACAGAGTATTGCTACATTGTATTTAATGTATTACAACTAGGACCATTTTGAAGTCCTGAATTTTGTGGTTATAGAATTGAGGCCTCTAGTACATTCCTTTCAATTTCATCTAATGAAAAGAATTATACATATTATATTCATATATGAGGAATGATATTGTATTATAATTTATGGTGTTATGATGAGGACTATAGTGATATAATTCATCTGGCATGTTGACCTTCTGATGGAATGAAAACAACTCGCATGTAGGAAATATGAGTATTAAGATTCTTTTACTCTATCAAGACATCCACTACTTGATTTTGGAGATAGTTTTGGAAGCTTAATCATTCCTCAATTATATGTACTATAATTCAATGGTATGGACAATAATTGGGATGATCATTCACGACCACCTCAATGTGTCTCCTACTTGTTGTTGTATTAATAAATTTGTTTTTTAGTGAAAATCCATAGTATATAGCCACACCCACAGGTATAATGGGATAAACATTAATTTTTTCTATAATTGATGGATGGGAGGTCTAGATTAATTGATAAAGATTATGTGTAATACTCAGGATTTATAAATTGATGATTCTATGAATCAGTTATATGTTGGACTATCATCACCTCATTTATGGACTTCTTTAGACAGTCATTGAAGAAAAATAAACCCATGATTTCATGTCTAAACATTCTATGATAAGGGAATTATTTTTGAATATCTCTAAAATATTTTTCATAGGTCTCTTATTTCCTAGGAGCTCGATCAAATAATTTTCGAAGGAATAGTAAAAATATATAGGGATATGGTTTAGTTGTAGGGAGTATAATTTCCTTTATCTATCATCAATAGATAAATTAAAATAGTTATTAACCATTCGATCACATATTTCTCTATTTCTATGTTAACATGGCTGAATTATAGATCTGTGAGGAAATAACCTATGATTGATCAGTTTAGTAGTAGAATATAAATGATTGGAGTCCTCAAATGCCAATGATCTCAACCCTTGACTAGGGAACATTTACAGTCTTGGGTGTTCTATAGAAGATATTATGGTTGGAAAATGTCATGAATGTTCTTTATGATAAGGAAAAAAATTAAAAACACACTCATCCCTATGGGACAAGGTGATGTGGAATGTGGTCTAGTATTTACCAGTTAAAGGGGTGAATTTTTTAAAAATAATCGCAATATAATTAGATAAAGTACTTTTATGTAAGGAAGATATTTGTATTATAATTTATCTTTTAAATCATTGTTAAAATATCCATGAAGAATATTAATAATTAAATCACGCAAAACATCATTTTCTAGCTTCACTTGAGTGATATGTTCTTCCACAATGATGTAACTTTTATCCTTAAGGGGTTAAGAAGCAAAATAACCATAAGAAATCATTTCCATTTTCAATGGTAGAATGGGTGGACAATGATGAATGTCTCAGTATAAACATAATATATTAGATATTAGATTTTCATTTACAAATTTTACATCAATGGTTCACTTTTAATCATAATCAGGGTTTATAATGCCTCTCTAGAGTTTGACCAGAGATAACAGATCCCTCAATCACAAATTCTTGGGGTATTGGGTAAGACATCATGGTAGGGAATGAATTATTTCATAAATGTACAATCATCCGTATTTAGATGTTTGGTTATGAAAACTGGATGGTTATTTTTCCTGCATGTTTGATACAAATTTAATCGTAATGTAATTTATTTGGTTCTCACCTTCAATTGAAAATCATGATTGGGGGGACAATACCCATTTTCATTGTTGGTGGATTGGCACCCTTTCGCTCATTTGGTGTGATAGTACCTAATCTGGGATGATGGTTGAAACATATTACACATATGAATTGGGGTCATATAATGATATATTACCATCAACGATCATCTTTTATAGTGAAATATCGACCTCAAAGAATTACTGGATCATGTAGACAATCATTCAGTGATATGGTAAATAATTATGATGGTCATCATGCACTTCTTCTTCTGGATTGTTTATTTCTGGGGGCATGAATGTGTTTTCATCAATATAAATAGTTAATAACCCAGGAACCTAATCATCAAGGATGGAATAAATTTTATCATTCAATCCTTTATAAGTACACCACCTTGTAATTTTGGTCCTGATGCCATAAATAGTTGTTTAAACATTCCTTACATTCCATATATGTGCTAATTTATCTTGATAATATCATTTCTGGGTTCTAAAAAGTGATTCTTATATTCATTATTCTATATTTTCAACCCTTAAAACCACCATGTTACTTCATAGGAATAATTTTAGTGGAAAACTGATCCCACAGGTTTTCCTCACAGATCACCAATAACAGTTCCTCATGATTTTTTTTTCCTTTTAATATGTTAGGCTATCTAATATTTCAATGAATTGTTTGACTATTTTTTTCAAATTCATTACAATTTTATAGGTTAAAAACATTTTTTCCCTCAGTTTAGAGATGAATTATAAAAGGAATTGTTGATAGAGATATACTTATCATGAGATGAACATGTCTTTAATGTTTCTATACAAAGAAAAGTAGGGGCATCTCAATTAATAAATAAATAACCATATATGGAAGCCTCTTATTGTTTTGGAGTTCCCAAAATTTGTCCACAAATGGATGATAAGTGTTTGAGATGTTATTATGGATCACCAAATCCCACAATTTTAGAGAAATTAGAGTTCCTAATGTTGGGAGGGGTAGGAGTCAAATCCACCCTCTCATGATATAAATACCCTTCTTGTTATACTATTTTATGTATAACTTCATGAAAATACTTACACGATATTATGGAATCCATTAGTTCCTTATTTTTCTCAATTATAGTTAATTTCAGATGCATTTCTTGAAATGGAATCTAATTCCTTTCCCATAGTGGGAGACCTTATAAATAAACCAACGCTATAGTAGGACTGGTTGATTAATGTAATATTGATTCAAGGGGGTGGATAAAATCATCTATTACTTATTGAGAAAACATTTAAAATTGGAACGGATTATTTGAAGTCATACCATATTCAATCTGATGAGTATAATAAAATAATTTTACTCCATTGAGTAACATAGAATTTTCCAACTGAAGCTTCCCTAATATTATTTTGACGCGAACAATATTATTTTATTGTAACAATAATTTACAATGTTTAGGTGATGGATGGGTAGTTAGTGTTTCCATTGTGATATCATTTTCAATAGTATCAAGTTCTATTTCAACATATATCACAATAGTTACAACATTCATAGATGCGAAACAGGTGGGTGGAAAAAGTGACTTCCATGGGGTGGCATATATGTGATCTAGGTATTTTTCTTCATAAAATATGATAATGGATAAGTGATCAGGGATTAAAATAAATCCATGCCTATGTAAATAGTTTCTGTGGGATTCAAAAATCACAAACAATAGTTTTTTAGATGATCAATGTTTCTGAAAACCCACATTCTAGAATCATCCTATATTTTCTTCTGGAAGCAGGGAAATGATTAAGATGCATTAAAAGTTGGAGAGATTGGTACCTTATCATTAATTTTTTTTTCTACCAATGATCTCCCCTTTTGGATTCTTAAATTCGGATAGTAAGTATACACATAATTCTCCTTATAGTTCCAATTTGAATTGGGGTCACATATTAGCGACGATGGCGGTGGTGAACATCTCACTTCCAAGGTGGTTCTTAGGTTCTCTCCATGAATTTTTGGATTTCAACCTAAAAATCCCCAAGAAATGGATGTAATGTGTTGTTATAATATAGGTATAGGATTCCAAATATATTAGATACATTGGTAGATTCTACTTTCTTCTTCACAACCTATTGCGGATAAGACGTCCTATATGGCTTCATAATCTAGAGACATTAATGAAATTATTCCAGTATTGGGGTGGATCCATCACAATGATACCACTACTCTAGTAAATCCACCACAAATTTATGAAGATGCTTTATTTATGAAATCATACTTAATGGTCTTGAAGGAATGGACTTCATATACCTCGATGCATTTTTTCGGAATATTCAATGGTCATGTGTTGTTCCCCTACAGATGATACCATCATTTCTGATGCTATTTGAATACCTTGATGTATTTATAGATGCCATTTAGATTGATGTCTTTAATATTATGATTTATAAACACAAATAAGACACCCATCAATGTATTATCACATATAATATTTCATGGTTGATTAGTTTCCTTCACATGTAAAGGTTACATATCATTTCATTTTTACTCACTAGTTAATGGGATAATATTTAATTGTGAAAGAATATCAAAGTTGAATGATTCATATTGGTTCACCATTTTATTGTTTTTATGTTGTTTTTCTAAAATTATCATTTTGAGTTATTGTGAACCTTATTTCCAATGATATAATATAACTTGAATTGATAAAATGGTATCTTATAAAACATGTTGTCCAAGAAGAAGTGAGGGCAAGCTTATCACTTACATTTTGGGGGAATTATTTCATACATCAGGACTCTATTATTATTTTTTGAAATATTCATAAATCCTCCCCAAATCTCAGTATGTGACTAATTACCCCTGTATAAATGATCGAATTGGGACCATGTGTTTGATATAAACATCTATATTAAATAGAGGTTCCCCATATTTCTCTTATTAATTCATTATACGTTGGGAAAAATATGACTAGATAGTTTCTATAGAGTATATAATTATATAGGGAGTCAATTGCTGATTATGATTTGGCTTTTAACCTTTATGATGCTTCCAATGTATCATTTTAAATCATAAATAAAATCCCATGTAGTTCATTGGATTGAGTAAAGGAGAAATAATATTGATTTTCCACTATAATTATATATTCTATATATCATTGTATTGAATTTAATCAAGGCCCCATATTTAAATTGAATGTCTAATAATTATACTGAAAAATGAATCCCATATGAAGTAACTCTCATTATTCTGATGGAATGATCATCGTAAATCTATTATCCAACATTCTTCATGTTCAGTGTGAGACGAAAGAGATAGTAGAAGAACAATCACATCACCTAAGATCGTACCATGTGATTGAATGTTTGGTTTGGGGCTTACACCTAGGAGGACTCCCATCATTCTGGAACCATTATGAGTATCTCGTCTAATGGTGATTTTTAATTTGGTTTTGTGGGGGATTACACCTAGGAGGATTCCTATATTTCTAGAAATATGAAGAGAATCTCAACACATTATAATTTCAATGTTTTTTGGAGCTTACACCTAAGAGTATGCCTATATTTTTAGAACCATGAGTGGAATCTCAACACATTTTATCTTATAGGTTTGGTTGGGGTTTAGTCTAGGAGTAAGCCCAGGTTTTTGGAACCCTGAGGAGAATCTCTACTCATGTTAATTTTGAGGTTTTTAGAGGATTACCCATAGAATGATGAACATGCTTTTGGAATCATGATTTGAATCTCAAATCATGTTAATTTTGTGGTTTGGTTGGGGATTTAACCATGGAGGATGCCTAATATTCTGAAACTATGAGTAGAATCGCCACACATGATAAATTATAAGACTGTATGGGGTGTACACCTCGGAGGATTCCCTGGTTTCTAGAACCATGAGGAAAATCTAAATGTTTGGTAATTTAGAGGTTTTGTTATGGAATACACCTAGAAGAATTACTAGGTTTCTGGAAAGAGTAGTATAATTTCAACACATGATAATTTATTTCTTTGTTAGGGGCTTAAACCATTGAGGATGCCCAAATTTCTGGATCCCATAGTTGAATATTAACTCATGGTAATTTGATATCCATGTGGATAATATAAACTAGTGATTAATGAAATATATAGTGGAGGAATACACAAAATTAGATTCTTAAATTTATGGATCCATGAAAGGTATGTCAAATCATGGTAATTTAACATTTTTAACAATGAAAAGTATATTAAATTATGGTTAATTTATGATTTTTCTAGGGATTACGTATGGGAGGTTTTATAAATTTATGAAACTATGAGAAGTATCTAGACTAAAAGTAATTTAATATTTTAATCTCGAGGATTTTATCAACTCATTATTAAATTCATATATTTTACCGTGAGAAGTATATCAACTACTAATTTAGGATTATATTTTATGGGGCTTATATCGATATGGATGTAATAGTTTCACATTTATAAAGGCTAATATTCCCCTTTATTAGTTTCCTTGTTGGAATTTGTGAAGGAGTGTTGGACACAATTTAATTTAAGTGAATTGGAACCATATTATTTCAAATAAAAATTCATGGTAATGATATTTACTTGGAGAATTATTGTATTTTATATGGTTTTCCATAGGCAATCCGAATTATAAAATTTAGAAATTTACTGGAATGATTCCGGGAGGGGGAGTCTAGTCTGAGGCATATCCTCTCTATTTTTATTACTTATATTTTTAATCATATATATACTTATTAATTATTCTATGAATATCCTCCTATGATAAAATTATACTATCTATCTACCTATGTTGATACTGGAATTTATAGGTAGCAATGAATAATTTTCAGTATAAAATTTCTCAACAAATTGTATTATTTGGTTTCAGGATCTTCTCATAAGAGGGAGGTCACATAGGAGCTCTGCATAGTATATTGTCTACGGAATACATGAGGTTAGTTCATTACTATGGGTGGGTAGAAATATCACACCATGGATCACCAACTACATTTATTTGTGGGAGGCCAATACTGTATCACCTTGGAAGGAAAGTGAAATTGTCCCACATAATGTAACACTATGAGGAATTTTGAAATAAATTTCATGTTCAAAAACTATTTTTTTCACAAACACATCCTTGTATAGAATGATGGACCTCATTGAAATTTCATTCATAGAAGAATTTATTCACAATGCAGGGGTCATTGAAATAACGCCTCATACCACAAACGGTAGTCATTTACAGAAGGCCTAATGTGTTTCACCTTGGATAGAAAATTATTATTTTCTTCCATAAACTATGAAACACATATTCTACACACTACAAAGCACCCCAATACACATATCACACTGTTATATTATTTCTCAAATTACATTTCACACTCATTCTCATATTATGTATCGTCTACAATCATGTACTCAACCCAAAATGAATTTTTTATTCTTTACTGGTATATTTAATTTTCTGATTTTCGAATTCGTGATGATATTTGGATGATATATCATGTTGTCTGATATCATATCTGGCTGACTTATTGTCCATGAGATTATATTTTTTTTGAGGTTCCTACACACAATCCATTTTTATGATATCCTTTTTTGAGGTTCTTGTATGAAACCCCTCTGTATGAATAAAACTCGTATTCACTGACTCAACATTATAAAGAATTTTTATACATTATTAAATCCATAAAAATTTTATTTCAATAATTTCATTGAAGTCTGAATGATTTCGTATAAAATTCTGAAATATTATACCTTTTGTTCATGTAACTTCATCATTCTTCAAGGGATCAATGTGTGGGAGGATGAGGAGGATCTCTACTATTATCGAATGGCCTAAATACATCAAGCATAGTGATTGCTCACATGGAAATACTCCATTACCTATTATAACTCATATGAATATCATCATACTTTCTCACATATAATATTAATTTATTACAAGTGATCATTATGAAAACCTTGTAATAATATAATTCATTTTCACATAATGTATTTATATATGAAATCTCTATATGAATAAAACTAATATTCACCAAAAATTAAATATCACTTTAGAAACTATTCATAACTATATTAAGGTATCCTTCCTATGTTGAATTACATTTTACATTGATATTTGGACAATATCTATTTTCAAAACGTTCACATTCTAGTGATTTCTTCTACATGGAGCTCTGTCACAAGGCATTCAGAAAACTAAACCCTGTAATGAAATTTCATGAATTGTGGAACTTCATATATAGTCATTTTTTAAAACATCCATATAGTTTTGGTTGATCACATATTGAGAAATGATTCATACATGGTTCCATCGTTAAAACCTTCATCCACATAAGGCCTCATATGTTGTATGTTGAAGACGATCGGGAGGGTATGGGTAGATGGATCAAATTGATTGTATCCAATGACTAATATTTTATGTGTATCTTCTAATAGATGAATACTGTCCCACAATGGGTGTTTCCAACATAAAATCTTCCATGTTTTAGGATTTTTTTTATAATGAAACTACTCTATATAGCCAACCAGATGTGAGATAGGGGTCCTGTCTTGACCACCTTCTTTCACTAGTAATGACCCATGTCATCCCCCCTCCACCACTGCACCACCGAACTATTTCCCATCCATTCTCCATTTTCATGGGCTCTTTCACCCTTCCATTTCAACATGTTCTATCCATCTTTCTATCTCCTAGGGTTATTTGAAGAGTCTCCCACATATTCTTGGTTGATATGGCCATCATGGTTAGCCATGGATGACCTATTTGTTGACTAAAATCTAATTCAAATATATAGATTAAAAAAATCAACCTAAATTTGGAATATTATGTATCCTTATAAAAATCATAGTCTAAGACCATCCATTATTCTTGAAAAATTACAATTCCAATACCTTTAGGAAATATATGAATGTTATTTTCAGTTGATTCAAACTTCTAAAATATCAAGTGGATAATGACGACAATAGTATCCTTTAATGATAATGGTTCCAAAAATGAGAAATAATTCATTAGATGATTGATTAGGGACAAAAAACTATAAAAAATAAATTAAAACATTTTTTATCGTGTTTTCCCAGTTAACAATTATGTTACGCATTTTGACCTTTTGTTTTTCTCTATGGTAACTATTTTTTATGTAAATAATAAATCATTTCTGAATAAATGCTCCATATTATAAAATTTGGAGAAAACCATTTCAAATTGGAAATCCATTTTTTGATATTTTATAAATTTCGAAATTATAATCGTATATATTTTTATAAAATATTTTTTAAAAAAATATAACATAATTTATAAAATATAAAATATTTTTTTATAAATTAAAATCAAAATTTTAATATTAAAAATTAACTTAAAAAATAATTTTTTTTCATTGAAAATTATCCATTTTTTTCGAATTAATTATTATATAATAATAATTCTATAAAATTCAAGTTATTTGTAAAAACATTATTATTCATTATTCACCTAAAACTTTTTTCACAGAGAAATAAAATACATTAATCATATGATAAATTTTAAATTACAAATCCACATATGAAGTTATTTTATATAATTCATATTCTTAAATTTAAATAAATTTTTAATTGAAAATAAAAAATATAAATTTAAACTATTATTATTAAAAAATCATTTTTTTACATTAAGTGTTCTTAATTTTATTTCAAATCAATTTATAATTTTAAATAAGTTAATATGTTAGTTTATATATACTATCATAATGGTGTTCTATTTAATCTATATGGATAAAACATACAACACTTAACAAAATTGTTCTTAAAAAATGTTACTTTTACAATAAAAATTCCATAACAAATACAATTAAATTAATTATTTATATTCAAAAATAAATACTACTTCATTGGTATAATAATCATTTTATTAATTTTATATATACATAATTTAATATTTTAATACAATTATTATTGTTTTATATATATATATATATAATATAGATTTATATATTTATATATTATTTTTATATCATATATTTTTGTTATTGTGAGATATATAATTTTAAATATGCATCTTAAAAATACATAACATCATTATAGCTTTTTTATATATGAATATTTATGATATTATCAGTCACTATATTTACGATTATCAAATTTATAAGATCCATATTTCATTCCTCTCTGTAGAATTATTATATAATTATTTTCATTCCACTATCACTTTGTAAGGCGCGGTTCTTATTTCATATTACATATTTTTTATAATGCTTTTTATTTATTAGGGAACTTATTCACTGTATGTTTTTTTATTATCAGTGATCCTCAATGTTGATGATGATCGACAATATTACTATGTCATGTAGATTTTTTTCATTTCTAACTATTTTCCCATATTGATTTATTTACTTTTATTATATGTATTTCATCCATGTTTAGTAGTAATCAATGTTGTACAGTAATTAGTGTTATTTTATTTTCTTGTAATCTCAATATTATATAAAAATAATGTTTATTAAGATTAGTTTTTATCTTATTAGATACATTTTATAATCACATTTTAATATTTTTAAAGACTAGGTAAATGTTCTACAAAATTATTCAAAAAATAATAGTAATGATATTGATGATGATGGCGATGAGGATGATGTTTATGATGGCGATCATTTATCCAAATAATTTTTTTTATACATTATCCCCTTTAAATAAATTGTGTCCACAAAATTATAATTATCACATTCATAATAAATTAAGCGAATATTTATTATATAGATGACATGGGATATAATTTATTGAAAGATATCATCCATAAAAACATGGGAAAATATATATTTCCTCAAAATAAACTTATGCCAAATGATGAGTTATTATCCAACTATTTGATCCATGATTCTACCCTTATTTTTCATCATGACCAATGCAATATAGTTTTTTTCTAGAGGGTGTTTGTTATTATCATTTCATTAATTGAATATAATTGGTTAATATGAAATTATTTTTCCTTACACTAGATTCAATTTACACTAAGTACATAGAAACAATATATCACTAAATTGGATGAAATTCATCTAAATCATAATAAAACTTTTATAAAGAATATTCTTATAAGATTCAATGTGGAATAGAATAATTGTACCACTAAAAAATATCTTTAACAATCAGGTCATCGGGGTGGTGATTATTAGAAATATTCCAAGGTATAACATATTTTATAGAATAAAATTATTTAAGACATATAAAAAATCAAATGGAATGTAAATTTATCTTATTTATAAGGATCCACATTAGGGTTACTTCTTATATAGATATTATCTTTCCCTTACGGTCTTGGAGGATGCTGGTGTTCATTGTCGTGGTTAGTCCTTGGAAATGTAAATTGTATTTGATAATACCAATATTACATGCATATAATCCAATCAATAACTAATTCGACCCTAGGGAGAACTCTATTTAGTTAAATAATATTGACAAAAATATTCATTTTTCCTTGATAGTTGGATTCTCTATGAGCCCATATTCCACAAGTAATGAATATTCCAGTCCCCTTGAAGAAATTCCCTTAGTGTTGTTTCCTCATTTTTTACATAGATGAAATTAAATTTATTTCCTTCATCATCTTCATCACATGATATTTTATTACAATCTCTCATTCCTTAATTTAAGGTATTTTTGAATTTGAATAAGTTATCATTTTTTCCATATTTTATTATATATTTTTAGAAAAATAACAAATTTTATCATTCAATCAACAAATATTATGGGTTGTTATATGGGTTAATATCTGTATTTTACCTTGAACAAATGGTTCCTTGTAGTGTTTGGCATCACTAACACCAAAAGTGTTTATATTAGTTACAATACATTAAAAATACATTGGAATTATTATAATCATAAAAGAAATTTTAATCTTAAATAATATTATTTTTATCATAATGACTTAGAGTTCATTTTGTTTAAACCATATAAATATAATATTATCCTATGTTACATTATGTTGGTTTATCATATTCATATCAATGTAATCCCATGAAATAACTACTATATAAATCTTTTATAGTGATTTCTAAAGATCGAGTGACCAACTAAATCATATAAACTAGGAGTGTCATGCCATTAGTGAGGTATTATTCCCACTCATCAAGCATTAGCGTGTTGATAAAATCAACGTTGAACCAAAACTTTTATTAGTGAATACACCATGTTGAATTTGTTATATAGCCACAACAACATTCTAGTATATATATAGGGAAGTTTTTTTAGAAAAAAACTCACAATGTAATGATTAATAATATTTAAAGATACCATATTATACATAGACTCATATATAGGGTTTTCATTATAGTTTTATCATACTAATTACTTTAATAACTAAAATAATACTGAAAAATAACAAAATCATTACTCTAAAACCAACTATATTAACAAAAGCGGGGCATAAATAAAATATCAGATTTTTTCAAAGGATAAATTATTTTATCAAAAAATAGTAGCACAACATGAGGTGTGATATGTTTATCTTCTTGTAGAGATGAAATTTTATCATGTCATTTTATAGAACATGTGAAACGTTCCCCGATTCTTAGAGTTTGAGGATGGCGGGTCGGGACCTTCTCTCTCCTGGTGTTGCGGCGGATTTGGGTTTCTAATTGTATTTGAGATGCCTACTGTGGATCTTCTCTTCCCATGTGGTCGATTCGATAGCTACCGGTCTAGATTTATAGAGGCGACCAGCGTAGCCACGACTGTGCCCGGCGCGACGTCAAACAATTCAGTCGGCGCGGGGTGTCCTATAGGTATGGTGTCCAAAGCGGTCAACATGAGTGGTTCGTCTACAGTGCTGGGGGCTGGTTCGAGTGGTGCTGTTACAGCGGTGATGCCTAGTGCGGTAGGTGAGAGCGGGGTGGTTGTTGCAGCAACAACGAATGGAACACGCATCCTGGCGGCAACAAATTTTGATTCGAACAATGTTGCTGCAGGTAAATTAGCTGTAGAGGTGACTCAACCACTTTATTTTCTTTGGGGGGTGACAAATTTGGAAAATATGAAGACTGGTAAATCTCAATCCGACACTCTCAAGAGCAGGTATTTTTCACATGTGAAGGATGATGTTCCAAAGAGAACCGTCAAGAAAGGGGATAATTCTCATGCGACTGCAAACCGAGAAGCTATTCTCAATAGATTTTAAATCTGTGAACATTCTATAATTTCTAGGCTTGTTCGTCCCTTTGGAGGAATGTCTTGGAAAGTTGATGATTTAGTCCAGAAGCTAAATTCTATATGGCGCTTCTCTGATTGGAGATGCATTCCTCTTAGTCAGAAATTTTTTCACATGTTTTTCCATCAGAGGTGCTAAATAGGAGAGCTTGGGGTTTTGGCTTAATCAACGTGAATCCAGGTAGACTATGTTTCCAAGTGTGGGATTTTCATTTTAATCCCTTTTACATTTAAAATACTAGAGCTCATGTATGGATCAAAATAATTGGCCATAATTGGATTTTATGGCATCCTAAAATTTTATTTGATATTGCATTTGTTGTTGGAATTCCTATTAAAATGGATAGAAACACTAAGGTTTCCAAATTTGGACATTATGCTAGGATACTGGTGGAGGTTGACTTGAGTTCATTCTTGATTCATAATGTAGTTTTTTTCAACACTTGATGATGAAATTCCTTTGAAAATAGAATATGAATGACTTCATAACATTTGTTCGGAGTGTCAGATTATTGGTCATGCCAAGGATAAATGTCACAAGAATGTGGTTAGAACTTTTTGTTGTTCAGATGGGAATCATGATGCCTCTTGTATGAAGAATGTGAGGATGCAACAAAATAAGGTGGACCCACTTCGTGATAGAAAACCCACCTTTGAAAAAAGAGATATGCATGATAGAGTTGATTCATCACATTCGACCAAGGGATTTCCACCAGAGATTCATGGGTCAGGGGACGGAGTGAGGGCTCAAACAGATGAGGCTGGACTTTTAATAGGTGTTACATTGGAAGAGGGGCAGAAAAATCTGAGTGCTGAAGGGAATCATTCACAGATTCAAGAGGAAATTATTAAATTATGGTATACTCATGGAATCCATGGACGGTGGAAGGATCTCAAGGATGGTTCCCCAAAAAAACCATCATATAGTCAGGTATTGTCCAACGGGAAAAATGTTGTTGTGGATGATGATGGTTTTCAACCTGTTCCTCCCAGAAAAGCGAGATGTAGGAGAGACTATTCCAACCTACAACCAACTATGGTTACGAGGTCTCATGGTCCCTTAGAATCTGATTCTGAATGGTATGGTAATTATGATGATTCTTATGAGTTTGATTATGATATTTGATCTAATTTTGTGTCTATTGGCATGAGGGCATGATGCTTGTTTGACCCCATCCATCTCTTTTTTGTACTTTTTTGTTTTTCAATAAAAGGGATCTGCCCGAATCTTTTAAAATAAATGTGAAACGTTACCTATAATTGAGATATAATAGACATAATCTATAGTTATCCTATGTTTTACTCATGTTTATGACATGTGGAATTAGAAAAACATTAATTTTTTGAGATCATATTATAAAAAACCTATAATTTATTACACATTTAAAAATAATTAATAAAATAAATTATATATAATGAAACTTATAAGATCAAAAAGTTTAGTGTCTTTGGGTTTATGAAAATTACATAAAAATTTAAAACATAATATACATCATCTTTATCGAAAAATTTGTTGACATGACCATAATATTCCTCCATACTTAACACTGTATGGGATAACCGGAGGTCATACATAAGAAAAAGGTGAGCTATAAAGCACAATAAGGGTATAATCATGGCATTAATGAGGAATACATTACATGTTAACTAATATGTATATCAATGGAGCATAAAATTAACATGAATATAAAGTAAAGATAATAATGATAACAATAACATGGAACTGTGGAAGAAACATACATCATGATATTAGCACGAGTCAAGGCTCATTGGACATGGATTAGATTTAGTAAACCCTCCATACACATGAATTATAATGAGTAAGCCACATTAAATATGAATTATCATGATACTAAACATTACTGAATGTATTGGAGAACCATCAAGCTCCACCCTTCCTAAACATTTCATTTAATGAACAAGTGTGCCACATAGATCATATAACATGGAATCATTCAAACTCATAAGTTGTTACGTGATAAAGGAATGTGGAATAGATACATTTAATTCCTTAACTAATAAGTATATTAATATAATGGTGAATACCTTTTTTATAGAAACATGTTTGGTATTCAATACACGATGGAAAGGCATTGTGAAATTTCAACAGTATAACGACGTCAAATACAAATTCATAAAATAGGTTAATGAGAGAAAAATATGTTTCTCATAACTTATGCATTAAATTGATATTATTTTGATCAAATATAATTCTACCACAACAAATGATACTGAATTTAATATGCATACTATAAAAAGATGTTCATGAATGGGAATGAGGAGATTGAAATCCATTACGGAATTTTGGCAGGGTAAAGGCTGTATATAAAGGTTCATCGATGGAATAATGAGAGTGGAAGGAAGATATAATTATTTATAAATTAAATAGATAGTATAGTGAGTTTTTTGAACATATCCCAAAATACCCAAATTGAAATTAAAAGGCATATCACAAAAGTAGTGCTTGATAAAAGAGGATAGTGGAAGATCCATTACTTGGATGTGTGACTCCAAAGGCATGGGAGATTCTTCTTAGGAGAATTGGGGAGCCATGGGAGGACTATAGGGAGAAAGGGTAAGATGGTGATCGATCATCAAAGTGTATGATTGAAAATTAATGGAAGATTGGGTGGGTTTATATATGAAATTTTGGGGATTTCATTATTATTTTTGTTTTGGACACTACATAATAAAATTATCAAATCCAAAAACCATTCCACTATTTTTCCCAAAATTTTAGGAAAAGAGGAGTGGTATAAATTATTTAATAATGATAATGGCTGAATTTATTAATAATTTTCTGTTTCTTATGTCGTGATGAGACATTCTTTCAAGGAAATGTTTTTAAAATCAAAAAATATATTATATGTTTTTGGAGGATTCATTAAGGCATTATAAATTAAATAAAATAAAATTGCAATAACATTATTTTGAATAAGAAAAATATACATGGTCGAATATAACATTTACATTCTTTGTTGCATCATTATTGGTCCATTATTATTTAATAAAACACATCGTATATTTATTCGATATTTAATTAATAACCAAAAAATTGACAGTCTTACAAAATTACGAAAAAATCATCATTGGATAATATTGACATAGTAATTTGAAAAACAATATTAGTTTTATATAAATAACTTTATAAATATTTTAATTTTTACATGTAAAAGAAAAAATTATATTTATTGAAAATTTAATGGTTTTGACAAAAATTGTTTTTAATCCTTAATAAAAAATACTTGTGACTTCATAAAAACTACCTGATAATTAATATTTAGTTTCTTCATTTTAATAATAATGTTTTATTAGAATATTAATTATTTCAAAAATAAATTATTTTTTTAAACATATATTCCATAATTGAATTGGAATATCAACCAAAAATACTATATGTTTTTTGAAAATCCATTTACAATGTAACAATAATAGCATAAAAGTATATTCACTTTTCCTTAAAAATACTAATGTATATTTTTTAAATGATAGGTTCCTGTTACGTATCCCTTTATTACACCATCATATACCCTAAGAGTAAGGTGTGTGATTGTGGGGATTTCATTGTGTAGTTCAATGAACATGGTTTGGGCCTTGATCTCGATATATATGAACTTCTCCCATGAATGGTTTCTATCATGCATAAGTTGTTGGATCTCAGCTTCGGATTGGCCTACGGAGAAGACAAAAATAATATCTCCCTCAAAATATCTAATAAATGTTCTTCATTAGGAACAATCCTAATGGTTGAGGCTATCACTTGCTTTGTCTATTTCAAAAGAAGTTATTATACCTCTGTATTTATAGTAGTCTTGTGATCACTAATCAATCGATATATTACCAACGGTAATGATATGTAATGGAAATTTAAATTCAATGGGATATTATAAAATAAGTGAACATGTATTCTATAACTATAATACATTTATTTAAAATAAGGGAACTTTTAGTCATAAATTTTCATGTCACTATATAGATTCATAGAAAGGGTTAACATAAGTGATAAACATAGAAAAAAAAATAAGTGAACATAATATGAGTACACATGTATAATAATCCTAAATTATGAAATTCTTAACCAAAAATCATAATTCATAAATCCCTACATATGAATTTGTCTAAAATTTTACATGAAATAAAATAGTGTGGAAACATGATTCAAGATTGTTTTAACACAATGATGTTAATAAAGATAAAATTGTGAAAGAAATATTCAGATTTTGAAAAAACCATAGTATAGGGAACATTACATTCATGAGCCACACCATCAGTATAACACCCTACGTTATTATGAATTGTTTTTTCTAATAAATTAAAATTCATTGAGGTCTTGTGTTTCATGATAAAATATATTTGTATTTCAGTATACACATATATTTTTAATCATGATCAATATGAAACACAGATTTTAGATTGTGGTATATGTAACAATAAGTATGTCCTACATTATACACAATATTGAGATTTATTGAACTACAATATAATATTAATATTAATATTTAATATTACATTCATTGTCATTCCATTGGAATGAAAGGAATGAATATTTTTATGAAATTATGATAATATATAATTTTCACATGTTTATTAGTAATTTATTTATTATTAAGAAAATATTAATCCTTCTAAATTAAAAAATAATGTTTTCAAAAAATATATCTTTTCTAAAATATGTGTTTTTCATTCTCGGAACACATAATCTAAAATTTAATGTTTCCAAAATTATAAATTCTATTTGAAATAATACATTTATTTTTATATATTAATATCAAAAGTATCTTAGTCTGAATTGTTGGTATTTTTTTGTGAAATTTCTTTTCATGAAGAATAATTAAGAAAACTGAATTTTAATTGAAAATTGTCCTTAAATGTAAATAATATATAATGTTAAACTATATTTTGAATTATTATTAAAGTAAAAATAGTTCAATTATACATATATTAATCCAATTTAGTTCAATGGACTCACTTTTAGAATGAATGGTGAAATAAAAAAAATATTAAACTTAAGAACATTTTCACTTTAAAACCTCACTTTCCCATCAGGTATATAGGATTAATTTATAATTACTTTTTTTACACTTATATTACTTTAATATGGAAAAACAGATTCCATATTTGAAATAAAAATAATTTATAATATGGTAAGATTAATTTTTTCACCATTATATGGAGTGAAAAAAGTAAAAAATAATTACATAAATTATTGAAAAACATGTTTACATAGTGGTTAGAGTTAGAATATCATGTGTACGAACGACACAAAATAAGTAAAAAACCCATTGGATGGTAATATTTCAACCCTTCTGAAAATATTATAGAAATTAATATGGTTTTTATAAATTCATCTTTCAGCGTGACCAATATAAGAAGTTAATAAAAAAAGTAAAAAAATGTACCTTTCTCCCTTTTAATATCTATAATTCTTTAGATTAATGAAAAACAACATAAGTTGTTTCATTAATAATTTTTTTTAAGATAATTTTTTTTTCATGATGATTTATTGAAATCATTTGTAGATGTTATAATCACATTAAATGCTTTTTAAAGACAAACACAAAAATATTTAGTTAATAATAAAATAAATCAAAGAATATGTAAAACAACAAAAGATTCTAAAATGGAATGAGTTATTGTGTTAATGTAACTTTTTATAAGAAAATAAACTATTAAACATGTTTTAAATTATTATTTTTCAATTATATCATTTTTTTTATTTTATCAATTCAGATAAATGAATAATAAAAAAATTTACATTAATTTTATTTTATAATAAATGATAATTTATTAATTAATTGAAAATTAATAAAAAATTAAACTATTTGTTCGGTTTATTTTTAATAATAAATAGATAATAAATATTTTCCCTTCATGGACCAATTTCTCAATTATAAAGACTATATTGATTGTTCAATAGCGAATACATTATTTGAGAGCATAGGGTTAGAGAAGTGTTTTATTGTCTTACCCAGGATTGTGTTAAAATTAATCTCTCACAAACATTGTATTATTCTTTTATAAAAGTGATATAATATTATTAAAAGAGATATCTTGTAATTATAACATTCCTTTATTAGAAATTCTTAAATTAAATAGTTTAGAAAACTCGTTAACATAATTAAAAAATAGTAATATAATAAAACATAGTAGTAAAGGAACCAAATGACTAAAACATGTGTATAATTGTGTGTTTCAAGAGAGTATCAGCCCTATTATCAATAAAAACATTTAATTATCATTTTTTTATAAAATTGAGGTAATATGTTTGTAATGTAATATATTGTTTCTATGTATTATTTTATTATTATATGGGAATTATTTCGAGACCAGGCTCTGAGACGGTGTGCAGTTCCGAGGCCCAGTAAGCCCGAAACAAATGTTTGAATTTAATGTAATAATTAAATTATGCGCGCATGCAGCTTTCCTGAAAATGTGGAATAACTCTCGAATGGGTGCTCGGATAAGAAATCTAAGGGCACCATTGCGTTCAGAACAACGATTTTACCTTAGGCGAGGCCTAACTTCGGCCGGCGCAGGTTGGTGGTGAAATATGGTTTTTGGACGCAACAGTAATAAAATATTTAATAAAAATATTTTATTCCTGGAATAAGATCTCTTAAAATCTTATATCTTTATCTTCTTTAAAAAGACACTTGTGCCAGGGTCCAAGGTTAAAACCCCATAACCATGAAAAAACTTGGCGGCCCTGGCAGTTCTGGAGGAAACCCCTGACGCGGCGACGACGACGTTCTTGATGGATTTCAATGGTGACGACGACGCGGCGAGCGGATCTTCACTGGAAAACACAGCGAATCCGTGTAGGATAATTGTTATTGATTTCTCCTTCCCCCGTTTTTGATTTCTACGATGAACGCAGACTAATTCACGGACAGATTAGCCCGCAGGTCGATCGTTCTTATGGGACGAGTTCATGCGGGGATTTGAGGCTTTGATTCTAGAGATTGTTTTGGTTTTCAATCTAACGACGGAAAACCCGGATCGTCACGAACAACGATCGAGGTTCGCCCCTCTTGTTGATTCTTGTTTTTTCCCCTCACGTTCTTCATTGTGTTCTACATGTTCTTGGAGGGAATCGATCGTTGAACATTCGTTTGTTGACGAAACGATCCGAAATCAAAGATCCAACGTCGAGGCCACCGAGCAGAGGTGCGACGAGGACGACGGTGAATGAATTGACGCGGTTCGCAACATCTTGTTCTTTGGGAATTTTCATGCGGATGGATCGGGATGCGTTTTTAAGACAGATCGGAACCCCGAAACCGATAGAATCGGTTTTGGAGGGGCAAAATGACCCCAAATCCGGAGTTTCATGATGATCGAATAGTGGGATCAACATCCGAAGCAACAGCTGAGGCGCGCGGAGGAAGACGACGCTTCTGTAAATTTCCCGACTACATGTCGTATAGTATGGGATACATGGTGTGTGTTAATCGGAAGGGTTACCCGGTGTGTAATCTGTGAATACACGGACACGAGAAGGATACACGGCCACAGAAACACCGTGTATACCCTCCCCGGCCAGACCAGGCCAGATACACTGGGTACCCCATGTACTAGTACACGGGCATGCGATATAGACACGGATAGAGACCATGTACGGGCACATGGCTAGCGTACATGGAGCGAGCCCAGGTGCTCGAACACATCGTGTGATTCCTTCTAAACGTCGTGTAGTTGTTTTCTATCCAACATGGCAAAGGGAACGGGCCTTTTACACGGTCAGAACTCGGTGTCAAAGAACACGACGTGTAATTTTCTACACGGCATGTAGTTTGGTTTTTTAGAGCTTGAACGAAGGACATGGGCCGTTTACATGGGCATTACCCGGGGTAAAGGTACATGGCATGTAGCCACACTACACGCCGTGTAACTTTTTCTTCATTGCTTGAGCCACTTTCCTTCTGTGACTTGGACTAGTTCATAGGGTTCATACCCTTAGTAATCCCATGATGGTTCTGGTATCAAATCGTTCATGTAGTATGATTCCTTCAGCAGAACATCCCGAATAGAGTTGTTGGAATCCCCTCTATGGGACTTAGAGGCGGATCCTCTATTCATTCCTGGAACCCTAGGTAGAGTTCCTGGTATTGATGTGACCCACTTTACCCGGGCACTGATCATTTGCTTAGCGGATTAGCTCAGACTAAGTTGTCGGAATCACCCCACGACTTGGCTGTGATCCTCATCTGAGCATCTTGTTCTCGAGGTACTTGTGAAGTGTGTTCTCCTGGAATGAGTACTTAGTATCTCCCTCTTCAGACCAAGGAGTATGTTCTCCCGAGGGTATGCTTAGTGGAATCTTCGAGCCGGATCCTAGTGGTGGTTTTCGCGATGGTTGTTTGTGTATTGGTATATCTTGATATTCTTGTTATATGATCCATAGATATATACTGTGTAGAGCTGACTATACCTTCTTTGTGTTATTTTCAATTTTTGTATTTTCCTTTGTGTTTTTCGAGGTGTCCTATGGGGTATTGTTATACTCACCCATGCACGAGCTTTGCATGCACGTGTCGTGTCTTGTGCAGAGGAGCGAGCCTTTGACAGGATTCTGGGTGGACCAGGACCGGATGGTGTTCAGTGAGATCAGATAGGCCGAGGTGTGTTCATTAGGTGACAGGTTGCAGTCTCAATATCTTTTTCTATAGGTTTGACTTTGTTGCAGACTTCCTTTTTGGTGGGATTGTACTTTTGGCCCAGGGTTTTACTTTACTATAATTTACTTCCCTGTCGTACTCTGTGGTTGGGTTTTAGTTTATGCATGCATCCTTTATTTTTCTAGTTTTTACTTTTCAGCTTTATGGGATTGTAGATGTGTTTGCATGTGTACAGGTTTATAGGCAATACCTCCCATGATAGTAGTATGCCTACTCGGTGCTAGTCACCAGCCCCTGGCCTATTGGAGGCGGTCTTGGTGAGTCGCGGCTCGGGCCCCACTGGGACGGGTCGTGACATAGTGGTATCAGAGGTGGTCGGTTCTACCTTAGGACCAAGAGCCTATGAGTTGGTTTGGGGCAATAGTGTTAAGTGTTTCGAGTTCGACTCTCAGGCCAGGGACCCCAGTGTTGGTGCGGCGGCCGACGCATCAATACACCAGGACTCTGATAACTTTCTTTTCAACTCAGAACATGAAAACACTAGTTTCATGGGGAAAAAATAACGGTACATGCATCATAAAGGAATGGGTTGTGGTTTCCATGTCATTCTTGAGTCAGCTCTCCAGATATACTCACTAACTGTGATAGATCTTGTTTCAGGAATAGGATTCCTCCGTGACGTGCACCCACTTGGATCAAGTAGCTCGATTACAAGGATGACCCCCTCAGTGATGAAGCATCAATATAGGGACCAGATCCCCCATTTCTACCACTAGGTGCGTTCTAGTTATCCCACCCCCTGTGGAACAGTGTTTAGCGCCTGCTGTACCAGTGGAGGAGGAGCACAGGCTGAGTGCACTCCAAGAGTTTCAGAGATAGAGACCCCTCAGGTTTCAAGGTGAGCCTGACCCTCAGGCAGTAGAGGACTGGATTGAGGCAGTGAGTAGAGTCTTCTATTTGGTCAGGACACCAGCATACCAGATGGTGTTCTTGGCAGCGAGCCTTCTGCAAGGCTCGGTAGGGCGATGGTGGAGTTTGGTAATCTAGACTAATGACAAGGCGACTCTTACATGGTCGATGTTTGAGCTTCTCTTCAGAGAGGAGTTTTCAGCAGTTACCCTGAGAACCGTACGTATACAAGAGATTCTTCAGCTCCAGTAGGGAACCATGACTGTGGCTGACTATTCATCGAGATTTACTGACCTCTCGCGGTACTCGATGGATATGGTAAGAGATCATTACTTCAGAGCTTGGACTTTTGAGCGGGGCCTGCGCAGAGATATTCGAGCCAGTATCATCCCTATTAGCATTCCTACTTATGCTGGGGTGCTCGAGTGGGATTTGGTGGTCAAGAGCTTCCTGGCGGAGCAGGGACATCCGACAGTTGTCAGCAGTGGGCGAGCTGGAGCAGGGACCTCTATGGTAGGGAGCCGACGTCAGGGACCCAGGCATGGGAGAAGTTTCCTGAGGAGATCCTAGGATAGGGGATCAGTCGTTCATGGTTCATATGGCGCTTCTAGCCATCCTCGAGAGAGGCGATGTTACTCATGTGATGACAGGGGACATCTCACTTGTGATTGTCCGACCCGCTGTACTACTGACCAGGGAGAAATTGATGGACCACCGAGGCAGAGGCAACATTTGGAGTAGGCAGATCCGTGAGGTGGAGGACGTGGCAGAGGATTTGGGAGAGCAGCTGGAGGTGGTTGACGTTTCGACCCTTTACCACCACCACCCCCAGGAGGTCCACCATAGGCTTAGGTACCTGGTGGACAGAGGTAGGGACAGCTGCAGGCAGCAGAGTCTTATGAACCACGTACTTCCAGAATGATTAGAGGTACTAACTGTGTCTTTTCTACTTTGGCTTCCATATTGAGTGACACATGTGGTAGTCATTCCTTTCTGGCTTCTTATCTTGTTCGAGACTTTGAGATTCTAGTTGAGCCTTTGACTCAACCCTTATGCTTAGAAACACTAACTGGAGAAGATTGAGAGATCACAAACATTTGCAGGCAGTGTGACCTGACCCTTGGAGGCGAGAGTTTCGGTTGGAACCTCTTGGATTTAGCGTTGAGGCCTTACGATGTCATTATTGGAATGGAATGGTTATCCACAGTTCATGCCCATATTGATTATTTTAGGCGAAGGGAATGGTGTGTCTGCAGAGATGGAACGAGGTTCTCTTTTGTCAGTGAAATAGAGACCCAGGCAGTGCATGATAGACTCGTGCATAGGAGGGCACATCCGATTTCACACCAGTTCGCTAGCCTGGCCTTTGGCGCAACAGATGTTATGAGTTTCCAGTTTCCAGCAGTGGTGGCTGAGTATGAGGACGTCTTTCCAGAGGATGTCCCCAGGCTACCTCCCGGTCGAGAGATAGATTTCTGCATTGAGTTGCAACTTGGGACGACCCCGATATCAGCATCAGCTTATCAGATGGCTCCTGTAGAGCTTTGTGAGCTGAGGGTGCAGTTGTATGACCTGTAGAAGTAGGGCTTTGTGAGACCCATTGTTTCACCCAGGGCGGCCCTAGTGCTGTTTTCCAAGAAGGCGGACGGGAGCTTAAGGCTGTGTGTGGATTATCGGCGCTTGAATCAGGTCACTTTGAAGAACCGATATCCACTACCGAGAATCTATGACCTCTTCGAGCAGTTGAGAGGGGCATGACGGTTCTCGAAGTTTGATCTACGATCAGGATATCACCAGTTGTGAGTACGGGACGAGGATATACCGAAGATGGATTTCAGATGTCGCTACGGTCACTATGAGTACTTGGTGATGAGCTTTGGCATGACGAACACCCCGTCAGTGTTCATAGGTTTCATGAACCGGATCTTTCAGCCTTATCTAGACTGGTCTGTGGTGGTCTTTATCGATTATATCCTTGTGTACTCTACGTCCAAGGAGGAGCACGCGAGACACCTAAGGATGGTTCTGGACACACTCCGAGAGCACCAGTTGTATGGGAAACTCTCGAAGTGTCAGTTATGGTTACATGAGGTCCACATTCTGGGACACATTATCTCAGAGGATGGTGTAGCCGTGGACCCAGCAAAGGTGGAGGCAATTCTAGCATAGGAGCCACCCCAGAGCGTGACAGAGGTACAGAAATTCCTTGGGTTGGCATGCTACTATCGGCGATTCATCCATGATTTCTCCAAGATTGCAGCCCCCATGACAGCTTTGACCCAAAAGAGACAGCCTTTCGTATGGACTGAGAAATGCCGGCAGGCTTTCCAGTAGTTGAGACGGAGTCTGACGAGTTCCCCGATCTTGAGATTACTGAAGGAGGGTGTCGAGAACGTAGTGTTGTGCGATGCATCAGGAACTAGGATTGGCCGTGTACTAATGCAGAGTCAAGCGGTGATTGCCTATGGCTCACGTCATTTGAGGCCACACGAGCAGAACTACACGACCCAAGATCTGGAGTTGGCAGCGGTAGTCTTCGCATTGAAGATGTGGCGGCACTACCGGATGGGTGAGCGGTTTAACGTCTACTCTGATCACAAGAGTCTTAGATATAACTTTTCTCAGAAGGATATGAATTTGAGATAGAGGTGATGGCTTGAGTTCCTCCAGTATTATGATTTTGAGATCGTTTATACTCCTAGGAAGGGGAACGTTGTGGCAGATACTCTCAGTAGGAAATCCTGTTCAAAGTTGCTGGATGAGGTGACAAGGTAGTTGGCCTATTTACAGTTTTCCTTCATGGATGGAGATTAGGGGGCTTACCTTTAGTCATTGGTTGTTACCCCTCCACTCTTACAGTGAGTCAGGGAAGCACAACACGAGGATTCTAGTTGTGAGACTCTACGTGCTCAGATATCCACAGGTGATGCTGCTGATGGATTTTCAGAAAGTGGAGAGCACATTGTCCTTTTCAGAGGGAGCATGGTAGTACTAGTGACATTACGGAGGAGGTTCTGAGGGAGTTCCATACATCTCTTTTGGAGGTGCATCCAGGCGTGGCAAAGATGTACCATGACCTCTGACGTCAGTTCTGGTGGCTAGGGATGAAGAAGATTGTGGTAATGTTTGTTTCTCGGTGCCTTACTTGTCAGCAAGTAAAGGCTGAACACCAGGTGGTAGCATGTTTGACTCATCCCCTTGTGGTGCCAGAGTGGAATTGGGATGGGATATCCATGGAATTCATGACATGTTTTCCACGCACGTCTAAAGGACACGATGCCATCTGGGTGATCATTGATCGTCTAACCAAGTCGGCCCACTTCGTAGCCATACGGGAGTAGAGTTCGGTAGAGAGCTTAGGACGCCTCTACGTGCAGGAGATAGTTCAGCTTCCTGGAGTACCATCCACGATCATCTCATGTCATGATTCTCGTTTCACATCCCAGTTGTGGAAGGGATTGCAGGAATCTTTTGGGTCTCAGTTACGCTTGAGCACATAATTTCATCCCCAAACTTATGGTCAGACAGAGTGGACCATCCAGGTCCTGGAGGATATGCTACGATCTTGCATACTTGACTTCGGTCGTAGCTGGGAGGATCACCTACCACTGGTGGAATTTTCTTATAACAATAGTTATCATTCCACTTTTGGTATGGCACCATTCTAGGCTCTATACGGGCGACCTTGAGGTCGCCACTTTTCTGGACTGACCCGGGAGAGTCAGCACTCATGGGCCCAGAGATGGTGAGAGCTACTAAAGAGAAGGTGCAGGTCATCCAGGAGAAGATGAAGACTGCACAGAGTCAGGAAAAGTCTTATGTCGACCGGAGGTGGAGGCCTTTGGAGTTCGAGGAAGGAGACCATGTGTTCGTTCGAGTCTCACCTCGACGGGGATTGCGGAGATTTGGCCGAGGCGGCAAGCTATCTCCGAGGTTCGTTAGCCCTTTTCAGATTTTGTGTAGAGATGGAGAGTTGGAGTATCTCTTGGCTCTAATTCCTCAAATAGATTGAGTACACAACGTCTTCCATGTGTCGCATCTACGGAGGTACGTGCATGATCCATCGCACGTCATGGACTAGGGCGAGCTGGACATCGACGATGGAGAGACCTTTGCTGAGTACCCAGTGGAGATCGAGGATCGGTAGGAGAAGATCATTCGTGGATGATCTATTCCCTTGGTGCATGTCCGGTGGCAGCACGTGAATCTCTAGGAGAGCACGTGGGAGCGGGAGGCTTAGATTCGCGTGCAGTACCCACACCTTTTTGAGAAGTCCTTGTTTTAGCTTTTTGGGGATGTAAAAGCCCAAAGGTGGGTGTGATGTAATGTCCCAGATTTTTTACATGTATTATTTAATATTATATGGGAATTATATCGTGACCAGGCTCTGAGACGGAGTGTAGTTCCGAGGCCCAGTAAGCCCCGAAAAAATGTATGAATTTAACTTAAAAATTAAATTATGTGCGGGTGCAGTTTTCTTGAAAAAGAGGAATATATCCTGAAAGGGTGCATGGATCAGAAATCTAAAGGCACCGTTGCATTCAGAACATCGATTTTAGCTTAGGTGAGGCCTAACTTTGGCCGGCGCAGGTTGGTGGTGAAATCTGGTTTTTGGACGCAAGAGTAATAAAATATTTAATAAAAATATTTTATTCCTACAATACGATCTTTTAAAATCATATATCTTTATCCTCTTAAAAAAGAGGCTTGTGCCAGGGTCTAGGGTTACAACCACATAACCCTGAAAACCATTGGCGTCTCTGGAGGTTCTGGAGGAAACCCCTTACGCGGCGGCGGCGATGTTCTTGACGGATTTTGACGGCGATAATGACGCGGCGTACGGATCTTCACTGGAAAACACAACAAATCCAGGTAGGATAATTGTTATTTATTTATCCTTCCCTAGTTTTTGATTTCTACGTTGAAGGCGGACTAATACACGAACAGATTAGCCCGCGTGTCTATTGTTCTTGCGGGACGAGTTCATGCGAGGATTTGAGGCTTCGATTCTAGAGATTGTTTTGGTATTCAATCTAATGGCGGAAAACCCAGATCATCACGAACAACGACCGAGGTTCGCCCCTCTTGTTGATTATTGTTTTCCCCCTCACGTTCTTCATTGCGTTCTACATGTTCTTGGAGGGAATCGATCGTTACACATTCGTTTGTTGATGCAACGATCCGAAATCAAAGATCCAAAGACAAGACGACCAATTGGATGTGCGACGGCGAGGACGACGGATGAATCGACGTGGTTTAAAAGTTCCTGTTCTTCGGGCGTTTTCGTGTGGACAGATTGGGATGCGTTTTTAAGACCGATCGGAAGCCCGAAACCTACGGAATCGGTTTTTTAGGGGCGGGACAACCCCAAATCCTGAGTTTCGTGATGATCGTACGGTGGGATCAAGATCCGGAGCAACAGCTGAGGCGCGCGGAGGAAGACGACGCTTCTGCAAATTTCCCGACTACACGCCGTGTATTATGGACTACACGGCGTGTGATCATCGGAAGGGTTACCCGGCATGTACTCCGAGAGTACACAGACATGGGTAGGATACACGGCCATGGACACACCATGTATACCCTCCCCGGCCAGACCAGGCCAGATACACGGGGTACCCCATGTACTGGTACACGGGTAGAGACCATGTATGAGCACATGGACAGTGTACACGGAGCGAGGCCAGGCGCTCGAACACAGCGTCTGATTCCTTCTAAACGCCATGTACTTGTTTTCTATCCGACAAGCTGAAGGGCATAGGCCGTTTACATGGGCAGAACCTAGTGTCAAGGAACACGGTGTTTACTTTTCTACAGACCGTTTAGTTAGGTTTTGTACGGCTTGAATGAAGGACACGGGCCGTTTACACGGGCATTATCTGGGGTCAAGGAACACGGCGTGTAACCACACTACACGCCATGTAACTTTTTCTTCATGGCTTGAGCCACATTCCTTCTGTGACTTGGACTAGTTCATAGGGTTCATACCCATGGTAATCCACTGAAGGTTCTGGTATCAACTCGTTCATGCAGTATGCTCCCTTCAACAGAACATCCTGAATAGAGTTGTTGGAATCCCCACTATGAGACTTAGATCCAGATCATCTATTCATTCCTGGAATCCTAGGTAGAGTTCTTGGTATCGACGTGACCAACATTACCAAGGCGCCGATCCTATGCTTAGCGGATTAGCTCAGACTGAGTTGTCAGAATCACCCCATGACTTGGCTATGATCATCATCTGAGCATCTTGTTCTCAAGGTACTTGTGGAGTGTGTTCTCCCGAAACGAGTACATCGTATCTCTCTCTTTAGACATAGGAGTGTGTTCTCCCGATGGTATTCTTAGTGGAATATTCAAGCTGGATCCCAGTGGCAGTTTTCACGATGGTCATTTGTGTATGAGTATATTTGGATATTATTGTTATATGTTCCATAGACATATATTGTGTAGAGCTGACTATACCTTCTTTGTGGTGGATTCGTTTGTTTTATTTTCCTTTGCGGTTTTCAGGGTGTACTACTAGGTATTGTTATACTCACCCCTACACGGGCTTTTCCCGCACGTGTTGTGTCTCGTGCAGACGAGCGAGCCTTTGATAGGATTATGGGTAGACCAGGACCGGATGATGTTCAGTGAGATCAGACAGGCCGAGATGTGTTTCTTCGGTGACGGGTTGCAGTCTCAGTACCTTTTTCTATAGGATGGAATTTGTTGCAGACTTCATTTTCGGTGGGATTGTACTTTTGGCCTAGGGTTTTAATTTACTGTAATTTATATCCCTATCATACTCTGTGGTTGGGTTTTAGTGTATGCATGCATTCTTTCTTTTTGTAGTTTTTTACTTTTCAGCTTTATGGGCTTGGAGATGTGTTTGCGTGTGTGCACGTTTATAGGCAATGCCTCCCATGTTAGTAGCATGCCTACTCAATGCTAGTCACCAACCCCTGGCCTATTGGAGGTGGGCTTGGGGAGTTGCGGCTTGGGCCCCACAGGGATGGGTCGTGACAAAGTAGCATCAGAGGTGGTCGGTTCTACCTTAAGACCGAGAGTCTGTGAGTTGGTTTGGTGCAACAGTGTTAAGTGTTTCGAGTTCGGATCTTAGGCCAGGGACCCTAGTATCGGTACGGATGACGACGTATCAATACACCAAGACTCTGATAACTTTATTTTTGACTCGGAACAAGAAAACACTAACTGCATGGGGAAAACAATAATGGTGCATGCATCATATAGGAATGGGTTGTGGTTTCCATGTCCTTCTTGAGTCAGCTCTCTAGATATACTCACTGATTGTGATACATCTTGTTTCTTGAACAGGATGCCTCTGCGACGTGCACCGGCTAGGATCCAGCAACTCGATCATGAGTATGACCCTCTCAGTGACGAAACTTCGATACAGGGACCAGATCCCCCAGTTCTACCACCAGGTGGTGTGCCAGTTATCCCGCCCCCTGTGGGACAGTGTTTAGCGCTTGCTGTACCAATGGGGGAGGAGCGTAGGCTGAGAAAACTCCACGAGTTTCAAAGAAAGAGACCTCTCAGGTTTTGAGGCAAGCCTGACCCTCAAGAAGCAGAAGACTGGCGTGAGGAAGTGACTAGAGTCTTCCATTTGGTCAGGACACCAGTAGACCAGATGATGATCCTGTCAGCGAGCCTTCTGCAGGTCTCGGTAGGGAGATGGTGGAGATTGGTCATCCAGACTCACGACGAGGCAACTCTTACATGGTCGGAGTTTGAGAATCTCTTCAGAGATGAGTTTTCACCGGTTACCCCTAGAGCCGTATGTATACAGGAACTTCTTCAGCTCCAGAGGGGAACCATGATGGTGGCTGACTATTCATTGAGATTTACAGACCTCTCGTAGTACTTGATGGATATGGTCAAAGATCAGTATGTCAGAGCTCGGACATTTGAGTGGGGTTTGGGCAGAGATATCCGAGCTAGAATCATCCCTAAGAACATTCCTACTTATGTTGGGGTTCTCGAGCGGGCTTTTGTGGTCCAGAGCTTCCTGGAAGAGAAGGGACAACCGACAGTCGTCAGTAGTGGGTGAGCTGGAGCAGAGACCTCAGTGGCAGGGAGCCGACGTTAGGGACCTAGGCATGGGAGACGTTTCTAGAGGAGATCCCTAGACAGGGGATCATCCATGCATGGTTCAGAAGGCGCTTCCAGCTAGCCTCGAGAGAGGAAATGTTAGTCATGTGATGGCAGGGGATATCTCGCTCGAGATTTTCCTACCAGTCGTACTACTGACCAGGGAGCAGTGGATGGACCACCGAGGTAGGGGCAACGTGTAGAGTAGGCAGATCCGTGAGGTGGCAGATGTTGAAGAGGAGTTGGGAGAGCAGCTGGAGGTAGTCGACATTTCGACCCTTTACCACCACCACCCCCAGGAGGTCCAACCCAGGCTTAGGGAGTTGTTGGACAGAGGTAGGGACAGCTCCAGGCGGCAGAGGCTTATGACCCAGGTACTCCTGGAATGATTAGAGGTATTATCTGTGTCTTTTCTACTTTGGCTGCCATATTGATAGACATAGGTGCTAGTCATTCCTTTCTGGCTTCTTATCTTGTTCAAGACCTTGATATTCTAGTTGAGCCGTTGACTCGAACCTTACGCTTAGAAACAACAACTAGAGAAGATTCAAAGATCACACACCTTTGTAGGTAGTGTGATCTGACCCTTGGAGGTGAGAGTTTCGGTAGGAACCTCTTGGTAGTAGCATCGAGGCCTTACAATGTCATTCTTAGCAAGGATTGGTTATCCACAGTTCATGCCCAGATTGATTGATTTAGGCGAAGGGTGTGGTGTGTCTGCAGTGATGGAACAAGGTTCTCTTTTGTCAGTGAAAGAGAGACCCAGGCAGTGTAGGATATACTCGCACATAGAAGGGCACAACCGATTTCACACCAGTTGGATAGCCTGGCCTTTGGCGCGGCAGATGTTACGAGTTTCCAGTTTCCAGCAGTGGTGTCTGAGTACGAGGAAATCTTTCCGGAGGATTTCCCCGGGCTACCTCCCCGTCGGGAGATAGATTTCTACATTTAGTTGCGTCCTGGGACGACCCTGATATCAGCATCAGCTTATCAGATGGCTCATGCAGAGCATTGTGAGCTGAGGGTGCAGCTGGACGACCTGCAGAAGAAGGGCTTTGTGAGACCCATCGTTTTACCCAGGGTGGCCCTAGTGCTGTTTTCCAAGAAGGCGGATGGCAGCTTGAAGCCGTGTGTGGATTACCGGCGCTTGAATCAGGTGACCGTGAAGAACCGGTATACACTACCTAGAATCTATGACCTCTTCGACCAGTTGAGAGGGGCACAATGGTTCTTAATGGTTGATCTATGACCAGGTTATCACCAGTTGCGAGTATGGGAAGAGGATATACAGAAGATGGATTTCAGATAACGCTATGGTCACTATGAGTACTTGGTGATGCCCTTCGGCATGACGGACGCCCCGACACTGTTCATGGGACTCATGAACCGGATCATTCAGCCTTATCTAGACCGGTTTGTGGTGGTCTTTATCAATGATATCCTTGTCTACTCTATGTCAGAGGAAGAGCACGCGAGACACCTAAGGATGGTTTTGGACACACTCCGAGAGCACCAGTTGTATGGGAAACTCTCGAAGTGTCAGTTCTGGTTATAGGAGGTCCACTTTCTGGGACACGTTATCTCAGCGGATGGTGTAGCAGTGGACCCAGCAAAGGTGGAGGCAGTGCAAGCATGGGAGCCACCCCAGAGCGTGAAGGAGGTGCGGAGTTTCCTTGGGTTGGCAGGCTACTATCAGAGATTAATCCATGATTTCTCCAGGATTGCAGCCCCCATGACAGCTTTGACCCGAAAGGGACAACCTTCCGTATGGAATGAGAAATTCCAGGGGGCTTTCCAGCAGTTGAGACGGAGTCTGACAAGTACCCTGATCTTGAGATTACCGAAGGAGAGTGTCGAGTACGTAGTGTTCTACGATGTATCAGAAACCAGGATTGATTGTGTATTGATGCACAGGCAAGTGGTTATTGCCTATGGATCATGTTAGTTGAGGCCACACGAGCAGAACTATGTAGCCCATGATCTTGAGTTGGCAACGGTAGTCTTCGCATTGAAGATGTGGCGGCACTACCTGATGGGTGAGCGGTTTACCATCTACTCTGATCACAATCGTCTCAGATATATCTTTTCTCAGAAGTATATGAATTTGAGATAGAGGAGATGGCTTGAGTTCCTCCCGGATTACGACTTTGAGATCGTTTATACTCCTGGGAAGGGGAACGTGGTGGCAGATTCTCTGAGTAGGAAATCCAGTTCACAGTTGCTGGATGAGGCGAAAAGGAAGTTGGCCTCTTTGTAGTTGTCCTTCGTGGATGGATATGAGGGAGATTACCTTTAGTTGATGGTTGTTACCCCTCCACTCTTACAGTGAGTTGGGGAAGCACAACACGAGGATGCTAGCTGTGAGACTCTGCGTGTTTAGATATCCACAGGTGATGCTGTTGATGGATTTTCAGAAGGTGGAGAGTACGATGTACTTTTCAGAGGGCACACAGTAGTACCAGTGTGGTTACAGGGGGAGGTTCTGCAGGAGTTCCATAAATCCCCTTTGGCGGTGCATCCAGGCATGGGGAAGGTGTACCAGGACCTCCGACGTCAGTTCTGGTAGCCAGGGATGAAGAAGAGTGCGGTAGAGTTTGTTTCTCGGTGCCTTATTTGTTAGCAAGTAAAGGTTGAGCACCAGGTGCTAGCAGTTTTGAATCAACCCCATGAGGTGACAGAGTGGATGTGGGATAGGATATCCATTGACTTAGTGACAGGTTTACCACGCACGTCCAGGGGATACGATTCCATCTGGGAGATCATTGATCACCTCTCTAAGTCGGCCCACTTCCTAGCCATACGAGAGCAGAGTTTGGTAGAGAGCTTGGGATGCCACTACATGCAGGAGATAGTTCGGCTTCATGGAGTACCATCCACGATCATCTCAGATCATGATGCTCGTTTCATATCCCAGTTGTAGACGTGATTGCAGGAAGCTTTTGGGACTCTGTTACGCTTGAGCACAAAGTTTCATTCCCAAACTGATTGTCAGACAGAGGAAACCATCTAGGTCCTGGATGATATGCTATGATCTTTCATACTTGACTTCTGTCGTAGCTGGTAGGATCACCTACCACTGGTGGAATTTTCTTATAACAACAGGTATCATTCCACTATTGGTATGGCACCATTCGAGTCTCTATACGGGCGACCTTGCAGGTCACCACTTTGATGGACTGACTCGGGAGAGTCAGCAATCATGGGACCAGAGATGGTGAGAGCTAGTTCAGAGAAGGTGCAGGTCATCCAGGAGTTGATGAAGATTGCACAGAGTCGGAAAAAGTCTTATGCTGACCGGAGGTGGAGGCCTTTGGAGTTCGAGGAAGGAGACCATGTGTTCCTTCGGGTCTCACCTCGACAAGAATTGTGGAGATTTTGCTGAGGAGGAAAGCTATCTCTGAGGTTCATTGGCCCTTTTTAGATTTTGGGTAGAGTTTGAGAGGTGGCATATCCCTTGGCTCTACCTCCTCAAATGGTCCGGGTAAACAACGTCTTCCATGTGTCGCAGCTACGGAGGTATGTGCATGATCCATCGCACGTTATCTATTGGGGAGAGCTGGACATCGACGATGGAGCGACCTTTTCTGAGTACCCAGTGGAGATCAGGGATCGACATGAGAAGATCCTTTTTGGATGAGCTATTCCCTTGGTGCGTGTCCGGTGGCAGCATTGGAATCTCCAGGAGAGTACGTGGGAGCGGGAGACACAAATTCGCATGTAGTGCCCCTACCTTTTTGAGTAGTCCTTATTTTGGCTTTTCGGGGACGTAAAATCCCTAAGGTGGGTGTGATGTAATGTCCTAGATTTTTTCCATGTATTATTTTAATATTATATGTGAATTATTTAGAGACCAGTCTCTGAGACGACATGCAGTTCCGAGGCCTAGTAAGCCCGAAACAAATGTTTGAATTTAATTTAAAAATTAAATTATACGTGCATGAAGTTTTCCTGAAAAAGAGGTATAACTCCCGAATGGGTACTCAAATCAGAAATATGAGGGCACTGTTGCATTCAGAACATCGATTTTACCTTAGGCAAGGCCTAACTTCGGCCGACACAGGTTGGTGGTGAAATCTGGTTTTTGGACGCAATAGTAATAAAATATTTAATAAAAATATTTTATTCCTGCAATAAGATCTTATAAAATCTTATATATTTATCCACTTTAAAAAGAGGCTTGTGACAGGGTCCAGGTATAAGTCCCCATAACCCTGAAATCCCTTGGAAGCCCTAGAGGTTCTGGAGGAAACACCCAACCCGGCGGCAGCGACGTTCTTGACGGATTTTGACGGTGACCACGACGCGGCGAGCGGATCTTCACCGGAAAACGCAGTGAATCTAGGTAGGATAATTGGTATTGATTTATCCTTCCCCATTTTTTGATTTATACGATGAATGTGGACTAATCCACAAACAGATTATCTCATGGGTCGATCGTTCTTGGGGGACAGGTTCATGCGGGGATTTGAGTCTTTGATTCTAGAGATTGTTTTGGTTTTCAATCTAACGACGGAAAACCTGGATCGTCACGAACAACGACCGAGGTTCGCCCCTCTTGTTGATTCTTGTTTTTCCCCCTCACGTTCTTCATTGCGTTCTACACATTCTTGGAGGGAATCGATTGTTGCGCATTAGTTAGTTGACGCAACGATCCGAAATCAAAGATCCAACGTCGAGGCGAGCTAGCGGAGGTGCGACGACGACGATGACAGATGAATCGACGCGGTTCGGATGTTCCCGTTCTTCAGGCATTTTCGTGCGGACGGATCAGGATGCGTTTTATTGACTGATCGGAAGCCTGAAACTGACAGAATCAGTTTCGTTGGGGCGGGACGACCCCAAATCCGGAGGTTTCTGATGATTGGATGGTGGGATAAAGATCCAGAGCAATAGAAAAGTTGTGCGGAGGAAGACGACGATTATGTAAATTTCCCGACTACACGCCGTGTACCCGGCGTGTACTCCGGGACTACACGGAAACGGGCAGGATACACGGCCACAAACATGCCATGTATACCCTCCCCGGCCAGACCCGACCAGATACATGGGGTACCCTGTGTACTGGTACACGAGCAGGAGACATGGACACGGGAATAGACCGTGTACGGGAACATGGCCAACGAACATGGAGCGAGCCCAGGCGCTCGAACATGGCGTGTGATTCCTTCTACAGGTCGTGTAGTTGTTTTCTATCTGACAAGCCGAAGGGCACGAGCCATTAACACGGGAAAAATCCGGTGTCAAGGAACACGATGTGTACTTTTATACATGCTGTGTAGTTTGGTTTTGTATGAATTGAATGAAGGACATGGGCCGTTTACACGGGAAGTGCCCGAGGTCAAGGAACACGGCGTGTAACCACACTACACGCCGTGTAGCTTTTTCTTCATGGCATGAGCCACTTTACTTCTGTGACTTGGACTAGTTCTTAGGGTTCGCACCCTTGGTAATCCCCTAAAGGTTCTTGTATCAACTCGTTCATGCTGTATGATCCCTTCAGCAGAACTTCCCAAATAGAGTTGTTCTAATCCCCTCTATAAGACTTAGAGACGGATCCTCTATTCATTCCTAGAACCCTAGGTAGTGTTCTTGGTATTGATGTGACCAACTTTACCAAGGTGGAGATCCTCTTCTTAGCAGATTATCTCAGACAGAGTTGTCGGAATCACCCCATTACTTGGCTGTGATCTTCATCTGAGCATCTTGTTCTCAAGGTACTTGTGGAGTGTGTTCTCCCGGAAACATTACTTCGTATCTCTATTTTCCGACCTTGGAGTGTGTTCTTCTAGTGGTATTGTTAGTGGAATCCTCGATCTGGATACTAGTGGCGGTTTTTGGGATGGTTGTTTGTGTATGAGTATATCTGGATATTCTTGTTATATGTTCTGTAGACGTATACTTTGTAGAGCTGATTGTACCTTCTTTTTGGTATTTTCCTTTGTTGTATTTTCATTTGTGGTTTTCGGGGTGTCCTACTGGGTATTTTTATACTCACCCATGCACAGACGTTTCCCACATGGGTCGTGTCTTGTGCAGAAGAGCGAGCCTTTGACAGGATTCTAGGCGAACCAGGACCGGACGGTGTTCAGTAAGATCAGACAGGCCGAGGTATGTTCCTTCGACGACGGGTTGCAGTGTTTGTACCTTTTTCTACAGGTTGGACTTTGTTGCAGACTTCCTTTTTGGTGGGCTTGTACTTTTGGCTCAGGGTTTTACTTTACTGTACTTCACTTCCATGTCGTACTCTATGGTTGGGTTTTAGTGTATGCATGCAATCTTTCTTTTTGTAGTTTTTAGTTTTCAGCTTTATGGGCTTGGAGATGTGTTTGCGTGTGTACATGTTTATAGGAAATGACTCCCATGTTAGTAGCATGCCTACTTTGTGCTAGTCACCAGCACCTGGCCTATTGGAGACGGGCTTGGGGAGTTGTGGCTCGGTCCCCACTAGGACGGGTCGTGACAATGTTCCTCCCAGTTATTAGTACTGTTGAGTGTCTATTAGAGTCTAAAACCTCCCCAATTGTAACACTAACTCACGATCCACACTTCCTCTAACATCTCAATAAATTTTCATCTACAAATATCTAGAGAAAGATACATAAAAAACTCTCTCCACTAATCACAGAAGCATTATTTTTTTACATAAATCCAACCAATAAAGGATTAATGATAACAAAATTATGATACCAGTATAAGTTGTAATGTTCTTTTAAAAGTGTTTTTATTTTATGTCCTTCTCCAAATTAATATATTCCTATTAAAACAATATAATATACCAACATAAATATCATAAAAAAAATGATATGTTATTATGTGTAGTTTACAACCATAAACCACACACACTTCTATCAAATGGGTTACAAAACAACACACTGCAACCTCTCAAACCGATGTCATTCCTTTTTCCATTCCCACCTCTCAAGGTTGGTAATAATGATGGTAATATTGTTTATATAATATATTTTTCTTATTTTTCATATTATTAGGATTATTTAATTATTATATCACTCATACCTTCGTGATTTATAATTTTTGGGAATACGATAACGTCGTTCATGTGTACGGGGGACGACTGGCTCACAAAATGATTTTATTCATTCACCCTTTACATGGAATGTATTAAATATTCATTTAATGAAAATATGTGAAATTTATGACCTAAGATTTTATTTTTATGATAATTTATAAATATATCATTTACATTTATTTCTTTATATATGATGAAAAAATGGAAACAACATTCATTCGTACGTATGGACTTCCATCGCCTTGAATGACATATTTCATTTCCTAACACAAAATTTTATAGAGTATTATAATTATAGATTTAATGAAAATATATGATATGAATTTAATGGTTTACAGAATGGATATTATTAAATTATGATCCATGTATGGGGCCCAAGAAAAATATCAAAACATGCATTAAAAATGATGTTATTACCTGAAACATAGCTTTAACATGTAATTTTTAATAGAAGGGAAACACAAAGTCATATAAAATCATTTAAAGAATTATGTATAAGAGTATGGTTCAATTATTTATGTATACTAAACTTAATTTTGTTATACATGATTTTTTAATGAGTGAAACGAGATTGAAGACCTAATATAATGGATTTCCATCTCACTATTTACTTTTGTGAGACATAAGATATATTACACACCTATTTTTTATATCTCTTCTTTATATTTTTCATTCTTGTATTTTATGAGGGATCTAATAAAAGTTATTATTATTTTAAAATCTATTTTATTTTCTCTTTTTATGGGGATTACATTTAAAAAAATCACCATGTCGATAAGGGAATTCTACCTCAATATTATTTTTATGAGTTGTATGTTTGGTTATGAGCCAATATTATTTCTTGATATGTATATATAGACCAATTGACATGGAATATAAGGATGTTACTCATTCTCATTTTATTATAAGTTTCACTTTATGTTCATCCTTCACTAGGATTATTATTTAATGTTATCAAATTGGTAAATATTTGTTTTACTATCCCATCATATAACGGGAATGTTTGTGATTAAGTATATAATGTTAAAATATCCTGATATATCTCTCAATAATTATCAATTATTTTATTATTCTTTAATTCGTCATGGTATGTTAATGTAATGGTACAATTTATCCACTATTTGGTATTAAATAAAAATAATAAAATGGTTTTATGAAAACATGGATTTATTTCTATCTTCGACCAGAATATATGTTCATTCAAAATAATATATTTTAACAATGTTTTACAAATAATTTAAATTTTTATTTTCAGATTATTTTCAAAAATTGTGTTATAAATAGTTTTTAAAATTCCTTTAAAATTTTTCATTATAAGTTTTCAATGATATTTTTAATTAAAAATGTATTCAAAATGATTTATGTTATAAAAATATTTTTTCAAATAGGAAAGGATGTTTTCATAATACAATTTTATAAATGATTCTCTAAAAACATACACAATATGTTTTCAAATCTGTTTTCAATTAAAAGTATTTTGAAAATTGTTTTTGATTGAATAATTGATTTTTAATGAATATTTGTTTTCCTTAATATGTACTCCATGTGATATTTTATTATCATTCTCCATATAAGTTGATGTCCGTTAATTTTTTTATGTTTTACTTGGGTGATGATTCAAGGAACAATTTTTATTATTTATTTTAATGGTTAATGTCTTAGTGGAATTATTGTTTATGAAACCAATTTTTATTAAGTGAGTTACATGATGATAAAATTCTTTGTAAACCCACTTATTTCCATGAGTTATTCTAGGATGAAGTGATTATGAGACCTAATTATTTTCCTCTAGTTATGATAAGATAAAAATTTTAAGATACCCATTTCATTTAATGGGTTATGATTTTATGATTTTATAAGATTTTGGGGATCACATATGTATAATTTAATTACGTAATTGGTGGTACCTATATCTACCTCTAATGCATTGGATAAAATTCGTATATCTCATGAGATAGATAGGGCCAAAATCATAAGTGATATTGGTTCAGTATGATATGGCTAGAATGAGGAATGAACTTAGTTTATTAAATGACTTTTTCCACCATTATGGTTTGGGGAGTGAACCTATTCCACTACAAGGAGTGTGATTCAAATGGGGATGGAGATATATCCCATCTAGGAGGTTTACCCACTAAAATAAGGGTACAAAAGTGTGTATTCCAAGCTTATAAGAGGGCATACAAGAGGTCTTCCCAATCCCAAAGTTCACACAAGGGTTGTTTTCCAAAGACTAAAATGTTATTAATACCTTTTTCTGTATTCATTACATAATATTTTATATGCCTTTGTGTTTTCTACAAATCGATATCATATGATAATGTTATGACCTCATAACACATGTTTTACGATTATCATATCATTCAGGTCTTATAATCATCCATTATTTATTCCATGACTGTAACAGCCCAAGATTTTATAAAAAAAATATTCTTTTTAATTTTATTAATGTCTTGTGTTGTACGCTACACCAAAAGGAGCTTGCACAACACACATCCTGGACTTGACTTGCATTACACGCAATCGCGACCTTCCTCGATAGCGTGTGTAGTACGCAATACCGAGTTTCACTAAACAACGATATGCTATAAAAATATTATTAAAACTAGCCGTTATGAATAGTAATAACCACTTTTTGAAATCCAGTAAATCTTATTTTTCAAAATGAACTTTATTTTTGGATTCGGAGTATCGAATTTTGCCTAAGGTGAAATTTTGGTACTTTTCGGATAACTTTCATATTCTGATGAATAGTGAAAATTACTAAATTATAATTAAAAACAACTTTTTTAATCGAAATAATTAATAGTGATAAATCATTAATTTAAGTGGTTTTAAAGTATATTTTGAATATATTTTTACAATTTAATACAATGTTGGTCATTGGATGTAATTTCACAGTTAAACTAGACATAAACAAGTGTCAATCTTTTGATAGATATTGTTTCTTAAAAACACGCTATTTGTTTTAACAGCGGGATTTAATTATAAAATTAATTAATGCAACTTTTATGTTATGAATTTGGTAAAATAGACTTCATTTTTGAATTCGGAATATGAAATATAGCTTGGGATGAAATTTTGGCATTGTTCTGAAAAACATCAATTTTTGATGAATAGTGAAACTACTAAGTGGTAGGTTAAAAACTGAATTTTGCATAAAACTTAATTTTACCGCTTCTGTGAATGGAATTTCGAAAATCCGAGAGACACGGTTAATATCAAGGACTAAAATGTGGTTCAATGAGATGAAAATAATTTTTTGGTGAATAGTAACTTTTTACTTTTTTTACCACGGTTAATAGTAAATAAGGTAACTAAGGGTAAATATGATATTAATATTACCCTAACACATGTCCTAATTCTATTGGACAAGTGTAATTCGACCAAAAACAAACTTAGGAATAAAATATGACCATTTAGGCCCACTTGGATTAGATTAGGACATTTATTATTAATTTATTTATAGAAGGGTTAAAATAGTTAAAATCAAAGTTTAATAAGTAAATCATTTTTAATATGGGATTATACATAAGATAAATTCGACTATAAATATTCATTAGAAAGATAAAAAGATTTCCTAAATGATGGTATTTTATTTGTAAATTTTAGACATCAAATAATTTAATTAATTTATGACACAAAGATGATGCAGTAATTATCTTATTTATGAAATATTGACATAATTGATGTTATAAACACCAAAATAAATGTAATTTGAGAATTTTTATGAATTACACTAATTTTATAGGTTACTATGATATATTAATGTTGATTTAATCAACTTGGTTCGAACATTTAATTCTGTTATGACTTTCACAAAAATCATATATCAAATAGTGTCAAAATTGACACAAAATAGTTTTTAAATCAAATATTATATTATTAATTGTTATTGTATTCCTAAAAATCTAAGGTTCGGCCAAATGACTTAGATACGGATATATATATTAATAATAAACAATTTTGGGTTCGTTTGGCATGTTATAGTAAGTGTATTAACCATATAGTGAAAGAAAACAAAAAGACACGGTAAAAGTCAAATTATTTAACTTAGAGTTAAATCTAATTGATAAGGTTTAAAATAAGATCCAAACATGTCTAAATTTGATTGGTTGATGAGATTACAACCCTATCTCATCTAAGCTTCGAATATGAGTCATTTTTGGTGGTTTTTAAGTGGGGTTAGATTTATTATAAATTAATATTTTTAAGAATTCCTAAGGTGCCCCTCTCCTCCCCTATAAAAGGACACCTCCTCCCCCTCCTCCTCACACCAATTTGAGCTCTCAAGCTCGGCCAACCCCTGCCAAAATCTCTTCTCCACTTCCCTAGCAACATCCTAGAGGTTCTGGTCTTCCTCAAAGACCAATTTTAGTGCCCTAAGAGGAGGTCTCAAAGAGGCGCTTCAAAGAAGAGGTAATTACCGTTACCAATTCTTTCATCTTTATTTCTTCTTCCACTTCTTCTTATTATGTTGTTTCATTATGAAGTAATAACATCAGTATCACTCATATACTGATATGTTATTATAAGTATGAAACATCCTTATTTCACCATCTATCCATCCTACGGAAAAAGAAATCACCGCGCGTGCGTACGTACGGAATACCGTCTCCACGCCGTGGTGTAATCTATTTTCCACCACCACCTTACATGGATGGGTATAATGGTGTAAAGAATAACTATACATAGTTATTACAACATCATATTGATTCTGATATATTGTATAATCCACTCCAATTCAATTCAATATTTATAGAAATGATATCATCGCTCGTGCGTACGTACGGACTACCGTCTCCACGACGCGATGAGATTCATTCTCCATGTTAACCATTTAAGAATGATTATAATGTATATATAAGAAATAATAATGAAATATATGACATTATAAAGCTACTGGATTTAGGTATATATATACATATGTATGTCATCTACTTACTTCCATTTCAAGACAATAAGGAAAGGAAAACAGCGTTCATGCGTACGTACGGACTACCGTCTCCATGAACGGTGTTTTTCATTTTATTTATCTACCTATTATATATATATATATACTGAATATATATGATATATAAATCATATTTTATATTATGGAAGTAAGTAAATCATGATATAAGTAATAATGATGTCAAGAACAACAAGTCAAAACACCTACGATAAATGAAACGATTTTACCCAAAACGCTTCTTTAACATGGAATTTACAAAAGAACGGGTAATATAATGTCATAAGTGAACCATATATGATATCATAACATTGAATATGATTCTGTAATAAGTCAATAACATGATTTAAATCATTATACAGGAGGTTCGGACACTTACAAAGCAAGTCGGACCTAAGGTAAGGGAAATATCACAATCTCATTTTTATCCGAGATTGTTTATTCGTAAGTATTTACTGGGGTGTATTTTATCATCCACATCCATGTTCCCTCAATATGTAATATTATTTCCATCCACCTACAATTGTTTAAATCCAATTTTACCCTTCTATGAGTTTTTAGTAAAGGATATGAAAGGAATCTCTTTTTCGTTTTTCGTACGAGGTACTTTTTGACTTTTCCGACAAAAGTACGAAGAATGTTTTTTTAACTTATACGGCACGAACGGATTTATACTGTTTTATAAATCCTTATTTTCATGAAGCTTCCTCTAAAGGATTTCATGACTATTTTCAATAAAATATCTTTCTTCTAAAATTGCATGATGTTTTGTGAAAAGAAATTGATTTTGAAGAAGAAAGGATACTTTCCTCAAGAATTCAATTCAAGTGTTTTATCAAAATTATTTTCCATATAAGATAATAAAGGGTTCTGTTTCTATCCATATTTTTACATTGATTTGACTATGCTGTGATGGAATTATGTTTATGAATTCCTTTATCTTATATGAATTGATTTATGATGTCATGATGTTTCAAGACTCCCATTTTTGTTACATGTGTTATGCGATGATGTATGTTTTATGATTATGTGGCACACATAAGAAGGGATTCATTATAATATGGGTGGGACCTATATCTCCCTCCAATTCATTGGGTAAATACTTTATATCTCATGAGATAGACATGGCTGGAACGGAAGGTTATTTCGGTTCAGTGATACAGGACTGAAACGAGGAGTGAACTCGGTTCAGAAAGGGACTTTGTCCACTAAGATAGTCTTGACAATGAGTCATGACTAACAAGAAATGATTTTCCATGATTATGTGTGCATGCCACAAAGTTTCAAGTTTCATGTTATGATTATGGTGATCTCATTTTCACTTCTATGATTTGTTCCATGTTAAGATACTATGATCTCTTTTGCAGGTTATGATTTTCAAAAAGATATGATATGATTTTTATTTCTTTTGTATACCCTTACTGAGCATTTGAGCTCACCCTTTTATGTTTTCTTTTCCCCAGGATATAAAGAAAGGTTTTAGGTTAAAAAAAAGGGAAGATCTTTATGGGAGATATTGAAGATCTTTCACCACGATTAGAAGATTACGTTCTGAGTTTCCAAAGACACTAAACTATTACGATCCTTGTGTGTGTGTGTTTTTGTTATGTACTAAGTATTCCGCAAAAGTAATGTAATGTCCATGTACGATAAGCTTCGGGTCTCTACAGTTGGTATCAGAGGAAAGGTTTAGTCAACCTTTGGAAACTAGGATGCGAAAATGTTAGTGAGATCCCTAGAGATATTTCTAAGGTATGTCTAGGGATGTCCCTAGGGATAAGTATACGTATAGGTTATAGTAATAGAATTACGCTAACGATCATAGAATTAAACCTAAGATGTTGGATATTGAAGGTACTTCCCCTTTATTATGTTGTTTTCCCTAGCATGATTTTTGCCTCTCACACTATTCTTTTTGGGTTTTAGACGATGGCTGGAACCCGAAGGAACCGTGTTGATCAATGCAATGGACAATGCAATGATTGCCCTCCTGAACAAACAAATGTTATGGGAGATGGAGTGAAAAATCTTATTGCTATACTTACACAAGCTATGAATCATTCTGGACTTCCAAATGAGCAGAGAAGGGAACAATATTCTATTGAGTCCTTCATGAGGCAACGTCCACCTTCTTTCAGTGGGTCTTCTGATCCACTTGTGGCTGAACAATGGATCAGTACTACTGAAAAGATATTTTCAGTTCTTCAATGTTCTGAACATGATAAAGTCATCTTAGCAGAATATCGTTTGGAAGGTGAAGCTGATCAATGGTGGAATCTTATCAAGAATACGAGGCCAAGAGATGAAATTGAGTCCATGGAATGGGACGAGTTCAAGAACTTATTTTTCAATAAGTACTTCCCTCGTATTCTCCGAACAAAGATGGAGAAAGAGTTCCTTGAACTGAAGCAAAGGGATGATGAATCTGTTGGTACCTATGAAGCAAATTTTACCAGACTTGCAAGGTACGCTTCTGGTATTATTATCCAACCTGAGAGTAAGATCGATCGATTCTTTAGTGGCATAAAACCAAGTCTTCGAAGGGCGTTAGCCATAAGGGACTTCAATAGCTACGAGGAAATCGTTCGATGTGCTCTCAAAGTCGAGATGGAGATTGGAGTAACCCATCAGTCACATGGGTTTGATAAGAAGAGGAAGATGGAATTCAAAGAATAATCTAAAGAGCACACAGAAAAGAAGATGAACTTTCCCTTATGCTCAAAGTGTGGAAAGAAACATGGAGGGAGTTGTCTTAAAGGGACAAGTAAATGTTTTAAATGTGGAAAGGAAGGTCATCGGGCATTTGAATGCCGTGATAATGGGAAGAAGATGTCTAATGATGCAAACAAAGGAAGGGATACACAGAATGAACCTGCTACACTTCAATGCTTCAAGTGCAAGGAAATGGGGCATTATGCTAATAATTGCCCTAATCCAAGGGTTAGTGATGATCAACATGAGCAACCACTGAAGGCAAAGGAAAAAGGGAAATCACATGCGATCACTATTGGCAATGTTGAATATGACAATGATGTGGTGGAATGATTAAGTGTTTATGTAATGGGATTCCAAAATAATGTTGTATCATTGAGTATTGCAATATTTATTGATGTGGTATTCAAAGTGATTGAGATATTTTTTGGAAATAAGATGATATGCACATAATGAAGACGATAAAATGAAATGTTTAATAGTATTCATGAGCTCATGATTGATATAAGGACTAAGTGATATCATGGTTTGAGTATATAGAATTTTGAGGATTTTGGTATGTGGAAAGTGTTAACTTTTAACTGCACTCATTTTTTCACTAAGGTATTCAAGAGAATACACGATTAAGGACTTTGAATATTTGGAATGTGACCAACAAGACATATCTTATGATATGTGGGGATCAACGATAGTATTAAATCTCTGGTAATCGTTGTCACTATATTATGAGAGTGGACTGCAGTATTATGTATAAGCCTAAAGATTAGACTGGATTATGTTGGACATAAGTTAGTATTGTTTAAGGATAGAAGATTTTCGATATTATTGATGGGATGTTATAGTAACGTAGTTTTAGAAAAAGGATAACCTGCAGGACGGGCGACAGCCCATCGCTTCGGACAAGGTTGTATGAATCGAACCCACAACCGAAGTGCGACTGGCCTTTATCGCCTACCACTGACCTACAGGAAGTCCCTGTTTAGTAGAAACTAGTGTTATTATATTAAGCAGTATGATATATGAAGTATAAGCCCATTTTAGGAACCATATATGATTAATCCCACTATAGATCGACTTATGTATATAAATTTTTCTAACCTTTTGAGACAGATGGAATGACCCGTCATTCTATCACATGATCTGCTAACACTTCACGAATAACAAATTCAACTTCATTTATTTAAGAGATGAAGTGGAAATTGTTAAAGGCACGAACAACAGTGAGATTGTACCAAAATAAAGTAAGTATTTATTCTAATTCAAATTCTTTAACTTTAGGGAAATGATCTTGAAAACCAAAAATGTTGTCCTAGTTCTCTTATACCTGATGAATCAGATGGTACCTTAGATCGTCACAAATTTATGGATTTGTGATTACTGGATTTTCCATAGCCATGTTCTCTACCACTCTCCATCAGAACATGATGGTTAGATTTCTCTTCCATATCCATACTTTCACCTATGTGGAAACCCAGTGATTAGTTTATTTGGGTAATCGTTACATTTCATACTTTAGTTTTTAAAGCCTTGTTTTGGTATTCCCTTTTACGATGTGGGTTTCTATTAAAGAAACTTTAAAATAGTAAACCATTTATAACCCCGACGAATTTCGAGGGCGAAATTCATTTTAAGGGGGGTAGAATGTAACAGCCCAAGATTTTATAAAAAAAATATTCTTTTTAATTTTATTAATGTCTTGTGTTGTACGCTACACCAAAAGGAGCTTGCACAACACACATCCTGGACTTGACTTGCATTACACGCAATCGCGACCTTCCTCGATAGCGTGTGTAGTACGCAATACCGAGTTTCACTAAACAACGATATGCTATAAAAATATTATTAAAACTAGCCGTTATGAATAGTAATAACCACTTTTTGAAATCCAGTAAATCTTATTTTTCAAAATGAACTTTATTTTTGGATTCGGAGTATCGAATTTAGCCTAAGGTGAAATTTTGGTACTTTTCGGATAACTTTCATATTCTGATGAATAGTGAAAATTACTAAATTATAATTAAAAACAACTTTTTTAATCGAAATAATTAATAGTGATAAATCATTAATTTAAGTGGTTTTAAAGTATATTTTGAATATATTTTTACAATTTAATACAATGTTGGTCATTGGATGTAATTTCACAGTTAAACTAGACATAAACAAGTGTCAATCTTTTGATAGATATTGTTTCTTAAAAACACGCTATTTGTTTTAACAGCGGGATTTAATTATAAAATTAATTAATGCAACTTTTATGTTATGAATTTGGTAAAATAGACTTCATTTTTGAATTCGGAATATGAAATATAGCTTGGGATGAAATTTTGGCATTGTTCTGAAAAACATCAATTTTTGATGAATAGTGAAACTACTAAGTGGTAGGTTAAAAACTGAATTTTGCATAAAACTTAATTTTACCGCTTCTGTGAATGGAATTTCGAAAATCCGAGAGACACGGTTAATATCAAGGACTAAAATGTGGTTCAATGAGATGAAAATAATTTTTTGGTGAATAGTAACTTTTTACTTTTTTTTACCACGGTTAATAATAAATAAGGTAACTAAGGGTAAATATGATATTAATATTACCCTAACACATGTCCTAATTCTATTGGACAAGTGTAATTCGACCAAAAACAAACTTAGGAATAAAATATGACCATTTAGGCCCACTTGGATTAGATTAGGACATTTATTATTAATTTATTTAAAGAAGGGTTAAAATAGTTAAAATCAAAGTTTAATAAGTAAATCATTTTTAATATGGGGTTATACATAAGATAAATTCGACTATAAATATTCATTAGAAAGATAAAAAGATTTCCTAAATGATGGTATTTTATTTGTAAATTTTAGACATCAAATAATTTAATTAATTTATGACACAAAGATGATGCAGTAATTATCTTATTTATGAAATATTGACATAATTGATGTTATAAACACCAAAATAAATGTAATTTGAGAATTTTTATGAATTACACTAATTTTATAGGTTACTATGATATATTAATGTTGATTTAATCAACTTGGTTCGAACATTTAATTCTGTTATGACTTTCACAAAAATCATATATCAAATAGTGCCAAAATTGACACAAAATAGTTTTTAAATCAAATATTATATTATTAATTGTTATTTTATTCCTAAAAATCTAAGGTTCGGCCAAATGACTTAGATACGGATATATATATTAATAATAAACAATTTGGGGTTCGTTTGGCATGTTATAGTAAGTGTATTAACCATATAGTGAAAGAAAACAAAAAGACACGGTAAAAGTCAAATTATTTAACTTAGAGTTAAATCTAATTGATAAGGTTTAAAATAAGATTCAAACATGTCTAAATTTGATTGGTTGATGAGATTACAACCCTATCTCATCTAAGCTTCGAATATGAGTCATTTTTGGTGGTTTTTAAGTGGGGTTAGATTTATTATAAATTAATATTTTTAAGAATTCCTAAGGTGCCCCTCTCCTCCCCTATAAAAGGACACCTCCTCCCCCTCCTCCTCACACCAATTTGAGCTCTCATGCTCGGCCAACCCCTGCCAAAATCTCTTCTCCACTTCCCTAGCAACATCCTAGAGGTTCTGGTCTTCCTCAAAGACCAATTTTAGTGCCCTAAGAGGAGGTCTCAAAGAGGCGCTTCAAAGAAGAGGTAATTACCGTTACCAATTCTTTCATCTTTATTTCTTCTTCCACTTCTTCTTATTATGTTGTTTCATTATGAAGTAATAACATCAGTATCACTCATATACTGATATGTTATTATAAGTATGAAACATCCTTATTTCACCATCTATCCATCCTACGGAAAAAGAAATCACCGCGCGTGCGTACGTACGGAATACCGTCTCCACGCCGTGGTGTAATCTATTTTCCACCCCCACCTTACATGGATGGGTATAATGGTGTAAAGAATAACTATACATAGTTATTACAACATCATATTGATTCTGATATATTGTATAATCCACTCCAATTCAATTCAATATTTATAGAAATGATATCATCGCTCGTGCGTACGTACGGACTACCGTCTCCACGACGCGATGAGATTCATTCTCCATGTTAACCATTTAAGAATGATTATAATGTATATATAAGAAATAATAATGAAATATATGACATTATAAAGCTACTGGATTTAGGTATATATATACATATGTATGTCATCTACTTACTTCCATTTCAAGACAATAAGGAAAGGAAAACAGCGTTCATGCGTACGTACGGACTACCGTCTCCATGAACGGTGTTTTTCATTTTATTTATCTACCTATTATATATATATATATACTGAATATATATGATATATAAATCATATTTTATATTCTGGAAGTAAGTAAATCATGATATAAGTAATAATGATGTCAAGAACAACAAGTCAAAACACCTACGATAAATGAAACGATTTTACCCAAAACGCTTCTTTAACATGGAATTTACAAAAGAACGGGTAATATAATGTCATAAGTGAACCATATATGATATCATAACATTGAATATGATTCTGTAATAAGTCAATAACATGATTTAAATCATTATACAGGAGGTTCAGACACTTACAAAGCAAGTCGGACCTAAGGTAAGGGAAATATCACAATCTCATTTTTATCCGAGATTGTTTATTCGTAAGTATTTACTGGAGTGTATTTTATCATCCACATCCATGTTCCCTCAATATGTAATATTATTTCCATCCACCTACAATTGTTTAAATCCAATTTTACCCTTCTATGAGTTTTTAGTAAAGGATATGAAAGGAATCTCTTTTTCGTTTTTCGTACGAGGTACTTTTTGACTTTTCCGACAAAAGTACGAAGAATGTTTTTTTTAACTTATACGGCACGAACGGATTTATACTGTTTTATAAATCCTTATTTTCATGAAGCTTCCTCTAAAGGATTTCATGACTATTTTCAATAAAATCTCTTTCTTCTAAAATTGCATGATGTTTTGTGAAAAGAAATTGATTTTGAAGAAGAAAGGATACTTTCCTCAAGAATTCAATTCAAGTGTTTTATCAAAATTATTTTCCATATAAGATAATAAAGGGTTCTGTTTCTATCCATATTTTTACATTGATTTGACTATGCTGTGATGGAATTATGTTTATGAATTCCTTTATCTTATATGAATTGATTTATGATGTCATGATGTTTCAAGACTCCCATTTTTGTTACATGTGTTATGCGATGATGTATGTTTTATGATTATGTGGCACACATAAGAAGGGATTCATTATAATATGGGTTGGACCTATATCTCCCTCCAATTCATTGGGTAAAGACTTTATATCTCATGAGATAGACATTTCTGGAACGGAAGGTTATTTCGGTTCAGTGATACAGGACTGAAACGAGGAGTGAACTCGGTTCAGAAAGGGACTTTGTCCACTAAGATAGTCTTGACAATGAGTCATGACTAACAAGAAATGATTTTCCATGATTATGTGTGCATGCCACAAAGTTTCAAGTTTCATGTTATGATTATGGTGATCTCATTTTCACTTCTATGATTTGTTCCATGTTAAGATACTATGATCTCTTTTGCAGGTTATGATTTTCAAAAAGATATGATATGATTTTTATTTCTTTTGTATACCCTTACTGAGCATTTGAGCTCACCCTTTTATGTTTTCTTTTCCCCAGGATATAAAGAAAGGTTTTAGGTAAAAAAAAAGGGAAGATCTTTATGGGAGATATTGAAGATCTTTCACCACGATTAGAAGATTACGTTCTGAGTTTCCAAAGACACTAAACTATTATGATCCTTGAGTGTGTGTGTTTTTGTTATGTACTAAGTATTCCGCAAAAGTAATGTAATGTCCATGTACGATAAGCTTCGGGTCTCTACAATGACTGAAGATTAGGATATTTGAGATGGAGGGTATGTTTTTCAATTTTTATACTCATGTTCTCATACCCTTTTGTTAATATTATGATTATGTATCTAATATTTTCACCCTTACTGAACATATGAGATAACCATTTATTGTGTTTCTGGCCCAAAGGTTATTAAGAGTGTATTTATATAGGTTATATTAATGAGGAGTTCTAAATGGGGAGATATTTTGGGGAAACATTGAATTTAATTTACCATATTTGAAAATTGTGTTCATGATTTCTAAATTCACTAAACTATTATGGTCCATAAGGGTATTTTTGTATAATGTAATTATTTTTAATATAGAATGATATAATATCCATTTTTTTAATCATCAGATCATTATAATGAGCTACCACACTAATGAATAGATTAATTTTGTTCGTGAATACATTTTTCCTAATTTATAAAAATTAAACCATTTCATTCAATGGTGATATAGTTCCCGACATATTATCATCCAAATTTATGTGCTCTACATGAAATTAATATTTTATCACATCATAAATAAACCATGTAAATAAAATCGATTTCATAAAACCATTCAAATGATAATCATTCACATTTATATAAAAAATAACCCATAAAATTAAAATGGGTTACATTAAACACATAATAAAACCGCATGGATGGAAAATGGGTTCTAAATGGATTCATATAAAGAAAGCACTAATAATTAATTCAATAATAAAAAAGAATACCCCAGTGAAAATTAATGGTTATCCAATGACATCAAATAACATTCAACGTATGTACCATTCAATAATGATAATAAAACATATGGTACGTAAAAAATATAGATAAATGGTTAATATTTATGTCATCAATTTCCATAAATAATAGAATTTATTACATTTAGGCGAACCCCATTAATAAAATGAACCCGAAATTATTTCTTCATAAAGGAAGTAATTGAATGAAATGTTAGGATCAAACCCAGTGGATGATTATGAAAAAATGGATTGATGGATCCTTCCACGAAAAAAGAAGAACATTACAAAGGTAATATAATGAAATAATGTGAATTTTAACATTAGATGGATATCCTCAATCAATAAAAATTTATTTCAAACTATATGGATTTATTTGAAAACACTTTTAGGAGAATTATGAAAAAACACTTCAAAAATATGAAGCATCGATGATTTTTTAAAAATATTTAAGATAATAAAATTAATAAATAGAATGTAAAGAATATATTTTATAAAACCAATAAATCATATAAACTACATATATTATGACATTTTAAAATTAGAAAGAGGTTTTGACGTGGAAAAATGTAAAAATAGATTTCTTTTACATAGTGGAAAATGAATCATTTGAAAAATGTCTAAAATTTCAATAAACAATTTTTATAAGATAATTTATTATAAAATTACCTCTATAAATTTATGAGTGATAGATAAATATATTTTTGAATTAATGTAATGGGAATGGAAATGTCAAAAGGGATCTTGCCAACTAAAAACAAGAGATGGTGTTAGTTTCACATATAAGAAAAACTTTGGGACTAATATGAGTCAAAGGGAAATGAAATAGTGCGGGGACACATAAAACCCCATGAATATAAAATGGAAATTATAAGATTTTATATAAATAATAAATATTAATAAATACTTTATCATTGAAAATTAATCTTGAATTCAAACTATTATTGGATTGAAACCCTTGATGTTTGAGAAACATTTTCTTTATAACCACACTCGTGTTGGGTATAATTTGAATAAATGTCAATTTAAATATTGTACTATATATGGATATTAAGGAACCATGAATATTTTAATGTAATTAATTATGAATTAATGAAAAATTATTAAAGGAACCATTGTTCACATTGATAAATAATTCTTGAGAAATAACATAATAGACCAAGGATGCCTTAACTTGTTTCCAAACATAGTTGAATGCAATCTTGGATCCCAAATAACTTACAGAAACATACTAATCATATTTTTCAGAACCTATTACATATAAATAACATATTATAATATTCATTTATAATAATTTTCTATTTTCGTATAGGTTATTCATTAACTATTTTCAATTTCAGGTGTGGGTAATCTTGTTAAATTTAATCATGTTTCATAATATTAGTGTTGCTATTAATTAATCATAAAAAATAATCATTAAAATACTATTATAATAATTTAATTTTTTTAATTATAATGATTTTCGATGTTTAAATTTTCTTTCCTGTGTAATATATACTTTATCCAAGAAGTTGAAAATAAAAAAAAAATTCATGATTTTCAACCTCTAAATGGGTTTTAATAATTTAAAAGTTATATATTGATGTATATATTCTAGAACCAAGAAATAATTCAATAAAAAATTCTATAATACTATATAAATAATCATGTTTTCAAAATCATCAATGATATAAATTCATACCATTTTTCAATTTAGTGGTCAAATCAAATCTAATATTAACGTACCATGAATTTTGATGTTTATGAGGTGAATTAGTTATAATATCCATAAAATGATAGTATAATGATACTTTGTGTTTGTTTATTAGTGTTATATATCAAAATAACAATGTTTTTATATGTTTATATAATTGATATGAAAATATTAGAATTTGAATAAAATATTTTCCTCTTACTACACTTATTTTAAATGACTAAATTAATAATAATTGTTTATTGATCATAAATTTAATACTTTCTCAACTCTTTCATAAAATATGAATAAGTAATCAATAAATATTAAATTTATAAATTAAACCCATTATTATTACCATCCATTTATAGAGGTCATTAAAATCACAATTGAAAACAATCATACTATGGAGGCAGTAGTTAAGATGTTGGGACCAAAAGGGGAATTAATACACTAAGTGGGGGTGAATCAGGGTATGGATATTATTTTCAAAATTATCCATACCCCACTGGATCGTTTTGACCTCTTTATTATAATGGTCACTTTGTTTGAACTTATATTTTACCGTTGATATTATTCTTTTCTTCTTTATCTGATGATGATTCTTTGGATGTAATGCAGCGAAGCAACCAGGCAGACACAATGATTTTTACTTTTTTCAACCTCACTGTGCTATCTCCAAGGAGCATACAATGGATATGTGCCACTATACCGAATCCATTAAATATCACTGCAATAATGTTCAGGCTAGATCATTTCAATGCCCATGCTCACTGCCTTTACAATGTTTAGGGTTAACTTACTACTTCACCAAGGGTCACTCCCACTTCCTCTATCTCTGGATAACTGTAGGCAGAAAGGATCACCTTTTTCCTCATCCTTTTCTAAATGCTCTAGAAACGATCCACTCACAGTTTATAGAGATGTAGGTATCTTCATTAAAACTAATGAAATCTGCATCTTTAACTGTTGGTAGATGCTCTATGGACATCCAACTTTCACCAACAGATGTATCTAACGTTGAACTGGTTGTACCGAGAAACCCCAATTTGTATGTGTAGCATTCACTGGGTCTTACATGAAATTCCCTAATTTTGGTAGAAATACAATTTTTGCGCAACACCTCTCTTACGTAGAAATACATCTTTTACGTGGAACAACCTTCTATTACATGCAGCCTTTACTTTACATGAAACAACCACTTTTCTCGCAACTTGATCATTACACGCAAGCTTCCTTTTATGTGCATCCTAAGATTTAGGCAAAACACATGCCTTTACACGAAAACATGATGTTTACATGTACTTTTTATGCTTATTCCAATTTCATGTTGTAGATCTTGGATTCTCTCAATGTTTTGAGCTTCTTCAAATGGGGGGGGGGTTACATCGTATTTATAGGAAAAATCAACCCTGTGAAAAAAAAAACATTCTAGAGCGCATAATACTCCTAATGAATAAATAAAACATCTTCCATGTAACATTATATTTTTTGAAATGATCCAATTTTTATTGCACCTCATGCCTTTGATAATTTTGGAGCATCTAATCTCAAAAAACCTCTTGTGCGAAAAACCTCATTCCTCTATTTCGCGTACCATGCCAATATTTCGCGCACCACTTTCCTTTTCACGCACTGCTCTAATTTTGCACACACCTCCCGTTTCCAAAAACACATATCTCCATTTTTCAATTTTCAGGCCAAAAAATTCGGCAAACACTAGAATTTGATGCCACATTGTATCTGCTATTTTTGTACCACCTCCAAATAGTCTATTCCATTTTCGAGGTTCTTCTGTAAAATATTGATATCCAAAAACATCTCTTGAACCATAAAAATCACCTTATAATCCCTATTTTTCAAAAAATCCGAATATTGTGGTCTACTTTATCAAAAAAACACAACATTGAGGCCCTCTTTGTCAATAAACACAATCTCTTAAAATATTCTTCCATGATACCTTGAGGGATTTTGTCCAAACACAAGACATAGACATGGATGGAAATTTTATTTTCCATAGAATCAGAGTAATGAAAAATATGTTTTATTATTTAAAAATATAAAAAATATAAAAAATATAAAAAATATTTATTAAATTTCCATTATTACTATCTTCATAATTTGAATAATGAAAATGAAACATAATTTTTTTGAGGGGGCAGTCCCTACACACAAAAATTACACTTTCCCTTTTCATATCGAAAAATAGTAGGGTGGGTAAATATTGTGGACTAATTATTATAAAATAATAGTATAAAATTGATAATGATTTGATCGTTTTTTGTATGTTAATGGAAATTTGAAAATGTATAAATTTAGTTCTGGGAAAAATAGGATTACGCATTTTGAAATATATACATCACTACATGGGTTATCTCCTTGGTGAAGGGAGTCAACCCATTATATGATAATCTTTTGAGATGAAAAATACCACGTAAATTATTTTATAACTATCTATTAGTGGTATGAGTTGATTTTGGGGGAAAATTGTGGGGTTTTATTTTTAAGACAAACAAGAATTATAGATACCCTATTATAAGTCAAAACTGAGTGGTCTTTTATTAAAAAAAACCAATAATTCAATAATGTAAAATAACATTCAAGGAAAAAGGATCCCAAACTAATAGATAATAGATTATATAATATATATGATCAATTAAAACGTAAACCAAAAAATTAATACATTTTTTAAATTTCTTACCCCATACCTCTTTGCTTACTCATTTTTTTTCCTGTTCTTGTTTTCACTACGATAATTGGTTTTTATCTAGAGAATGTATCCTTTATGAAAAAAATGGAAATAATTTTATAATTTTTAATTAATGATTAAAAATCTTAAATCCATTTTTATGAAATTTTTAATAGTGTTAAAAATTAATTTTAAAATAATCAATGTATAAAGTATTAAAAATCATGTTTTTAAAATATAACAGAATTTAGAAAAGTTTAAATATGGTTAATGATGTAATAAAAATATTTTTAAAATTATTAATTAACTAATATGATAAATATTTCTTAATAATAAATTATATAAATTTCCAATTCATATTAATATAACAGTATTTTCATTAGAGACGTCATTTATAAAAACAATATTTCACACTATTTAGCTAAAAATGAACATTTTAAAAAATATTAAAAATCTATTCTAAAATAATTTTAAGATTATAAATAAAAAATAAATTTAGTTTTATTTAATTATGATTATAAAATTTTAAAACTGTCATTTAAAATTAAATTAAAAATATAAATTAAAACAATTTTTACTAAACGAATAACATTTTTAATCATTAAGTGTTATTAATATTATTTTAGTTAAAAGTATAATTTAAAATATTTGAATATTTATGTTAGTGTATAAAATAAATATTGAGTTAAATTTAATCCATTATGATAAAATATAATACACTTAAAATTTGTTTTTCAAAATAAAAAACATTACTTTTATACTAAATTCATCTAATAAACACCATAACAATAAATTATTTATATTCAAAAATTTCGCTTTAATAATATATTGATATTAAAATACTTATTTTAGTTATATATATATATTATAATATTTTAGTAATATTATTATTAATATTTATACATAACACATTAATATTTTTTATTGTATTTTAATATAATATTTTTTATTTTACTATGAGCTAAATTATTCTAAATTTACTACTTAATAAACAAAAAATTAGTATACCTATTAGATATACGAAAAAACTATATTATCAATGAATATATTTTCAATGACCATGTATATAATTACCGTATTTATAATGACCATATGTTATTCCTATATATGGACTTATTAAGCCATTTTGTATTCCAATATCAATTTAAAGTGTTGATTAGTTATTTTATATAATTTATTTATCATAATTATTTCTCATTTTTTGGTTCCATTCCAAATTGTAATTTTTTTGACTTCTAATGATCGTCATGGAGGAATATGATCTCATATATTTTTTAGTAATGAAGATTTTATTCTTTTCTATCAATTGTTCCATTTTGATTTGTGCACATTTAATTCAGGTAGTTCATCCATGGTGTGTAATTATCCAAGGTTTTATATACTTATTTTTATGTTAATTTTTTGTAATATACCACTTATGCCTCAATATTGTGTCTTTTTTAATCACTTATTATAGGTTACATAATCTAATCATGTCATGATAATTTTTAATCAATAAAAAACATTATTTAAAATTTTGGAAATAATTTATTAATAATAATGATATTAATAACATCTAAAACATGTGAGTTACATAAAATAGCATTATATTTAATTATAAACATTTACAATTATCCTAGGGAACTGACAACACCTAGGTATGTGTCTGGTTTTTCTCTTTATTTTAGTGAATCAAATGAAACTAGTAACAACCAATAAACAGTTGAATATATCAATATATTTTCATAGCACACTTTATATTAACATATAATATTAGGTCTTTTTACACCTTTTTATGTTCTTATGTGTTATTTTGATCATGGATGAAGATTTTAATGATTTAGGAACATGTATATATAGATAAAAAAGTAGATTACCTCAATAAATAAATCAGTGTACACTAGTCGATAGATTGACATTAATGACCTGGGAAAAATAATACCATGATACAATATTTGAATACAACTAAATTATGAAAAATTAAAGAGTTTTTGTGAGAAAAAATTTAAATAAGGGATGGAAATCCTATAGGATTTGGAAAAATATCCATTAAAATAAAAGGAATTACACAATTATGAAGTTTAATTGATGGTTAAACTGAAAGAGATATCCAACAGTGAAGTTAAGTTTTAAGATAAATATATGGATTTCTCCAACAAATGGGTCAGGGGATATTCTTCACTTTCAAGGTTGTCCAATTCCCAAAATTTCGTTTAAGAAGGATAGATGGTATTTGTATTTACTCAAGGAAATTTTATCCAGGGAAAAAAGGTAGGTGTTTGAAAGCATTACGTTGGTGGATGAGCAGGACAGGTGTACTTTTGTTGGCTCCTCCTCAGGAAGGTTTTTGAGATGGGATTTAAGGGGTCTCATTTATTCTGGTGGAAATAAGGATATGTGGTCTTCCCATCTGTGGTGAAAGGATATTCCTGGGTAGTTAAACATCTTGGTCTACCACATGAGGGATCAGGAGATTCCTTCAGATAATAATATTGATATTAGAGTAATTTCAATGGATCCTAGTTGTTAGTGTTGTTGTTCACCACAATATGAGACTACCTACCATTTTTTACCTATAAGGGGATTGGGCATGGGGGGTTAGGAATATTATTTCTCATGAGATGAATATTCAAATTGCTGATGGTTTGATGCAGGAAAGGATTAAATAATGGTTACATGGGGTTTGCCATCTTTGGGTTGAGGTCAAGGTGCAGGGATTGGTTTTTTATGGCCCTTGTTAGGTGTTTTGGGATGCTCGAAATAAATCCAGGTATAGTGCTTTGATCTTCGGCTCATACCTGTAGGTTTTAGTGATGATTATGTCAATGGAGCTTAGGTCACTGTTTAAAAATGATTTTAAAACCAGCATGTTAAGATACATCATACCCAGCTTCTGTATGTCTTCTGGATCCTGGACCCAGCATCATTGCCGATGGGTCTAATGGAATCCCCCTTATGTGGGAATTAAGTAGAATGTGGATGGGTCTTGCCTGCATGGGGTGATGAGGAGTGGGGAAGGCTGGTCCGGACATTCGTGGATCTATGCTCTTTGGGTTCTCAACTTACTTTGGTGATGGAAATTCAACGGTGGAAGAGGCCAACACCTTGGTTGTAGGTTTCAACCTTTGTTGAGAAGCTAATATCCCGATTTCAGAAGTGGAAATTGATTCTCTGGTGCTGGTTAATTTTCTTCTTAGAGAGGTGATTCTCCATGGGGTGTGGTGTATACCATATGATCATACATTAGCTACACCAATCAGAACACTAAGGTATGTTAATCATGGCGCGAATGGAAATTCATGGATGACTCGTTTGCTAACAACGATAACCCTGGGTATAGATTTACCCTCAAAACAACATAGGAATATTTCCTGATGATTGTAACTTGGTTTTTAAACATGATTCTCTGGGGTTAAATTACTTTCTCCCCCTTGATTCCTATATTTGTTTGGGTTTTTTGGAGATAAAAAAGGATCTTTTAGTAAAATGAAATATATAATTAATATAGATCAATGTGATGTAGAAACAGTCGATGAATTTAATTTGTATTTGAAACCCAAAATTTTGTTTCATTTAATGTATTGAATTACACATTTCACCCACATGCATTTATTTGAATATCATGCATTCAATTATAACTATACAAAATTAAAAATATTTGAAATTCATTATATGTTTGGGAATGAATTATATAAATTAATTGAATGATTTCAGTTATTTATATATGGGTATATATATAATTTCATTATAAACATTATATATATGGTAATTTTACATCTAAAAATTAGATATATGAGATTTGGAAATTTTTTCATTAGATTGTTATATAATAAATAGAAACATTAATTTTTGGTAAATTTTATTAAAAAAGTAGTAATAATTTAATTCAAATATATCAAATAATTAATGAATGAAATAACTAATAATAATTAATAAAAAAATTATTAAAAATGTTTTCATTAATTATTTACATATTATCATTATTATTTTAAAATGATATGATATATTTATAAAATTTAATGAATTTTAATTACAATAAATAGATTTAATTTAATGGTTAGAATATTAATTATAGGATGTGATTTCAATCATTTATTGTTAGGGTTATTTTTCAAATAATTGTTTTTATATTTTTTTGTATTTTATCATAATACTTTAAATTGATGACTTTTTTTGATGATTATAATCAAATGAAATAATTTTATGAATAAAAAATAAATTTAAATCAATTAATTAGTATTTAATATGTAGTTTTATTAGAAACAAATAATTTAAAAAATACGTTTTTTATAAAAACAGTTTCTAATATATTTTATGATTTCATTTAAAGGATAAAAATAGGATTTTTATTAATTAAATTTGATTAAATGGAGTAAAAAATGGGAATTATCCTATTGAAAAGATATATTACGGATTATGTTATATTTTTAATAAAACAAAAACTACTATGTATTATAATTATACAATTTAAAAAGAGAAAAGAGGGCAAAAATAACATAGCTTGAATTTATTGATAATTAAAATGATATAAGTTCAACATTGAAGACCTTTGTTAGGAGTAGGAATCAATCCTATAAATCAAACCAACATTTAATTACCTAAATCTACCTAATATGATTAGATTTCATCCTTACTATTCACGTAACTCGTGTTTCCAATGATTTTACCCTCATTCTCATGTAAAAATGGAATTGCATCTACCCTCTCCAAAACAATTATATTATTTTCTTATCACATTAATAACTTCTCATAACACCACTAATAAATTATTCTATGATTTTTTATATTCAATGGTCATTATAAAGAGGCATTATAGGTTCATTATAAATAATGCTTTTGTGAGAAGGAATGATTCCTGCAAAAAAATATAAGGACTTCATATTCATTTCAATCATCCACTTTCACATCTGAAATATTAATAAATATTATTCTCAAATGTATTGATGTAATAAAAAAATAATTATTATTTTTTTAAAGTGATATTTTTATATTATATATTTATGTTCTTCCTCATCCATTAATTATAATGTGTTCTTGTTTAGGTCAGTTTTACCACCTACAGGTATGACTCGTTGATGTGTAATAATGATTGGTTAATAAAATTTTTACCCTGTTAATAATATTAAATAATTTTATATTAAACATTACAAAAATTTTCTATAATGATCAGATATATTATAATATTAATTAATAAAATCAATTTTTGGGAAAAAATCCAGAAAAAATATATTTTAACTACTCTTTGGGAATCATCAATATAAATTCAATAAATTGATAATTAAACTAAAAAGTATTTAAATCCAACCAAGGAATCCTCTATTGATATTTTGTATGGGTCAAATAACTAAAAAATTAATGAGGAATGAAATCCTAATATTGGATCTGTCATAGAACCACTGTGATAACTAACACATAAATAATAATTTTAACAAACAATTATTCATAAATGGATGGGTATAGCTTATATATTAATGGTATAATGAAAAATAAAAATAAATTATATGTAGATATTCATTAATAATAAATATAAATTTATTGTATAGTATCATAGAGAACATCCTACTAAGAGAGAATCCAATGTAAGTGTATATAATCAATTTTTTTTCACTGAGATATCTTCCAAGTACACCACCTAGGTGTTATGAGTGGAGCCACTAGGTCCCCACCTGGACCAATTGTAATATAAGAGTGACACCCCAATACTACCTCCAATAGTCTAGATAATTGTGTATATAAATGAGTAGGCATATCAAATATATAAATTCCTTAGCCCAATGAACCAATATTCCTGCACAACTTTTAGAATATTAAAAATCTATATGATAAATAAAATTGTACCAGCCTAAGAGAAATAAATTGCACAATTGACCTCAATGAAAAATATATGATAGAAATTTAATAAAACAGAAGGTTTAAAGGTGATAAATACATTCCCAACTAGTAATTAATGGAGTCTAAACCTATTAATTGAGTGGGGGTGGTTATTATAATGATCTTTGATACTGTCCACTACCACCATCAACAAATACTTCTATGATCCACCAACACCAATACTACAAAGTTAACAATATGTGATCCTATCATCTACATAAGAAATGACACTTTTGGGTAAATACCATGCTAGGGTGAGTGTATACATACCAATTAGAATTCCTTCAAAACGGAAGAGGGAATATGTGAATAAAAATAGTCATATCAACCCATAATAAGGAAAATGAAATCCAAATATATATATATATCCCATAGAGGTATCCAAATGGAGTGAGGGAGAGAGCGGAGGATTTTATTTTCATGTAAAACTATTTATGAAGAGCCTATCTATAACACCTCAGGTTTAAAATTAAGTTTTATGTTTTTTAATTTTTCCAAGATGAAATAAAATGAATTTCCGAATGTAAATATATAATTATAGAGCACTTTATTCATACAAATACCATAATACATTATTGACACACAAAAACTAACCCATTAACCATACTGCCATCGATAATAAAATAATTGTAAGACCACCAAGAAACACAACGATGCCGATCGAGTAGTTATAATCTCTTGGATCTGAATGAAGCACAAATGTTATGGAAAGGATAATAGCAATGAAACTGAAAATAATAGGAACATATAAAACCATCTTCGATATATGTGGCATGAGCGTCGCGATATTTGTTTTTCTTCTGAGTGTTTGAACGAACCTTAGACATTTATATATATAGAGTTTATCCGACCTTTAAAAAAAACTATCTATTAGAAATTGTAATATTTAAAACCGCCATTTGAAAACTGTTAATATACTAAATAGACAATGTTGATTTTTATATTATTATATAATTGATATAAAATAAACAAACTTTGTGAATTTAATAAATTTTATTAAATAACATTAAATTATACATTAACAAATTATAATGGAGTCATTATATTAAGAATAATATTTAAATTATGAACGAACACTATATATGGCATTAATAATAGTTATATATATATATATATATTTAATTTTATTAATAATTGTTTTGGATATATATATATATATATTGTTTATTTATCATATTAATATTAATTTTACATTGTTTTAAAATATAGTAATACATATAAAGAATTTTATAATTAAAGTTTAAAATAAAACCAAAAGAATGAATATCCATATTTATATATATATATATACCAAAACAATATATATATATATATATAGAGAATTGTTTTATTTAAAAAACCAACAAACCGATAAAAGTTTGTAACGAAAATAATTTAAAAAATGATGAAATAGAAGGAAAATAGGGTTTTGGTTTTATGGGATTTCATTCCTAATTTGGGAGAGATGGAGGCAGAGTTGAAGAGTTCGTCTTCTTCTTCGTAAACCGAGGTCGAACCAGGAGTCCGAGAACATGTTTTCAAGATGATTAGGGCTAACTCAAACTTCGATTGAAGCATGGGCATCGTCCAGCGGTCAATTGCACATAGGGGTTCTGAAACACCATGTCTGAACTCGTTTTAGGGTTACCGCTTTTGGACTAGAAGCCGAAGTTGATCGTATCGTTCAGATCTGAATGGATATGGTGTTTCGTACGTGAATCGCCTTCATCCTTGTTTTATATTTTTCTAATCTATTTTTTCTTGTCTATTTCAAACATATGTATTCCAAAATCTTATAATCCGAATAGTTTTTTTATACATTCCATTTGTCTTGTTATTAGATATCAATCTATTTATACTATTAACTTTTTATGGTGTTGATGATTGGAAATTTGATATCCTTATCTTTATAAATGGTTTAATTTTATATAGATATGTGTATGGTTGTGGTTTGTTATGTTTCGAAGAATACTTTACCCATTTAAATCCATATCTTCATTAGAGTTATATTTTTTATTCAAATGTGGATGTTTAAAGCAGTGTATTCTGCTGCGTGTTTGGATTTCCAGCATTTAATTTTTTTTATTGAGTGGCTATCAATTAAGAGATTTTTTCATTTTGAGTGGGTATTGGAGGTCCTTTAATATTGTTTAATCAAATTCTGTCATTAATCCATCGAATTCAATTTTTATTAATTGATACACTGCATTTGGACTGTAAGTGAATTAAAGTTTCCACCTTTTTTTAGCATTGTCAAACTCTTTGAATTGGACACACACACTATAGCATATGCACATAGTTTTTTTAGCATATCTTATACGAGAGAGCACTGCTATATAAACCATGTCTATCTCATTCGTAGCCCATGAGGATACTCCAATCCATATGTTGAGACCAGAAGGGCAGTGAACCACTATCCTCTTTCCTTTAAGCTTTCCAGTTATGCTAACGTGAGAGACAATGTGCGTGAGAGAACAACGTGAGATAAATTTCTGTTGAGAAAAAAGGGGGAATAATGTATGAATTGTAGGAAGATAATTTGGACTCTCAGTTCACGCCAATCCAAGTAAGGGACTTTTTATTTTCAAATACTCACTATGTTGTTCTACTTTTGTAAGGGATTCCTTCTTTTACACTTTCAATTCCATTTTATTTTTGTAAGAGATTTTTTAAAATTCTTTTGGCAACTCATTATTCTTTCCTATAATTATAATTTTGTAAAGGACTTTTCATTTTCAAAAACATACTCTCCTACTCTATTTTATTTATTTATTATATCTGTTCTACCAAATTATTTTCTACCGAAGTTATATTTGCGCAATAATTATTTATTTCATATCTGATTTATTCACATTTCAAAGATGATTTAAATGGAAATTTTATCCATTTTTCATCTAAGGTCTTTAAATAATTATTTAGTTTTGTGTATAAGGATTTATGTATAATTTCATTACAACTCATATTATTATGTTATTAAGGGAATTTTAATTATTGAATTGAAATTTATAAGTTCTATTTCGTGTAGGGGAGATTTCTAATTTAAAATTATAATCCCTAATTTTGTGGATTCAAATTGTTTAAATATTTTAATTCTATGTGTTATAATTATATGAGATCAAAATCTATAATTTGAACACACAAATTGAATACATTTGTGCTTTGTTCATGCATGATATATTTATATGAACATATATAAATTATCATGTTTATTCATGATATATTTAAATATATGTATATATATTTATATTGAAGTGTTATTTTTCACACTTTGTTTAAACCATACAAAGTATCTAATTTTGGGTGTGAGATACATGTGTAAATTCTAATCAAATATATATATATATATATAAATAATTTATTTATCATTCAAGATCATTGGTTCCTAATTCCAGTTCTATGTTTATGTATATTTATATGTACTTATTAAATTCATGTTCCTTGAAACTTAAGTGTATATAAAAGGATGATTTTATTTAAGAAATGCTTCTTTAAATTTTTTTTGCACACATCCATTATTATTGATTGGTTTTAAGAAGATATAACTATATGTTAACCATTGTGATAAGTTTATACCATCATTAATAGAAGAAATTTAATAAATATTTATTTGAAATTTCTCGTGCGTTGATATTAATTTAACTTCTATGTGTTTATGCACATCATCGACATTCCTTATGCTAAAATCAAACTTTTAATTTCAAGTTAAAAACATAAGGTTTTATTTTCAAGTTCCTCAATTACATGAATTTCCTTAAGAAAAATTAAATGACATATTTATAATGTATTATTCATAATTTTATACATAAAACTTCATTAATTAATATAATTAATATAAATTAAACTTCGCATATGTGAAATAAAGAGGATTTGAGAAAGAATTATTAATTGCAAGGAAATACCTTATAAATTAGATGTGGTAGAAGTGTTGGTCGTAACCAATCTTTTAGATGATAAAAAATGGAAGTCTTTATTTAATTATGTTATATTTGTAAATACATGTGTATTTTAAATGCATGGATAAGTTAAAGGAAAAAAACTCCAGTGACCAATACTAGTATATATATTTATATATGTAAATAAAACATTAAACGTTTTTCGAAACAATCGATGCTTTTTCATTGTAAAAATACAATATCAATGGGGAGTGAACCCATCCTTCGCTAAGTGGGTAGGCCGAAGACAACTTTCAACGAATTAAGTTACCTCAAAATGATGTTTTGTTTTAATGAAGTTTGCTTAATATTTTTCAAAGAAAATCAATGGACTCGTTTAAAAATGTATTTAAAGTATAATTATTTTTCAAAAGCAATACATTATTTTGTAAAGGATGTTTTACAAAGGAATTTACAATTGAAAATTTTCGAATATATTATTGAAAGGATATTATTCTGAAAGCGATTTGTCAAAGGTTTTAAAAACCCCTTATTGTGCAACTTTTGTTCTCTCCCTATGTTTCTGAAATATTTTTCAGAGGTTGCCTTGAATTACAGAGTTGATCATAATTATTGTAGCTCGTGCAGAAGTGTAGTGGATAATTGTTTTATTGTTTGAGCTATGATAAATGTAAGATTATGTCTAATCATCCAGGGCCAAGACTGGTAAAAGGTCCTATCTTATTTATAGTGTTGTGTAATTGTTATATCAGTTTTTATAAAACAATTACACATCATTTTCAAGCACCAAGTCCGGAAGAGTGGGCTCGGGGAGTTATAATTGGTATCAGAGGCACGATCAAGATAACTCTAGAAATTTAGAACCCGTCGATAAATTGACTGTCCTCACATAGTCAACATTATTCTTTTTAATTTTCATATTCAACGAAGGAGGACTCAAACAAGTCTCTTAGGCCTTCCAAATGAATTACTTGCTATGATCATGCCAAAATCATGCAAAGATGTATCTGATCCCTATGAAGTCAAGTGACTATCCTGTAAACGACTTTATAATATATCATGCACACCTAATATACTCTGTTTTCATCATGGTTTGGGTTTCGTCTTCGAGGACATCAAACAAATCCAACTTCACTTCTATAAATGCTAAGGGGTATATTACAAAGGAATTTTTAGATGCATTACCATATTTGAGGAGCCAGAATCAATCTCAACATTTTATAGTGTAGTTGAAGAAGGGAATCTTCGCGTATCTTTTATGTGTCAACTTTTAAGCTTTTTCTTCATAAGATGAATTTACGATGACTTTGAATCCTTTGAAGATGGCGCAATAAGACTTTCTTATAGAAATAAAATTCAAGATGTACTTCTCAGATACTATTTTGATTATCATTCCTTGAGTACTGTCTTATGGTGCCTACATCCATACAACCCCTATTGCACTAGTTTCACTTGGGTGAAGGAAGTGGAAGATTTCAAAGCCACTTTGAAATTTAATCTCATAGGAAGACATGGAAACTATGGAAGACATCTGTACAGACCTTGGGGACATCATGGGATACTCACGATAGATGGGAATTAAGAGAGATAAGTGTAAATAAATTTCTAGGGCACAATTAAAATGGGGGGGGCGGGAGAATGTAACACCCTAGGTTTAAAATTAAGTGTTATGTTTTGTCAATGTTTCCAAGATGCAATAAAACGAATTTTCGAACGTAAATATATAAGTAACGAGCACTTTATTCATACAAATACCATTATACATTATTGAAACACAAAAACTAACACATTAAACCCATTTCTATCAATAATAAAATAATTGGATGACCAACAAGAAACACAATGAATCCAAAACGAGTAGTTACCATCTCTTGGATCTGATAGAAGCACAAACATTATGGCTAGGATAATAGAAATGAAACTATAAATAAAATGAACATATAAAACCATCTCCAAATGCAGTGGCGTGAGCGTCACAATATATGTTTTCTTCTAAGTATTTTAACAACCCTTAGACATTTATATATATAGAGTTTTATCCAACCATTAAAAAAACTATACTTTAGAAATTGTAATATTTAAAATCGACATTTGACAACTATTAATAACATAAATAGAAAATGTTTATTTAAATATTATTATATAACTGATATATAATAAAAAAACATTGTGAATTTAAAATATTTTACAAAATAATATGAAACTATACATTAACAAATTAAAATGGAATCATAATATTAAGAATAATATTTAAATCATGAATGAACACTATATATGGAATTAAAACTAGTTATATATATATATATATATAATTTTATTTATAATTGTTTTTCTTATATATATATATTGTTAATTTATGATATTAATATTAACTTTACATTGTTTTAAAATATAGTAATACATATAAATAACTTTATAATTTAAGTTTAAAATAAAACCAAAAGAGTGAATATCCATCTTTATATATATTTATATATATATACAGAAACAATATATATATATATAAATATTCTGAGAATTGTTTTAGTTTTAAAACAAACAACAAACCGATAAAAGTTTGTAATGAATATAATTTACAAAATAATAATTAAATAGAAAGAAAATAGGGTTTTGGTTTGACAAGATTTCATTTTGAATTTGGGAGAGATGGAGGCAGACCAGAGGAGTTCGTCTTCTTCTTCGTGAACCGAGGTCGAACCAGGAGTCTGAGAACACAATTTCGAGATTGGTAGGGCTAAGTTGAACTTCGATTGAAGCATGGGCGTTGTACAGCGGTCGATTACACATAGGGGTTTCAAAACACCATGTATGAACTCGGTTTACAGTTTCTGATTTTGGACCTGAGGCCGAAGGTGAGCGTCTTGTCCAGATCTGTGTGGCTATGGTGTATCTTACATGAATCACCTTCATCCATGGTTTATATTTTTCTAATCTGTTTTGTCTTTCCTATTTTGGACTTATGTATTCAAAAATCTTATTATCCGCATTGTTTTTTATAGATTCCATTTTTCTTGTTATTAGATATCGATCTGTTTATATTATTAAATTTCTATGGTGTTTATGATCAAAAATTTGATATCCTTATCTTTAGCAACAGTTTCGTTTTATACCGATATGTGTATGGCTGTGGTTTGTTGTGTTTTGAAGAATCCTTTACCCGTTTCAATCCTTATATTCATCATAGTTGGATTGTTTATTCAAATGTCGATGTTTAAAACAGTTTATTCTGCTGCGTGTTTGGATTTCCATCTTTTAATTTTTTTGAGTGGCTCTCAATTAAGACATTTTGTCATTTTGAGTGGGTATTGGCGGTCCTTTAACATAGTTTATGCAATTTATTTCATCAATCCAGCAAATTAAATTTTTATTAATTGATACACTGCTTTTAGACTGTATGTGAAATAATGTTCCACCATGTTTTTTAGCTTTGTCATACTATTTTAATAGGATTCACACACTGTAGAATTTGCACTTAATTTTTTTTAGCATATCTTAGAAGAGATATCACTGCTATACAAACCATGTCAATCTCATTCGTAGCCCATGAGGGTACTCCACTCTATATGTGGAGACGAGAAGGGTAGTGAATGACTATCCTCTTTCCTTTATGCTTGCCAGTTATGCTAACGTGAGAGACAGAGTGTGAGAGAGAACAACGAGAGATAAATTTCTGTTGACAAAACAAAAAAGGGGGGGGGGAGAAAGTCTGAATAGTAGGAAGATAATTTGGACTCTCAGTTCACGCCAATCCAAGTAAGGGACTTTTTATTATCAAATAGTCATGATCTTGTTCTATTTTTTTGAGGAATTCCTTCTTTTACACTTTCAATTCCATTTTATTTTTGTAAGATATTTCTTAAAATTATTTTGGAAACTCATTCTTCTTTCCTAAAATTATAATTTTGTCAAGAACTTTTCATTTTCAAATACATACTCTGATACTCTATTTTATTTATTTATTATATCTATTATGACAAATTATTTTTTACCCAAATTATATTTGCACAATAATTATTTATTTCATATCTGATATCTTCAAATTTCAAAGTTGATTTCAATGGAGATTTTCACCATTTTTCATCTAAGGTATTTAAAAATTATTTAGTTTCGTGTATAAGGATTTATTTACAATTTCATTAAAACTCAGAATTTTATGTTATTAAAGAAATTTCAATTATTGAATTCAAATTTTTAAGTTCAATTTTGTGTAGGGGTGTTTTCTCCATTAAAATTATAATCCCTATTTATGTGGTTTCTACTTGTTTAAATATTTTAATTCCATTTGTTATAATTCTATGAGATCCAAATCTATACATTCAACACACAAATTGAATACATTTGCGCTTTGTACATGCATGATATATTTATATGAACATATATAAATTATCATGTGTATTCTTGATATATATAAATATATGTATATATATTTATATTGAATTTTTATTTTTCACACTTTGTTTAAACCATACAAGTATCTAATTATGGGTGTGAGATACATGTGTAAATTCCAATCATATATATATATATAATTTATTTAACATTCAAGATCATTGGTTCCTAATTCTAGTTCTATGTTTATGTATATTTCTATGCACTTCTTAAATTCATTTTCCTTGAAACTTAAGTGTATATAAAAGGATTATTTTATTTAAGAAATGTTGCTTTAAGTTTTGTGTACACACATCCATTATTATTGATTGATTTTAAGAAGATAGAACTATATATTCACCATTTTGATCAGTTTATACCTTCATGCATAAAAGAAATTTAATAAATATTTCTTTGAAATTTCTAGTACGTGTATGTTAATTTAGATTCTATGTGTTTATGTATATCATCGACGTTCGTTGCACTAAAAGAAAACTTATAATTTCAAGTTAAAAACATAAGGTTTTATTTTCAAGTTCATCAATTATATGAATTTCATTAGAAAAATTAAATGTCACATTTATAATGTTTTATTCATAATTATATATATATAACTTCATTAATTGTTATAATTAATTTAAATTAAACTACTCATATGTGCAACAAAGAGGATTTTTGATATAATTATTAATTGCAAGTAAACACCTTGTAAAGTGTATGTGGTAGAAGTGTTGGTCGTAAAGAAACTTGTATATGATAAAAAATGGAAGTCTTTATTTAATTATGTTATATTTATAAATACATGTGTATTTTAAATTTATTGATAAGTTAAAGGAAAAAAACACTAGTGACCAATACTATTATATATATTTATATATGTAATGCAAACATTAAACGTTTTTTGAATATATCAGCGCGTGTTCATTGTAAAAATAGAAGGTCATTGGGGAGTGAACCCATCCTTTGCTAAGTGGGTAGACACAAAATAGCCTCTAATGAATTTAGTTTCCTCAAAATGATGTTTTGTTATAATGATGTTTGCATAATATTTTGAAATAAAATCATTGGACTCGTTTAAAAATGTTTTTAATGTATAATTATTTTTCAAAAGCAATAAATTATTTTGTAAAGGTTGTTTTACAAATGAATTTACAATTGAAATTTTTCAAATATATTATTGAAAGGATATTTTTATAAAAGCGATTTTTCAAAGGTTTTCAAAACCCCTTACTGGGAAACTTTTGTGCTCACCCTACATTTTTGAAATGTTTTTCACTGGTTTCCTTGAATTCTAGAGTTGATCATCGTTGTTATAGTGCGCGAGTAAGCGTAGTGGATAGTTGTTTTATTATTTTAGCTCTGATAAATGTATGATTATGTCTAATCTTCAAGAACATTAACCGGTAAAAGGTCCTCTATTATTTAAAGTGTTGTGTAATTGTTATGTCACTTTTTATAAAAAACATTACACGAAAGTTTCAAGCACCATGCCTGGATGATCGGGCTCGGGGTGTTATACTATCTTCATCCCCATATTTTTTAATTAAATTGATTAAATTATCACAAGATATGGCTGACCCACACATTATTTGTGGCACATTATAACTAAAGAGGTTCTAGTCCAAAGAGGTGGTAGGACACATGCCTCATCTTTTATCAATCTCTATGGGTTCTATTCCAAAAATTGAAGACCCATTCCCAAGGGTTGTGTCAGCAGGGTGGGTTGGGGGGCTTCTAATCATACCCATTTAGTAAATTGGGGACCATCACCCTAGCCTATATATTGTTTCAGGATAATTTTCAACCCCAATGTTTCTATAGAAAACAAACTCAAGTTTGAGCATCAGAAAATTATACTAAATGTGTCAATAATTCCATGACACAACATTTTGTATCCCTAATGTCAAAAAATGTTCACCGTCACATCATATATGATATTATACTCAGGTAGGACTACGCCATTGTCAAATTCTGAGTCCCAAAAAGGAGATATAGTAGTGGAACATTCTAATAAAGGGATAGGACATGTCCTATTGGGTAAATGTGGTGTACTTAAAATACCAGGACTAGATATATATAAGCGTATCTAACATTGAATGTGTATGGTAATATAAATGAAATTTTTTCTAATGGAAATTATGTGTAGGACCACCTGAGGTCCTGAGCACTTACTCCATATACATGTATTAGATTATTGAATAGAGTTTCATTGCATATGGACCTAACACAGTTGTTTTATATTACAATTATCTTTAAAAACTATCCAATAATGAAATAAGTCTATAGGATTTTTGCTCTTTTAGAAAACTAGTAATGTAGTTAGATATTTCACAAAAAGCAATGTATTCTTCCACAAAGCATCTTGTGTTTCCCAATTTCACTAAACATATAACCCAAATTAACATATATGTTCTTGATATTTAAGAAATCATCCACAATCAGTAGTTCTAGGCTATGGTGGGAAACATAACTTATTTCATATTACCCACAAGATTTCCACCATACTGGTCACACCAGTAGATCCAATCGAGGGTTTATCCCCAAACTGTTTTTTAATAATATACAATTATTCATTACCATTTACCAAAATCAATCTCTATTTTATTAATAAATTAAAACATTATAAATTTTGAGTTTTATGTATTAGTTCCTAATGATAATGGCCTAATAGTCCATCGAGGGAGTTAATTATCATTTAAAAATTATTTTAACATCTTTTCAATGATAAATTAATACAACATAAAATTGAAGAGAGATGAACAAATTTATTTTTATTATAATCAATTTCAAAATTATCATAATATACTCTACACTCTCTCATTAACTAGGGCAACAAAACATACTTTAATAGACTCTCTATATTTTGATGTGATATTGCAACCCTTATACCACATCTATTTTAACCCCTATAGCTAAAACAGAGTACAACAAAAAATTTCACACTTAGTGGATTAACCTGATCAACATTACATTTTTAGATTAAGAGGAACAACCTAGAAAATACAATTTTGGGTTTTTTAGAGACCTAAATTATATTATAATTTAATGAAGTAGAAACTAAAACAGAACCATTTTTCAGTTATAGAAGGACATAAATCAATGTACCACATTTACACTTATTGGAACAACCCAAAGCCTATATTTTTCTTGTGATTTAAAACGCTATATCCTACATCTAATGGGTGGTTCCACCCATAAAACATAAACATAGTGAAAATAATATAAATAATTAAAACAATAGAACCAGATGAACACTTAAAGGTCTATGTGTCAAGGTAAAAAGAAACTCACCAATAATAAAGGATAACAAATGTATGTTCATTTGAGAGTAGTGGGTTCTTTCCATATTATATTTCACTTCTATAGTTCAATAATATCCATAAACTAGTCTATTTGATCAAGATATAACAAACTCCTTATATTGTGTTCTCTTAATCACAAAAGATTCAAAGAATGAATCCCATTGAATCTCATCCTTCCAAAATTACTATTTTATTTATTCAATGAATATACATGAAATACATACCGATGTGGGTTAAATTGATAATGCCTTAACAAGAACCTAATTTGAGACATCAAACCATGTCCTGAGCATGTAACTCTATATATTATTATTACATATAAAATACTTATTATATAAATATTTTATTATTATTTATGGAATAATTTAATATATATAAATATGTAGAAGAAAAATGTTGTAATTATATATCTATAATAATAAATAAATAGATCGTTACTTGAACTAAAATCAGATAATGTAATTGAGGGACTATAGGTTGGTCATAATGTAGGTTAAACACTTTTCCAAATTTGAACCTACCATTACATCATTTTTTATAATCAGATGTCCTCATTTTTTGTTCATGAAATCACAATATTTTTGTCTATTCAGTCACTAGATTTTTGTTTATGAGGTCACATCAATATTTTCCATGTGATAACTTCATTTTTTATGTGGTTGCTTCATTTTTTGTTTTGATGTATATTTTTTTTGTTCTTGTGGTAACTTCATTTTTCTTTTTATAGTCACATTATTTTTTTATGTGTTCACATATCAACTTGGAAGAATTTTCAATCATGATCACTTAACTCAAGGTCACATCCAAACATTGTCATAATTTCACTCAGGGTCACATCGATATAGGTCACTTTTAGACTTTTTTAATATTTTACAAATGGTCTCATTAGTCATTATCCATTTGAGACTTTATCAAAATTTTAATCATGATTACATTTGAACCCATATATATTAACTTCCTACAAATATTATAGTTTAGGATAAATTTAAAATATTAAATGTATATTAAATACTTAAAAATAAATTTGATTAAGGATCCAATTTGGCATTCTCTCTATTTTGTATCGTATCAAAATATATTTCAATTAAACAATTTCTCCCCCGTCTCAATGTAAATCCACTTATTTATCAAATGATACCTTAATTGAACCAATATATTATGAATAAATATTATCTAACAAATTAAATTTAAATATGGAATACTCCTCTTTAATTCTTAATATTAAATAAACTAACCCCAAAAGATAGATCGAACATATAATTATACCTACCTTGAATTCATGAATTTCAAAATAGAATCTAACTTAAAAAGGCTAGAAAAATATTAGAATTTTTAAGGAATTATTAAATTATTTATAATGAATTTTATATTATCTTACTAAAATGGATTAAAAAATAATCTAGATGAAATATAAACATTGAAAAAATTGAATAAAGTTTATCAATTTTTTATATAATCCGACTAAAAATCCCCTTAATGTATGTTTTATGATTAGTGTTCCATTTTTCCATATTCAAATGTGTGTCTATCAAATTTACCTAGGCCTAGGGTTTATTTAAATATATCAGCTAAATTTTTTCTAAAGGTACATAATGTAGAATATTATTCTCATTTTGAATGTAGTCACTAATGATGTGATATCTAACATCCATGTGTTTTTAATAAAGTTGTATTATGAATTATTAGACAAAAGTATTTAACATATATTATCACAGTAAAACAAATTCCATTCATAATTAAAACGAAAATAAGAAAGAGTTTTTTTAAACCAAAAATATAATGGGTTACATGATGAAAAAAATCATACTCACTTTCTGTAGTTTATAAATCTACTAAATATTAATTTTTTGAATTTTATGAATCTTTAGATTTTAAAAGAATGTAAAACATACATGTAGTTATTTTTTCTATATATTTAAAAAAACTAGAATTTGAAAATCATTTTTTTGTCAAATAACGTATGTGTAAGATAAAATAATCCATGATTGAAATATGCTTCAGCATACTTAATTACTCTTTTATCTTCCTTTAAATTAATTTCCTTAGAAATAGATTGGTATCAATCGCATATGTATGCTAAAAACATAAAATAAGGTCTAGATGATGTCAAATAATGAATTATTCCAATCATAGCTCAATAAATCTTATTGTCAATAGATTTTTAATATTTATCATAGTCTAACATATAATAAATACTCATGAAAATATATTATTTATTTATAAATATTAGGACCAAATAACAAAAATAATATTTAGAATATTTTTATTCATTACGAATCATACCATAAATTCATTGATCAATTTTCAAACATAAAAAAGAACACATTCATACCCATAAGATTCATTTAAAATTATGAAGTAATTTAAATTTAAAATTAATTAATAATTATATCACATTAATAATAAAATATAATATAAAGAAAGATATTTGGGAAATCAAAATAAATTTTGAATATCTATTAAATCATATGTATTCATCAACTTTTCTTTTTTGAAAAACAATGTATAAAATTAATAATGAAAAACTCCCATACCAATCATGAGATTATTTATTTATAAATTATAGGAATCATTAGGGTTTCAAAACATGCATACATTTAGATTTATTCTCAAAAATAATATGCTAATTTAAATAAACATTTTCAAATATTTACCCATCCAAAAATTATTTTTTACAACAATTTGAAAATTATTAATTACTAAATGAGCTATAAATTATATAATAATTATTTTAGGGTCTAATTAACTAGATTAGAAAGAAATATTCATCAAAAAAATTCCTTTATATTGATATTAACATTGAGCCACTAACCTGACATTGTTTCTAATTATATGACTATATTCAATAAAATTATTTTTTATTATATTTTTTATTCAAATAATATTTTGATTCCTATGGGTTTTATATAAGTTCAATACTTGATAAATATAAAATTGATTTAATTTTGATGCAGTTCAATAATATATTTTGAATCATATAAATTTTCATCAAAATGTTCAAAAACGAAATCCGAAATATAATCTTGTTAAACACAAACATTTATTGCGAAATTTAGGATATTAACACAAACATTGATATAAATAATGAATCAATAAACTAGATGATATATTTATACTATTAATTTTGGTCCCTAATAACTTATCTCCCTCCATTACATTTATCACACTTTTATTTTTCAGGTAAACCAATTTTGTAATCTTTATACTCTTCCTAAACATGTTCTAAATTATAATTTTTATCCATTAAATTAATTTCATAAAATTTAACATCCTTGAATTCTTATAATACTAATTTTGTTTTGATATAAACATTATATGCCTTAATTAACTAGAAAATCCTAGAAAAATACCATTATATGATTCTAATGAAAACGTTTCTCTTGAAGTTTTTATATTAATAATGTACATTTTTCATCGTAATACTCATAAATATTAAATTCTAGAATTCCTCACTCTCTTGATTACATATTTTTTCCACTTTAAAAACACCCAAAAATTAATTTAATTAGAAAAAATAAAATATTTTCTAATGTATTTAACCATCAAACATTTTGGGTAAATAATACACTTTTAACATTATCCAAGACCTTTAATGCAAAGTCATATTTTTCTCATTCTACGTAATAATTTTATTATGGAGTTGTATTGGATGAAAATTTTGAAAATACAAATTATGATTACAATGTTTTTAAATTTGATATTTTATAAGTCACATCCTTTACCACTTCAAATGGGTAAATTATGATAATATTTTTTATTGTGAACCAATTTTCAATATGAAAAAAATAATCTTGGTCTAATCTTTATGTTAGGAAAATAATTCCATGTAATTATATTATATTCCATTAACATAATCATATGTCCTAAATATAGAAAAAAATCCAAATTTGAAATTTGAATTAGTCTAGAACTTTGTACAACTATACTAAAAATGAAATATTGTTTATGTTAATTACCTTTTAGGAAATAATCACAAAAATATGTGATGTATAGTTTTAAATCAAGAAGATATAACAATTTAATATTTTATAAATATTGTATAACCACTTGTTGTCTTAATTTAATAATCTTATTTTCAACAAAACATTGTAATATTTCAGAACAGTTAATCATTTCAACTTTTGTTAAGTCAAATTAGGAAAAATAATGGAATAAATATTGTCTTTTATTTTTTATAAAATAAAAAAAATTATTATTTGAAAATAGAAAATTTATAAAATTAAATTTATAAATTTTTATAATCATCAAAATATCATGATATAATTATTAAAATAAGTTTGAAACCTTTAACAAACAAAATTTATGAAATAATAATTTAAATTGAAATTATAAATTCTCTAGAACGATGAAAATTTCAATTTAAATTATCATTAAAACAAAAAATATATCCATCATATTAATTAATGACATTAAATTTAGAAAGATAATTGGTCATATTTCTTGAAAATCCTCTATCCATGTATCACAAAAAATTTTCGAGGCATCCTAAACAATTTTACTACATAAATATTGTTATGAAATTTTTATTACCATTATATATTTAAGTCTTATTGGTTTTGAATAATAATTATTAGTAACCCAAACTCATATCAAGGAGGTGTATAAAAGAAATAACAAATGGGATTATTTTATATAAAATATTTGGTTTGATCAAGATAGTATGGAAATATCAAGGAGCATTAATTTTAATAATGGACATTCTTTTGACATATAAAACATTAAACAGTTGAATTTTTTCCACTTTAATCGTAAAAAATAATGGCTTATAAATTATTAGTAATTTATTTTCAAAACCATAGTTGATCATTTATTTTTTAAATTTTCTTAGTATTACCATATTTTTAAAACATTAGAATCCATGAAATTTGGAATGATATATTCTTAACCTATAAAACTAGTTTATAAGACTATAATTTTCATCTAAAATATAATCAAACATAAATATATATGATTATTCACATTCATAATAAAAATAAATTCATTTTCTATATTCATATTCGACAATTTCTAGTTCTGTATATAATTTATAATTTTATCCTGAAGTAACATTACTCAATTTTTCTTTTTTAGAAAGATCATATTTATATTTTATCATAGGGGTTTTGAATAATAAATTAATCATGTTAACATTATGAATATGTATATAATTATATTTATACAACTCATATTTAAAAAAATGATTCAGATGTTGATTAGGAAATTAGTTTCATTTACCGACATTATCAAATCCAACATGAAGTAGTTTGTTGTCCCATTTTCGACACCATATTTATTGTTAGTATTTTGTTGAAATGTTTTATTCAATACAGATTCCATTCGTTATCATTCCTTATTATGTTATTCTATATTTCTTTTTTTATTTTAGTCCTGGGGATGTTAGGCTAAACATGCCCTATTTTTAACACTCATAAATGATAACTTCATTGTCATCATTACCCTTTTTAATATAATTATTTATTAACTAATTATTTTTCTTCATTATTTAGAACTGTTTCATTCTTATTCTTTGGGAAACCGACAAAAAAATTCACATTCACCACTTTTTAATGTATAATTAGAAGAGTATGTGGTGAGATTCAAAATTGATTAAAATATATACCCTAATTTTTTAATTTATCTCTTGATAAATATTTCTCAATAGTAATTCATATTATATTAAATATCCAACAATATAATCTAATTTATAACATTTATATTCTTACTATTATTAATAATTTCCTTTTTATAATATTGTTTATTCAATAAATCTCCTAAATCCATTTCAACTAGAATTTAATTATATAATATTTCTCTCAAATCATTCATTGCATTGAAAATACTTCTAAATATATGAAATATTTGATTAACTATTTCTTTTTCTCCCATTTTGAAATATTGATAGTCAACTCAATATATGACTATTTTAGTTCTTATAATGTTATCAGAAACCAAAAAGCATGTTGGTGTATTTTCTAAATTTTATTTCCTATATTCTTGTAGAAATATGACTATACACAATTATATTAACTACATAAAATATAATACTAATAACCTTCTAAATTATCAAAATTTTTTCCACATAGTTACCAACTAATGAATCATGATCAACTTCCTATCGGTTCTATGATTTTACAATGATTTTCTGATTGTTCTTACATAGTTATGTAATTAAATCCTCCACATAACACTAGAATTATTCATAATCAGTTTCATCGTAGTGTTGACATCATTGAGGGGTCGATCCATTTTAATCATTTATTGAATTTATTTTATAAAGGATCATTTCAACATGACATTTTATGTCAATATTTTATTATGGTAAATATTAGAAAAATAATGATAAATAAGATAACATAACCTGATAAAAATTGTTAAGTCCTTTCGAGAATTATTGAAAGGTCAATAGGGTTTTAAATGACCTTTTAAAATAATTTTAATCAATTATCATAGTTTTGATAATATATAGAAAAAAAGTAAAAATTAACTAAGTTATTTTTAATGTAGTTAATATCTAAATGATCCTATTGTACTCTGTATCCCCCTCATTAACTATGAGAGACGAAAAAAATATAAAATTGAATATATGAATTTTAAATGGAGGTCACAACTGAGGAAGCACAATAATTTTATAAAAAAAATATACTTTAATTTATATGTGTTTTCAATTCATAACATTTTGGTACAATCCAACCATAGAGGTTTAGTGTAACTAGGGACTATATACACAAACATAATATTAAGGTACATTATTCACCAACTATAATAAATTTATTCTACCTATATCTCCTTCTTGAAAAATGATACCAAAAGCCTCCAATTATAGCCTATGGAAATGAAACATAATAAATGCTATATTCAAATTCATAGTATGGATAAAAAAAGAAGATATCAATCGATGATCATATGAAATAATAACATCAGCTTGAAGCTCACGATGTCGGAACCCTAGAAAATGCAAAAGGACAATTCCCCCCCCCCCTCCTGGTGGCAGGAGGGGGGAGGATGATCTGGTTCTACTGTCGTTGAAGCCCCGAATACCCTTTGTTCATTTTACTAACCCTAAATTTCATCCTGATTTTTCGTCGATTGCGTTAAATCTGAAGGTGCCTGATCTTCATCTTGGAAATACTCATCTCTCGATCTCGATGTCAGAGTTCTCTGAAGCTTCGAAACATCTTGATCTGACCCTGGTGGCATAATTCAACTCTCGAAGGCCGTCTGTTGATGAATTTTATTGGTTTGTCTTTGCCAAATGGTACTTGTGGGACTGATAACTGGTTGGTCTTCTTGATAATTGTCAAATAATGATCTGTTTGCCTCCGATGAAGACCTTGTTCGTGCCGCGTCTAGCGCTCCCTGACTTTGAAATGACTATATGTTTTTTCTATTTCGGTGGACGATAGACTTCTGTATGAACTATGACCCTACTTCCATTCTAATTTTGGTAATTCTTCCCAATCTTCCTTTACCCTTTCAAAATCCAGCGATTTTTTGTATTCGTGGGAACTTGATAGGTCATTTTTTATGCGCTGATGTGCGTACATCTACTCTGTGCCACCTGATTAATCCCTGGTGCTACATTGAAGTGGATATTTCTAGGCCACCGGTGGAATGGGTCTGGATATCATTTGGGGAGGAATTTCGATGGAAGCAATCTATTTTCTGTGAATCCTATGTTTATTATTGCTCAAGCTGTAAGAGTTTGGTCCACTCTTGTTCGACATGTCAGGCTAGAATCTAGAACAGGAGGTCACTAGAACTGAGCTCACACTCAGAGAACATGAGACCTGCTGTGGTTGATCCTGCGAAGAACAATTTGGGACCCCGGTGCACATTGCCTATTGACACTTCCATGGGTGTTTTTGAAGACCCATTGGTGTCTGTTGTTTTCACTCGACTCAGGTATGATCTAAATAGATGGAACAGCTTGAAAGGAATTGACCCAAAGGGTGCTGGTGTTGGTGGTGTGGCATGATCTTCTGATGAACCCATTACTGCAGCATCTCAGTAGGAGTCTGCAACCTCTGCTGTACTGGTGAAGGATGTCAATGTTCAAGTCAATCAGACTGATGCTGGTGCGGATAATCAGAGGAAGGGAAGTAGCTGTGATGCTGTGTTTAATGGCATGCAGGGGATTGATTCGAATATTGAAATGGACCACATGTAGAGGTTTTCTCCAGCTGTAAAGAATACTGGGTCTGCTGGATGTAAAGTTAAAAAATATTGGATCTTGTTGGCAACTGTAGTGGTCAGGATAATGCTGCTAATGGTGTGACGATCACAGTACCCACAGGGAATCAGTTCCAAGAATTAATCATGGAAACTGGAGATGAAATGCCTACTTTACGTGGAAGTGGATGTAGGAAGAATGAGTCAAAGGAGGACGCAGTAGTGGGTAAAATTTGGGATTGATGATGAACATGAAACAATGGAGCAACCTCACTGTTTGGCCATGATTGATATGCATAAACAGTTTCATCAAAAGTAGTTAGTGAGGTTTCCAGAGATGCAGTGACATGGGAACTGGGGGGAGCTTGCTAACAGCGATAAGGAAAATGATGGCGACACGGTTAGGCCATCATATAGTGAGATTGTCCAAGTGTGGAACAAGGCATTTCTGGTGATCCAAGACAAGGTGTTTGTCTCTCCATGAGGAAGGATGATGAGAGACTACTCACATTTTTCAAAGCCGATGCCTACCCGATCTACTGTCATGAGTATGCACTCTTCTACTGAGTTTCATGAGCTAGAGCGGTTGAATATGATTAGAAAGTTTGATAAGGTTCTGAAGCACCATGAGTGTTCGGTGTGGGAAATGACGACTGAGGAAGAGTCTGTTTATCATGGAGGTGGTGAGGGGTGTGACTTTGAGGACATGTTGTGACTGTTTTGGGTCTGTAATGCTTGTTTCCTTCTTTTTTCTTTTATTTTAATAAATGGTCAGGGGTTTCTGCCTCTGGCTACGATTTATTGGTAATCATAATAATGAATAATTATTGAAAATGTTTAAATTAAAAAAACATTCATATATGATAGAAATCATAGATAATCAATCATGAATGAGATGTTCAAATTGTAAAAACCAAAAACCATGAATAAAAGTGTTGAAACTTCTTCTGAATATAAACCATTTCATATGTCATTCCACACTACTATGACAGTGTAATCATAGTGGTTTAGGAATCAACACATATATCCCATATTATAATGGATAAGAAATCACTACCTTTTTCCCATTTTGTTTCATTTATCCCTACCTATTTCCCATAGTGGATCAAGAACATCACCTCTCTTCCCATAATTATCTCAAGAGATAAAATGATTTATCAAATGAATTGGAGGGAAATATATTTATGATACCACCCATCATGTAATGAAAACCATACGTATGTGTGAAAAAACATCATAAAAAACTTCATCATATGATAATAACAAAACTCATGTAAAGTAATCATGATTCATAATGAATGCATTATTTTCTCAATGCATAAACCATGGAAATAACTATATCTATTGAACATCTCATCATTATAATTACCAACCATCCAGAAACACAATTAAGATGCTATCATTGGATAATATACCTAGTAATTCACAATGAAATGAAAATGATCTTATTGTAATTTAATATTACATTAAAATATATCTAAAATATTTGTTGTGTAAAATGACCTTTTTATTTTAAAATTTAATTTTTAAAATAAAAATATTTGAAAAATAATAATGAAAATAGTATCACGGAAAAATTGCATGAAAACCTGAAAATTAGCCATCATATTATTGACCATTCATGATGGTAGGAAATTTCATTCATTCCATTAATGTTAAAACTATGAGTATTTTATCACCTTTAGTTAAAGGTTCCTTGTTTAGAAAATAAAATAAAGATTATTTTGGTATCTTTCTTAGGAAATTTTAAAATGGTTAACAATGAATTTAAAAAATAATTTTATAATAGTAATAGAAGTTATTTAAAACATTTAAAAATAGTTATATGGAAGCAAAAGGTTTTCCCATATAAAGAGGATAAATAAGGTTGTATTTTCTCAATAATATTTTCTAAACCATTTCGAGTTCTAAAGAGAGAATAATGTTACTTAAACACATAAAATTTATAAATAACAACAAGATATGAAAACTGAAATGAATTTATTATATAAGAATAATATAATTTGCAAAATTTAAATTAAAACATAAACAATCCGAATTAATATTTTATTGAGACAAAAATACCTATTATAGATGATAATTACTTTGTTTTCCTTTCATTCTATGGTTCATTAGTCTCGAACTATATAATATGATCGTTATTCCATATTATTAATAATTTTAATCATGTAATGAGTGTCATATTTAACACTTATGTAAAATTTTAAAACTATTTATATAAATAAATGGTTAAAAATGAATTACATCAATTCATGGAGATGACGTTCTTTACAAGAAAGTGGATCTCGTTTCCTTGGAATTTATAACATCTCAGGTAAATAATTAGTAAGGCAATTTCATGTTTATTAATATTTCTGAATTAAATATTAATTTTCATTAATGGGGACGTTGTGATTCTATGGCACACCCAATACAAAATAATGGGTTTCTTTGAAATCTTACGTTGCACACAATGTTGAGTCATGCTGAATAATAATAGTATAATATTATTATTTTAAATAGTAGTTTACTCTTAGATGTTGTAATGGCAGGAATGAACATAACTAACTAAAATATGATTATACATGTTTCTTAAATGTTTTAAATTTATCTAATAAATTCAAGAGCCTTAAAATAAGAAAGATTCCAATTTTTAGCATAAATACTCTAATATTCTTTAAAATGTCGATTTACTGCCTTTTAATTTAAAACCCTTTATAAATCTAGTTTTGGAAACCTTTATATGTTCTTTTTGAAAAAATAAAATTCTTCTTTATATTTGGGACATCAAAATTCACCTTGGGTAATTTTTTGGTATTTTTCTAATAAAATTCATTTTTTTATGAAGAGTGAAAAATAATGTATTTTAATTAAAACCTACCTTTTAATATCATATATTAATATGGATAGATTATATTTATAATTAGTTTTAAAATTTAATTATGTTATATTTTTACCATTTTATCCAATTTTGGTCATTGAAATTAATTTCAATTTGAAATTGTATATAAACAAGTGTCAATCTTTTGATAGTTAATGTTTCTTAAAAACAAGCTATTTGTTTTGAAAACGAGAAATGATTTTAAATTAATTAATGAATCTTATATGTTTTGAAAATTTTAAAATAGAAATTATTTTTGAATTCAGAATATGAAATATAGATTTGGATGAAGTTTTGGTATTTTCCTGAAAAACATTATTTTTTGATTAATATTGAAACCACTAAGTAGTAGTAAAAAAATTGAATTTTTAATTTAAATGAAAATTTACCACTTGTATGAATTGAATTTTGAAAATCTGACAAATTGGTTTTTATTATTAAGTAAAATATGGTTCAATAAGATTAAAATAATTTTTGACGAATAGTATCTTTTGCCTTTTATTTACCGATGTTAAAGGTAAATATGGTAATTCAAGGTAAAAATAATATTATAATATTAGTTAATTACCTTAACACTTGTCATAACCATATTGGATGAGTCGTATCTAACCTTTGGCATCCTTGGGATGATTTTGGGACCCCATGGAGCAACATGGGAGTGATAATGACATTTTAGATTAATTACATTAAAGTAAAGACAAAAATGACACAAACAAATATCTTTTAGTAAATTAATTTTGACATGGGGTTATGTAAGTTATGTTTTTGAATATTAATATTTATTGGAATATAAAAATATTTTTTACATCATGGTATTTGTTTTATAATATTTAGACATTAAATAAATTAAATTATATATGACACAATAATGATGTAGTATTTACCTCCTTAATAAATGATCTAAATAAATAAGATTATAAATATTAAAATAAAGTCCAAAATAAGTCCAATTCTTATTGGATGAATTTAGTTCGACCATTAGTCATCTTATCTTCAAAATAAATGAGTTTTGGAAATTTATAAAACGAAAATCATTATATAATAAAATAATATTTTCACACTTTCTTAAAGAACCCCTCCTCCCCCCTTATAAAAAGCCCTCACTTCTAACCCCTTTCACACGCCTCACAAGACCCTTGTATTGTGAAACTCATGCCGAAATAATCTCTAAAGATCACTCTCTTACTCCTAGAAGCCTTACCTTAGGCAGAAGGCACTTCATGATGTCCTTTTGGTTTAAGCCATAGTGGGTTACCCAAATTAAAGTTAACACTTTCTCTTAACTATTTTTTCTTTTATTTTACTTATCCAACTCCTATACTCATTTTATTACTTTATTTTATAAAAACACTAGTATCCTCAATATCATATGATTTTTTTATGATATGTATTCGAACTACACTTACAAACACATCCAACTAATGGGTTAAGAACATTAAGATTCTGTGGATGGAAAACTGAGGCCTCACGAATCGATGATTGTTCAATTATGTTCTACCACCTCTCATGGTGTCCATTAAGATGGAATGGTATTTATATATGATATATATTATGTTTATGTTTTCCCTTTTCTTCTGTAATTTTTATTTTCACACATACGTTTATGCTTTCCAAAAAGTCTCAACATGATAATTTCATTTGAGGAAGTGCGGACTACCACCCCTCATTGTTATATGATTCGTTTATGACATACATGGAATGTATAACAGAAATAGTTAAAGAAATTATGTAACAAATATATCATATTATATTATACTTGATTTTTGATATACCAATGTATTATTTTGTTTTAATCCCTTTAAATATAAAATAGAAATTAATGTAATGTTCATGCGTACGTATGACTTACCGTCTTAATGAATGATGCATTTCATTTCATAACTCCAAATGATATGGAATATTATAAATACATATAAACTAGTTATATATGATATACATGATATCTAAATCATGAATATAATTATTCAGATAATTTGCTTTTGACCACATGGACAATTTATAATTATTAAAAGTACATTTTTGGCTAAAGTTCAGAACATTGACCCATTGTCTGATATGAACTCAAATAATTAACTAATTATTATAACAATGTAATAAGTAATATAAAATAAATAATATAAATTAAAAGTGTTCTTATGGAATTATAAATTAACTTGTTTTTATTATTCAAGATTAACACGAAACATAAGAGTCAAGTCGGACCCGAGGTAAGGGATTTCTTATCTCACTTTTAGTTCCATGAGATTTCCATTGTTCACCATTTATTTATGGAATGTGGTGTATTGTGTAATTCCATTTGATATATACTATAACAATTATATTTATATTCATGGTATTCTGTGATTAATTTGGTGGTTATTCACTTGTTTTCATATGACTTTATTGAATTAAAATGTGGTAAGGGGTTTTCATCTCACTTTTTATTCCTGTAAGATTCATGCTATATTTGCCACAATTTCATTTTTTGTGGCGTATGTACTGCACAAGATTGTATACCTTGTGTAATATATAATAATTTATCGGCATTTACATCTTCATTGTATGATCTTTATTTCATGGGGGGTATGTTTCGTAAGTTACCAAATCGGAAAGGGAACCTATCATCCTATTCTTTTTAAAGGAATTCTTTTTTTGTTATGTCTTTTAATTTACATATTCATATGTTGGTATATGATCTTATATATCCTTACTGTTGTAAATTGTATTTCCACATGATGATATACCCTTTTCTCTCTCATCAAATCATTTAATAATTTTTTTGTGATACTGTTAGGCTGTTGAATTTCTGCAAGGGAACTTCTTTTCCCAATTTCAATTAATTGGGTTAAACTTCTACTTATTCATTATGTTGTTATATGAATATGTGTGAATAACCTCTGATTGTTTTACACTGAATATCCACTTATATTGGGTGTATTATTAATTGTCACACGTAATTATGTCTTTGATTTATCCATAATTTATGAATACAATCTTTATAAGGGATTCCGTCTCAATTTATATTCCATTTTGGAATTCTTGGTTGTTATGCACCAATTCACTCTTAATTGTTTTATATACTCTTCTTTGGAATATTATATCATGAATACCTTTATTCTCATGATTTTATAAAGTTCTGATTAAATGTTATTCCTCAATTATTTGTACTCAAGCATCTCTCATTTTGTTAAAAACTCCTTAACTAAAATATTGTTGTGAATGTTTTGAAAATTTATTCTTATAAATATTTCACATTAATGTTTAGGTTTTCAAAATGGTTTTAGGATTTATTTATATAGACATTAACGATTTCGAATAATAATTCATTAAAATAATCAATATGGTATGGTACACTTTGATTCAAAAATGTTTTTATTAAATGTTTTTAATGGTTTTGAAAATGGTTGGATAAATCCATGATTTGTTCAACATATTGAAATGATATATTGGGATTGCAATGAAGAAATGTTATATTCCTTTATGATTGTTTTACATGTTCTGAATATGTAATGAATATTGGAAATTGTATAAGTATATGGGTGGTTCCTTGATAAACCTAGGGCAGGTGAGACCGAGATAGGTATCCAATGCACTGGGTAACATGACAGAGGTAAACGCGATGTTTCTCCTATGAGATTTAGGGAAAATACTTTGATGGTTATTCCAAGTGTAACTAACTATGTAGCTATGATAGCTAAACTGTAAGTTTGATATAGATTCCATAAGTTACCATTATGAATTTTGATTTATGTGTCTTATTCATAAATATTATGATTTCATGTGGTATGTTATGATTGAAAAGTATAATTTCTTTGATTTGTATTTATTAATCGGATAATTTTAAATTCCTTATTTTATGACTCTTAATGAGAATTTTATGCTCATCCAATGTTTTCGAAATGTTTTTCACAAGGTATAAGGAAGGGTAAGAGAAAGGAAGTATTCAAGAATATTTATATCAAGAAAAGAACTTTTGTTTTATTTAAGGAGTTGTTTTTGTGAAACATTAGATAGAGTAGAAGTGTCTACTTTGTAATTTTTGAGATGTAATGTAAAAGTTATGGAATAATTTACCAAAACCTAAAAACCTGAAAAGATTATCAATGTGACTTCTTAACTTAACTCAATATTATGTAATTTTTAATTTTGGGTCCTTATTGTTGGTATCAGACATTGGTTTAGATAACTTTAGAGGTTAGGGTTTCATTTATGCATAGGTGACATTACCATAATGTTTATCTTATTAGAAAGGGTTATGGTTATTTTATATAAATCGAATGGGTTTAAGATAACCTGAATAAATATATCTTTGTGTTTACCCTACTCATAAGATAATATAAGTTGATTTTATGGGTAAACTCACACTGACCTTTTTGGTTTTAGTAAATGGTTGGATCTTGTAGGAACCAACATAACAATAGATTTGAATGAAACTGTAGTGGTTTTCTTAATGATATACTGAATTAAATGGGAGTTATAATGATAACTCTTGTAGTTTAAATATGTTGTGGTTATTTTTTTGGAATTTATCTCATTTTTTGGAATGTTATAAAATTATATGGTTTTATAAAAATGAAAACCTACAGGTAGAGTGACAACCTGTTGCATCCGGCAAGGCAGCGATTATCAAACCCACAACCAAAGGGTGACAAGGGAAAATTTCCTACCATTGGCCTATGTGAAGTCATTGGTTAGTATGAATACTTATTTTTTTAGTAAAATTATTTAATGGATCATGAATAAGCTGATCGTATGTTTTATCAAATGGATATCATTATTATAGAAATGATTAAGTGATTAACTGATAAAGGTTATTTTGGAAGAGGTTATCTGTATTGGGGAAGAGTATATTCCTACTAAAAATAAAATACTATAGGATTTAATTTGTGAGGTAATGGTTGAAATATGATTTCTGGTGGAATCTATGTTTTATTTTGAAAATATGGCTCTTTGGGTTATTTATGGAAATTACTAACCTATCATAGAGAATATGTCATTAGGTTAATTTGACTTCATTATGAGATATTAAAAGTAGTTTATTTTATTTGGAGATAAATGTTAATATTTACTATGAAATACTATGTTATTTAAATCCTTCTGATTTTTGGGTTTCAATATTAGTTTTGATTGTTTTGAAGAATATTAAAGACTATAGTATATTGAATAGTCTTACTTGAACATTGGGTACTTTTTTCTAGTTTTTGGAGATTAAGAGTAGAATTTATTTTAATAAGGGATTATCCTTTTAGGGATTATCTGATCTCATACGAATCAATTTTGGTAATGTTAGATGTCTAAAGATAGAGAAAATATACAACTCTTATTTTTTGGATTATGTGATTCACTAAAAGTTGATTCTAGTGCTTTTAATGTGACCAAGCTAGTTTGAATACTCATTGTTTGGAGAAAAGATGAGTTTGTGGGAGAAATTTTTTAAACAATGAAAGTATTCATGTAAAGTAAGAATGTTTCATTTTGTTTTTACTTAAGCAGATAAATAAATTCTTCAACTTCATGAAACATAAGATAAAACAAAAACATTTTCTGTTAACTTTTCAACTAGGTAATCAAAGACAATTTAACCTATCATATGTTTGTGATTAACTGGTGGTTAACATTCTCCTAACCATGTTTTCTATCACACCCCATCCGAACTTGATGGTTTTTTTTCTTTTCAATATTTATGTTTTACTGAATGGAATCATAGTATTGGATTATCTTAAGTGACATTTGAACATCTCTTTCTTTTTTTTAAAGTGATATATTTAATGACACTTTTTCTGATGTGGGACATTAAAATAAGTTTCCAATCCCATTTTTGAAATTACGAGGACATAATTTTCAAAAAGGGGGTAGGATGTAAAATCCCGGGTAAATAATGAGTAAAAGAATTTCATATTTATTAATATTTGTGAAATAAATATTAATTTTACTTTCAAGGGGATGTTATGATTCATTTCCATAACTAATATGCAATAATGGATTTCATTGAAATCTTACATTGCAAACAATGTTGAGTCATGCTGAAAAATAATAATATAATATTATTATTTAAAATAGAAGTTAACGCCTAGTCGTTGTAATAGACGTAATGAATAGAACTAAATAAATTATGATTATAAATGTTTGTTATATGTTTTTACATTTATCCAATATATTCTAAAGCCTTAAATTAATAAAGAATCTCATTCTAAGTATAAATACTATAATATTCTTTAAAAGGCGATTTACCACCTTTTCATGGAAAAACATATTTAAATATAGTTTTGGTAAATTATATATTTTATATTCTAAAACATGAAATTCATCTTTATATTCGGGACATCAAAATTTATTTGGGTAAATTTTTGATATTTTTTCTGAAAAAATTCATTTTTTAATGAATAGTGAAAAATACAGTATCCTAATTCAAAACAGCATTTTAATATAATATATTTCTATGGTAATATTATCTTTATTATTGGTTTTAATTGTTATTAGGTTATATTTTTACCATTATATCCAATTTTGGTCATTGGAATTAATTTCACTTGGAAATCGTACATAAATAAGGGTCAATCTTTTGATAGTTATTTTTTCTTAAAAACAAGCTATTTGTTTTGACAATGAGAATTTATTTTAAATTAATTAATGAAACTACTTTGTTTTATATTTTTTAAAATAGAAAATATTTTTGAATTATGAATATCAAATATATCTTAGGCTGAATACTTGGTATGTTTCTAAAAAACCTCAATATTTGATGAATACTAAAACCACTAAGTAGTTGTTAAAAAACTGACTTTTTCCTTTAAAAGAAATTTTACCGCTTTTGTAAAATAAATTTCGAAAATCCAACATACATGGTTGTTATATGTAAGGTAAATTTTGTTCAAAAAGATGAAAATAATTTTTGGTGAATTGTAACCTATGACTTCTATTTACCGCAATTAAAGATAAATTGGGTAATCAAGGTAAAAAATATATTATAATAATAAAAAATTATCTTAACACTTGTCCTAGCCTCATTATATGAGTCATGTCCGATCATGGGAATCCATGGGTCTATTTGGGGCCCCCATGGTGTCACATGGGAGAGATAATGACATTTTAGATTAATTAATTTAAAGTAAAGACAAAAATTACACAAACAAATATCTTTTAGGAAATTAATTTTTACAATGAGTTATATAAGTTATATATTCGAATATAAGAATTTTTTTGAAATATAAATATACTTCCTACATCATCGTATTTTTTTAATAATTTTTAGACATCAAATATATTAAATTATATATGACATAATAATTATGCAGTATTTACCTCATTAATAAATGATTTAAATAAACAAGATTATATATATTAAAATAAAATCCAAAACCTTTCCAATTCTTATTGGATGATTTTATTTCTACCATTAGTCATCTTATATTATACATTAATGTCTTTTGGACCTTTGGAAACTGAATATAATTATATAATAAAATAATATTTTCACACTTTCCTAAACCCCCCCCCCCCCCCCTTATAAAACGACTCACTTCTGACCCATTCCACACACCTCTAAAGCCCCTTGGCACATAGAAACCCTCCCCAAATAAGCTATAAAAATACTTATTTTTCTATTATAATCCTTACCTTAGGCATAAGTCACTTTAGGGTGTCCTTTTGGTTCAAACCAATGTGGGTTACCCAAATTAAAGGTAACAGTTTGTCAATACTTCTTTTCATTTATTTTACGTCTCCAACTCCTAAAATCATTTAATTCCTTTATTTTATAACAAAAATAGTATCTTAATTATACTGTTATGTTTTTATTAGAAGTATTCAAACTACACTTACATACAATTCCATCTAATGCGTGAAGAACATACTGGTTTTGTGGAGGGAAAACTAACGCCTCACGAAGCGATGATTGTTCAATTATCTTCTACCGCCACTCATGGTGACCATTAAGATGGAACTATATTTATATAAGATTTATATTATGTTTATGTTTTCTATTTTCATCTGTAATTTTTATTTAGAAACATACATTTATGGTTTCCAATATATTTCATTTTAGGAAGTTTGGACTACCACCCCCTCTAGGTGATATGATTCATTTATGACATAAATTGAATGTATGAAATATGGAGTTAATGAATTTATGTTACATATATATAATATCTTATTATACTATATTTATAACATAACTATGTATTATTATGTTTTCATGCCTTTAAATATAAAATAGAAATGAAAGTAGCGTTCATGCGTACATACGACATACCTTCTCCATGAACGGTGTGTTTCATTTCTTACCTAAAAATGATATGGAATATTATAAATACATATAAACTTGATATATATTATATATATGATATATAAATCATGAATATCATTCTGTAAATAATGGTATTTTGACCACATGGACAATTTGTAATTATAAAAAGATCATTTTTACAAAACTTCCAAATATCGACCAAATGTCTGATATGAACTCAAAAAATTAACTAATATATATAGAATTCTAATAAGTGATATAAAAGGAATAATATACATTAATAATGTTCTTAATTATGTAGAAATAAACTAATTTTTATTATTTAGTAAGGACATGGAACATTCGAGTCTTTTCGGACTCAAGGTAAGGGATTTCTTATCTCTCTTTTAATTTCGTGAGATTTCCATTGCTTGCACTTATTTACTACTTGTGATTTATTGTGTACTTCCATTTGATATATTAAATCATGATTAAATTTATATTCAAGTTATTATATGATAAATTTTGTGTTTATTAACTCGATTGAATTGCTAAGTGGTATGGGGTTTTCATATCACTTTGTATTCCTATGAGATTCATGCTATATTTGCCACTATTTCATTTTGTGTGGAATATGTACTGCCCATGATTGTATTCCTTGTGTAATGTAATTTAATTTATTGGTATTTACATCTTCATTTTATGATCCTTATTTCATGTAGTTTATGTTTCATAAGTCACCAAATCGTTAAGGGAACCTTTCACCGTATTCATTGTAAATTTTTTTTATGTCTTTTAATTTATAGCTTCCAATGTTGGGATATGATCTTATATATCCTTACATCTGTAAATTTCATTTCCAAGTGATGAGATACCATTTTTATCTCTAATCAAATCATTTCCTCAATTTTACTATGACACCGTTAGGCTATCGATTATCTGTAAGGGATCTTCTTTACCGAATTTCAATTCTTCTGGGTTAAACATCAACATATTCATTATATAGTGCTATGAATATGTGTGAATAATCTCTGATTGTTTTAAACAAAATATCCACTTATATTGGTTTTATTATTATTTGTCACACATAATTATGTAATTTAATTATCCTTAATCTAAGGATATTGTCATTTATGGGATTTTGTCTCAATTTACATTCCATTGATAATTCATTGTTGTTATTCACCAATTAACTCTTATATGTTGAATATACTGTCCTTTGGAATATTATATCATTAATCACTTTATTAAAAATATATTATCATTTTCTGATTTAATGTTAATCCTCAATTATTTGTATTCAAGCATCTCTCATATTGTTAAAAACTCTTTAACTAAAATATCATTTTGAATGTTTTAAATTTTTATTTTCTTAGTATTCCTCATTAATATACAATTTTTCAAAATGAATTTTACGATTTATTTATATGGTCATTAATGTTTTAAAATCATATTTCATTAAAATATTCATAGTGTTTTGGGGCACTTTGATTCAAAAATCTCTTTATTAAATGTTTTAAATGGTTTTGAAAATGGTTTCATAAAGAATTTGTTATGTTAATATCTTGAAATGATATATTTTGATTAAATTGTTGAAATGTTTTCTTCCTTTATGATTGTTTTATAGGTTATGAATATTTAATTAATATTGGGAATTGCATACGTATATGGGTGGTTCTGTGATAAACCTAGTGTAGGTGAGCCCGAGATAGCTCTCTGATGCATTGGTAACGTGATGGAGGTAAACATGATGTTTCTCCTAAGAGATATAGGGAATATAGTGTGATGGGTTTTCCATCTATAACTCTCTATGTAGTTATGATATCTAAAATGTATGTTTTATGTAGATTCCCTAAGTTACCATTATGATTTATGATTTCTGTGTGTTATTCATAAATCTCTTGATTTCATGAGGTGTGTTATGATTAAAAAGTATTGTTTCATTGATTTGTATTTATTAATGGGATAATGTTTTCTTTCCTTATTTTATAAATCTTTCTAAGCTTTTTATGCTCACCCCATGTTTTTGAAATGTTTTTCCTAGGGTATAAGGTTGGGTAAGAGAAATAATGTATTCAATAATATTTATATCAATAATATTACTCTTGTTTTATTTAAGGAGATTTATTTTTGTGAAACATTGGATATAGTAGAAGTGCCTACTTTTTAATTTTTTAGATGTAATGTTAAAGTTATGGGCTAATTCTATAATACCCTAGACTCGAAAAGATTCTCAATGTGAATTCATGACTTTACAAAATAATATGCAATGTTTATTTTCGGGTCCATATAGTTTGAATCAGAGGTCATTTTGGATAACTTTAATAGTTAGGGTGTTTTTAAGAATTGGTGAAATAACCACAATGTTTATCATATTAAAAACAGTCATGGTTATTTTAGATAAATCGAATAAGTTTAAGATAACATTAATATGTATATCTTAGTGTTTACCCTCCTCATACAATAATATATGATGATTTTATAGGTAAACACACACTGAACGTTTTGGTTTTAGTAAATGGTTGGATCTTGAAGGAACCAACGTAACAATATATGTGAAAGAAACTGTAGTGGTTTTCTTAATGAGATACTGAATGAAATGGGAGCTACAATGAAAACTATTGTGGTTAAAATATGTTATGGTTATTTTTGACGAATTTATAATATTTTTGTGAATGTTATAAAATTAAATTGTAATAGAAATATAACAACATGCAGGAAGGGTGAGAACCCATCATGTCCTTCAAGGCTGCGGGAATCAAACCCAAAACTGAATGGAAACAAGGGTGAATCACCTACCACTGGCCTACGTAAAGTCCATGGATAGTACGACTAATTATTTTTTGGTTAATTTATTTTATGGATCATGAATAAGTTCATATTATGTTTTTTTAAATGGATATCCTTGTTATTGAAATGATTTAGTGATTAAGTGATAATGGTTATTTTGTAAGACGTTCTATATTTTGGGGAATAATATATACCTTACGAAAATAGAATACTGTGGGATTTAATTTGTGGAGTAGTGGTTGAAAAATTATTTTTGGAGGAATCTAGGTTTTATTTCAGAAAAATGGCTATTTCAGTTTTTTATGGAAATAATTATCCAATCATAGAGAATATGTGATTAGGTTAATCACACTTCAGTATGAGTCATTAACAGTAGTCGATGATATTTAGAGATAAATGTTAAGATTTTATATGCAAGACTATGTAATTTAAATCCTTATGAGTTTGGGGATTCTATATTAGTTTTGATTATTTTTAATAATTTTAAGGATAATTGTATATTGAATGGTATTTCTTGAACATTGGGTACTTTTTGTTTGATTTTGGAGATTAAGAGTAGTATTTTTTATAATGGATTATCCTTTTAAGTATTATCCTTTTAAGGATTATCTGATATCGTACTAACCAATTTTGGTTTAGGTAGATGTCTAAAGATAGGGGAAGTATATATTTCATAATTTTTCGATTATGTGATACTTTGGATGTTGATTTTAGTGCTTTTAATGTGACTAATCCAATTTGAATACACATCATTTGGAGAAAATATGAGTATCTGGAAGAAATTTAGTATATAATGAAATTCATTAGGAAAACTATGTATGTTTCATTATGTCTTTAGTTAAGGTCATAAATAAATTCCTCAACTTTATGAAAAGTAAAATAAAACAAAAAAATATGTTATCTTTTCCTATTGGGCAATCAAATACCATTTAACATATCACATGTTTGTTATTTTCTGGTGGTTAACTTTCTCATAACCATGTTTTCTATCACAATCCATTAGAATGTGGTGGTTTGTTTTCCCTTCAATATCTATGTTTTCCTACATGGAGTCCTAGTATGGGAATATCTCACGTAACCTTTGTATATCTCTTTCATTATTTTAAAGTGATATATTTGTTGACTCTTTTACCGATGTGGGACATCCAATTATGTTTCCAATCCCAGTTTTAAAATTGTGAGGACGCAATTTCCAAAAGGGGGAAGGATGTAACATCCCCGGTAAATAATGAGTTAGAAAATTTCAGATTTATTAATATTTGTGAATTAAATATTAGATTTACTTTAAAGGGAATTCAATGATTTAATGGCATAACCAATACGAAAAAATGAGTTTCTTTGATATCGTATGTTGCACAGAATGGTGAGTCATGCTGAAAAATTATAATATAATATTATTATTTTAAATAGTAGTTAAAACCTAGCCTTTTTAGTGGAGGGAATGAAAAAACCTATCTACAATATCATTATACAAGTTTTATAAATGTTTTTACATTTATCCAATTAATTCTTGAGCCTTAAAATAATAATGAATCTAATTTTAAGCATAAATACTCTAATATTATTTACCATGTCGATTTACCACCTGTTAATGGAGAACCCTCTTTAAATCTAGTTTTGGACACTTTTATATGTTATATTTGACAAAATAAAATTATTCTTTAGATTGAGGACCTCAAAATTTACTTTGGGTAAATTTTGGTATTTTTCTGATAAAATTGATTTTTTAATGAATAGTGAAAATACTGTATTTTAATTCAATACTTCCTTTTAATCTAAAATATTTATATGGTTATATTATCTTTATAATTGGTTTTAAATTTTAATGATATTATATTTTTAACATTTTCTCCAATGATGTCCATTGGAATTAATTTCAATTTGAAATTGTATATAAACAAGTGTAAATCTTATGATAGTTATTATTTCTAAAAACACGCTATTTGTTTTGAAAATAGGAATTGATTATAAATTAATAAATTAAAATTATTTGTTTTGAATTTGGTAAAATAGAAATTATTTTTTAATTTGTTATGTTAAATATAGATTAGGTGGAATCTTTTGTATTTTTTCGGAAAACATCAATTTTTGATGAATAGTGAAACCACTAAGTAGTAGTTAAAAAACTAACTTTTTGATTTAAATAAAACATTACCACTTCTGGGAATTGAATTTCGAAAATATCACATACATGTTTGTTATTAGTATGTTAAATTATATTTAATAAGATGAAAATAATTTTTGGTGACTAGTAACTTTGGACTTTTATTTACCGCGGTAAAAGGTAAATTGGGTAAATCAAGTTAATAATTATATTAAAATAATACAAAATTACCATAACACTTGTTATAAACTTACTTTATGAGTCATGGCCGACCATGGAAATCCTTGTGTCAATTTAGGGACCCCATGGAGCCACTTGGGAGTGATAATGGCATTTTATATTAATTAATTTAATGTAATGACAAAAATAACACAAACAAATATCATTTAGTTAATTAATTTTTACATGGTGTTATATAAGGTATCATTTACACTATAAATATTCATTGGAAATATAAAATTATTTCCCATATCATGGTATTTATTTTTAATTTTTATACATCAAATAAATTAAATTTTTTATGACACAACAAATATGTATTATTTACCTCTTTAATAAATGATTTAAATAAATAAGACTGAAAATATTAAAATTTAATCCAAAACCTGTCCAATTCAAATTATATAAATTTATTTTTACCATGATTCATCTTTTCGTCGACCTTAATGAGTTTGGGACCTTGAGAAATAGAAAATTTCTATATAATAAAATAATAATTTCACACATTCCTAAAGTACCTCTCCTCCACCTTATAGAATCCCTCACTTCTAACCCATTCTACACACCTCTCAAGCCCCATGGATCATCCAACCCTATCCCAAATAAGCTATTAAGATCTCTCTATTCCTCCAATAATCCATACCTTAGGCAGAAGGAACTTAATGAAGTACTTTTGGTTCAAACCAAAGTGGGTTACTGAAATTAAAGGTAACATTTTCTCAAAATTTCATTTATTTTAATTTACTTATCCCACTCTTAAAATCATTTCACTCATTTCTTAAATAAAAAAAAATTATCCTCATTATTCTAGGATGTTTTTATGAGGTGGATTCTAACTACACTTACACAAAACACTATCTAATGGGTGAAGAACATACTGTTTCAGTGGATTGAAATCTAACGCCTCATGAAGCGATGATTGTTCAATTATCTCCACCACCTCTCATGGTGGCCACTAAGATTACCCTTTATTTATATATGATATATATTACGTTTATGTTTTCTATTTTTTGGTAATTTTTATTTGCAAACATTTCATTAGGCATTCCAATATGTGTAAACACGATAATTTTATTTGACAAAGTGTGGACTACCGCCCACTCAAGGTGATATGATTCGTTTATGACATACATGGAACATATAAAAGATGGAGTTAATAAAATTATCTGAAATATATATCATATTATATTATAATAGAATTATACTATTCCTATGTATTTTTATGATTTCATTCTTTTAAATATAAAATAGAATTGAATGTAGCATTCATAAGTATGTACGGCTTACCGTCACCATGAATGGTGTGTTTAATTTCTTAATTTAAAATTATATGGAATATTATAAATACATATAAAATGGATATATATGATATATATGATATCTAAATAATGAATACCATTCTAGAGATAATTTTCTTTTTGGCCACATGGACAATTTGTAATTATAACAAGTTCATTTTTTACTAAAGTTCCAAACATCGACCAAATATCTGATATGAACTCAAATAATTAACCAATGGTTATATCAAGGTAATAAGATATATAAAAGGAATAATAAAAATTTAAAATTTTCTTGTGAAATTATAAATTAACTTATGTTTATTATTCAGGATGAACACGGAACGTACTTGTCAAGTCGGACATGAAGTAAGGGATTTCTTATCTCACTTTTAATTCCATGATATTTCCATTGTTCGCCACTTATTTATTGCATGTGGTGTATTCTGTACTGACATTTGATATATACTATAATGATTATATTTATATCCATGGAATTGTATTTTTAATTTGGTGGTTATTAACTTTTTTTCATACGAATCGATTGAATTACAACGTGGTATGGGGTTTTCATCTCACTTTTTATTCCTGTGAGATTTAGGCTATATTTACCACTATTTCATATTGTGTGGCATATGTACTACACATGATTCAATTACATGTGTAATATAATTTAATTTATGTGTATTTACATCTTCATTTTTTGATATTTATTTCATGGGGTGTGTTTTTTAGAAGTTACCAAATCGGTAAGGGAACCTTTCACCCAATTCTTTTTAAAAGACTTATTTTTTTGTTAGGTCTTTTTTTTAAATCTTCTTATGTTGGGATATGATATTATATATCCTTATTGCTGTAAATTCAATTTACATGTGATGAGATACCCTTTTTCTCTCTCATCAACTCATTTTATGAATCTTACTTTGACGTTGTTAGGCTGTTGAATTTCATTAAGGGAACTTCTTTACCCAATTTCAATTCTTTGGGTTAAACATCCACTTATTCATGATGTCATTCTATGAACATGTGTGAATAACCACTAATTGTTTTACACTTAATATCCAATTATATTCGGTGTATTATTATTTTTCACAAATTATTATGTCATTGATTTATCCTTAATCTAAGGATGCCTTCTTTATAAGGGATTTCCTCTCAATTTACAATCTATTGAGAATTCATTGTTGTTATACACCAATTCACTCTTATGTGTTATATATATTTTCATTTGGAATATTATATCATTAATACATTAATTCTCATGATATTATAATGTTCTGATTAAATATTATTCCTCAATTATTTGTATTTAAGCATCTCTCATTGTGATAAAAACTCTTTAACTAAAATTTTGTTTTGAATGTTTTAAAGATTTATTCTTATAAATATTTTTCTTTAATGTACAGGTTTTTTAAATGGTTTTTAGGATTTATATATATGTACATTAATGATTTCAAATGATAATTCATTAAAATATTCAACGTGTATTGGGACACATTGATTCAACAATATTTTTATTAAATGTTTTAAATTGTTTTAAAAATGTTTTGATAAAGCCCTGATTATGTCAATATCTTGAATTGATATACAGTGATTGCATTATGGAAATGTTATCCTAATTTATGATTGTTTTAAATGTTCTTAATATCTAATATATATTGGTAATTTTATACATATATGGGTGGTTTCATTATAAACCTAGGGCTGGTGAGCCTCAGATAGCTCTGTAATGCATTGGGTAACGTGACAGAGGTAAACGTGATGTTTCTCCTTAGAGATTTTTGGAATATGCTGTTATGGGTATCCGAGTTTTTCTCTCTATGTAGTTTTGTTTGCTAAAATTTATGTTTGATATGGATTCCATATGTTACCTTTAAGATTTTTGATTTTTTTTGTGTTATTCAAAAATCATATGATTTCATGAGGTATGTTATGATTGAAAAGTATGGTTTCTTTGATTTGTATTTATTAATGGGTTAATGTTTTGTTTCCATATTTTATAACTATTTCTTTTCTTTTTATCCACATTATAGGGGTTTTAAATGTTTTCAAACAGGGTATAAGGAAGGGTAAGATAAAGGAAGTATTCAAGAAGATTTATATCATGAATAGAACTCTTGTTTTCTTTAAGGAGTTTTATTTTTGAGAATCATTGGATAGATTAGGAGTGTATGATTTGTAATTTTTGAGATGTAATGATAAAATTATTGACTAATTTTCTAAAACTCTAAACCTAAAATGATTCTCAATTTTAATTCTTGACTTAACTCTAGATTATGTAATGTTTAATGTTGTGTCCTTATAGTTGGTATCATAGGTCGGTTTAGATAACAATAGAGGTCAGGGTGTTATTTAAGTATAGGTGACATATCCATAATGATGATCATATTATAAAGAGTCATGATTATTTTAGATAAATAAAATGAGTTTAAGATATCATGAATATATATATCTCAGGGTTTACCCTCCTCATAATATAATATATTATGATTTTACGTGTAATCTCACATTGAACTTTTTGGTTTTAGTAAATGGTTGGATTTGGAAGGAACCAATGTAAAAATAGATGTGAAAGAAACTATAGTGGTTTTCATAATGATATACTGAATGAAATGGTTACTGAAATGATAAATATTGTTATTAAAATATGTTATGGTTATTTTGAGGAATTTATCTCATTTTTTGGGAATGTTATAAAATTATATGGTTTTAAAAAAAGGACAACCTGCAAGATTGGTGACAACCTGTCATGTCCGGCAAGGCTATGGGAATCGAACCCACAAACGAAGTGCGATAAGGGGGATCACCTACCACTGGCCTAGGTGAAGTCATTGGTTAGTATGAATAATTATTTTTTTAGTAAAATTATTTTATAGATCAAGAATATGTTGATCTTATGTTTTATAAAATGGATATCCATATTATAGAAATGATTTTCTGATTAAGTGATAAATGTTATTTTGGAAGACATTCTCTCTTTTGGGGTATAATATATACCTACAAAAAAATATAATTCTATGGGATTTAATTTGTGGAGTAATGGTTGAAATATTATTTTTGGAGGAATCTGTGTTTTATTTTGGAAATATACCTATTTGGGTTATTTATGGAAATTATTAAACAATCATAGAGAATATGGGATTAGGTTAATTACACTATAGTATGAGACTTTAAAAGTAGTCGATGTTATTTGGAGATACATGTTAAGATTTATATTGGAAGACTATGTGATTTAAATCCTTTTGAGTTTTGGGTTTCAATATTAGTTATGATTATTTTTGAGTATTTTTAAGGGAAATTGTATATTGAATGGTCTATCATGAACTATGGCCACTTTTTTTGTATTTTGGAGATTAAGAGTAGTATTTCATTTTATAAAACAGTATCCTTTTAGGGATTATCTGAACTCGTACTAACCAATTTTTTTGTAGATGTCTAAAGACAGGGTAAATATATTGTTCATATTTTTTGGATTATGTGATACCCTACATGTTGATTCTCTTGCTTTTAATGGGACGAAGACAGTTTGAATAATCATCGTTTGGAGAAAATAGGATTTTAGGGAAGAAATTTAGTAAAGAATGAAAGACTTCAGGAAAAGTAAGTATGTTTCATTATGTTTTTAGTTAAGCTCATAAATTAATTACTCAACATTGTGAAAATAAACCTAAAACAATAACATTTTATGTTAACCTTTCTTACTGGGTAATAAAATACCATTTAACCAATCAATTTTTTTTATTTTCTGGTGGTTAACTTTCTTCTTACCATGTTTTCTATCACACTCCATCGGAACATGATGGATTGTTTTCTCTCCAATATCCATGTTTTCTTACATGGAATCCTAGTATGGGATTATCTCGGGTGAAATTTTTAATATTCCTTCTTTCTATTCAAGTGATATATTTATTGAATCTTTTTCTGATGTGGGACTTTAAATTCAGTTTCCAATCCCAGTTATAAAATTACGAGGACACAATTTCCCAAAGGGGGAAAGGATGTAACAGCCTAGGTAAATGATGAGACAGACATTTTCATATTTATTAATATTTTTGAATTAAGTATTAATTATATATTAAAGGGGACTCTATGATTGTATTTCATTCCCAATTCGCAACAATGAGTATCTTTTAAATATTATGTTGCTCACAACGCTGAGTCTTGCTGAAAAATAATATTATAATAATATTATAGTAAATATTAGTTAATGCCTAACCATTGAAATGGAGGGAATGAACAGAAATAACTACAACATGATTATACATGTTTTTAAGTGTATTTACATTTATCCAATAAATTCTAGATCCTTAAAATAATAAAGAATCTAATTTTATGCATAAATACTCTAATATTCATTAAAAGATTGATTTACCACCATTTAATGGAGAACCATCTTTAAATATATTTTTGCATCTTTTATATGTTCTATTTGAAAAAAATTAAATTCTTCTTTAGATTTGGGAAATCCAAATTTAATTTGGTTAAATTTTTGTGCTTTCAGATAAAATTCATTTTTAATGAATAGTGAAAAATACAGTATTTTAATTCAAAACTGCCTTTTAATTTAATATATTTATTTGGTCAAGTAATATTTATAATTGTTTATAAAGTTTAATTATATTATATTTTTATAGTTTTATCCAATGTTGGTCATTGGAATTAATATCACTTTGAAATTGTACATAAACAAATTTCATTCTTTTAATAGTTATTGTTTCTTAAAATCACGCTCTTTATTTTGAAAATAGGAATTGATTTTAAATTAATTAATTAAAATTCTATGTTTTGAATTTGGTAGAATTGAAATTATTTTTGAATTTGGATTTTCAGATACATCATAGGCTTAAATTTTGGAATGTTTCTAAAAAACATTAAGTTTGATGAATAGTGAAACTAGTTAGTAGTCGTTAAAAAAAGACATTTTCATTTAAATGAAATTTTACCTCTTCTGTGAATTGAATTTTGAAAATCCAACATACATGGTTGTATTGGTAAGTAAAATTGGGTTCAATAATATTAAAAATATTTTTTGGTGAATGGTAACATTTGAAATTTATTTACCGCTCTTAAAGGTAAATTGGGTAATTCAAGGTAAAAACATATTACAATAACTCAAAATTACCATAAAACATGTCATATCCTTATTTTATGAGTCATGGAAACCCCTAGGAATCATTGGGAGGATTTTGAGACACCATTGAGCCACATGGGAGTGATAATGAAAATTTAGATTAATTAATTTAAAGTAAAGACAAAAATGACACAAACAATTATCTTTTAGTAAATTAATTTTTACATGGGGTTATATAAGTTATCATTTAGACTATAAGTATTCATTGGAATGATAAAACTATTTATTATATCATGGTATTTTAATTAAATTTTTAGACATCAATTAACTTAAATTATATATGACATAGTCATCGTGTAGTATTTACCTCATTAATAAATGATATAAATAAATAAGATTATAAATAATAAAATAATATACAAAAACTATCCAATTATTATTAGATTAATTTATTTAGCCCATTGGTCCTTTTATCTTTGACATTAATGTGTTTTGGACCATTAGAAACCGAAAATCATTATATAATAAAACAATATTTTCAAACGTTCCTAAAGAACCCCTCTTCCTGCTTATAAAATCCTCCCACTTCTAACCCATTCCACACACCTCCCAATCCCCATGGATTTTCAAAACCCTGCCTAAATAATCTATCAAGATCCCTATATTCCTCCTATAATCCTTACCTTATCCAGCAGGAACTTCAAGAAGTCCTTCTGGTTCAAACCAAAGAGGGTTACCCAAATTAAAGGTAACAGTTTCTCTAAACTTATTTTCTTTTATTTTACTTATCCAACTATTAAACTCATTTTATTCATTTATTTTATAATAGAAACAATATCCTCATTATAATAGGATGTTTTTATTAGAAGGATTCTAAATATAGTTACACACACATTGTTCTAATGGGTGATGAACATACTGTTTATATGGATGGAAAACTAACGCCTCGCGAAACGATGATTGTTCAATTATCTCCTACCGCCTCTCATGGAGGCCATTAAAATGGAACTATATTTATATATGATATATATTAATTCAATGTTTAATATTTTCTTCTGCAATTTTTATTTAAAACTTATCTTTATGCTTTTCAATATGTGTAAACACGATAATTTCATTTGAGGAAGTAAGGACTACCGCCCATTTAAGGTTGATATGATTCATTTATGACATTCATGAAATGTATGAAATATAGAGTTAATGAAATTATGTAACATATATATCATATTATATTATACTATATTATAATATACCAATGTATTATTCTTTTTTTCAGGCCTTTAAATATAAAATAGAAATAAAAGTAGTGTTCATGTGTACGTACGGCTTACCGTCTCCATGAACGGTGTGTTTCATTTATTAACCCCAAATGATATGGAATATTATAAATAAAATTAAACTGGATATATATGATATATATGATATATAAATCATAAATATCATTCTGGAGATATGTACTTTTGACCACACGAACAATTTGTAATTATAACAGGTTCATTTTTTACTAATGTTCTGAACATCGACCAAATGTCTGATATAAACTCAAATAATTAACTAATAGTTATAGCAAGGTAATAAGTGATTTAAAAGTAATATAAAAAATTAAAAATTTTCTTATAGAAGTTTAAATTAACTTATGTTTATTATTCAGTAAGTACACGGAACATATGAGTCCTGTCGGTCACGAGGTAGAGGGTTTCTTATCTCACTTTTAATTCTGTGATATTTCCATTATTTTCCACTTATTTATTGAATGTGGGGTATTTTGTACTTCCATTTAATATATACTATCAATGTTATCTTTATATTCATGGTATTCTATGATTAATATGGTGGTTATTAACTTTTGTTCATGCCACTCTATTGAAGAACAATGTGGTAAGTGGTTTTCATCTCACTTTTAATTCCCATGAGATTCGTGCTATATTTTCCACTATTTCATTTTGTGTGGAGTATGTACTACCCAATATTGTATTCATTTTGAAATATAATTTAATTTATTTTTATTTACATCTTCATTGTATGATCCTTATTTCAAGGTGTGTATGTTTCATAAGTTACCAAATCGGTAAGGGAACCTTTAGCCCTATTCTTTTTAAAAGACTTCTTTTTTTGTTATGTAACTTAATTTACATCTTCCAATGTCAAGATATGTTCTTATATATCCTTATTTGTGTAAATTTTACGTCCATGTGATGAGATACCTTTTTTCTCTCTCATCACCTCATTTTCTAAATTTTACTGTGATGAAGATAGGCTATCGAATTTCTTAAAGGGAACTTCTTTACCCTATTTCAATTATTTGGGTTAAACCTTTACTTATTCATTATGTCATTCTATGAATATGTCTGAATAACCTATGATTATTTTACACTTAATATCCACTTATATTTTCTGTATTATTATTCATCACACATAATTATTTCATTGATTTGTCCTCAATCTAAGGATACAGTCTTTATAAAGGATTTTGTCTCAATTTATATTCCTTTGATAATTCATTTTTGTTATGCCCCAATTAACTCTTATGTGGTGTATATACTATATTTTGGAATATTATATAATGAATCCCTTTTTTCTCATGATATTATATAGTTATTATTAAAATTCATTACTCAATTATATGTATTCAAGTGTATCTCATTTTTTTAAAAACTCCTTAACTAAAATATCGTTTTAAAAGTTTTAATGATTTATTCTTGTAAATATTTCTCATTAATGGCCATGTTTTCAAAATGATTTTTTGGATTTATTTATATGGACTTTAATTTTTTAAAATGATAATTCATTAAAATCTTCAAAGTGGTGTGGTACACTAAGGTTCAAAAATCTAATTATTAAATGTTTTAAATTGTTTTGAAAATGGTTTGATAAAGCATTTATTATGTCAATATGTCGAAAGGATGTATTGTGATTACAATGTGGAAATGTTATCTTATTTTATGTTTGTTTTACATATTCTAAATATGTAATGGATATTGGACATTGTTTACATATATGGGTGGTTCTTTGATAAACCTAGGGTGGGTGAGCCTCATATACCTCTCCAATGAATTGGGTAATATGATGAAGGTAAATGTGATATTTCTCCTAATAGATTTAGAGAATATACTATGATGGGTATTCCATGTGTAACTCCCTACGTAGCTGTGATAGCTACTATGTATGTTTTACATGGATTCCATAAGTTACATTTATGATTTATGATTTCTATGTGTTATTTATAAATATTATTATTTCATGAGTTATGTTATGATGGAAAAGTATGGTTTCATTGATTTGTATTTATTAATGGGATAATGTTTTCTTTCCCTAATTTATAACACTTACTGACCGTTTTTGCACATCCCTTGTTTTTAAATGTTTTTCATAGGTTATAAGGAAATGGTAAGAGAAAGGTAGTATTCAAGAAAATTTATATCATGAAAAAAATTCTTGTGTTTTTATGGAGTTTTATTTCAGTGAAACATTGGACAGATTAGAAGTTTCTAATTTTAATTTTTGAGTTGTAATGTAAAATATATGGTCTAATTCTCTAAAACTCAAAACCTAAAAAGATCTTCAATGTAAATTCTTGAAATAAATTGAGATTAAGTAATGTTTATGGTCAGGTACATGTAATTTGTATCAAAGTCTGGTTTAGATAAAATTAGAGTTTAGGGTTTTATTTAAGTATGGGTGACATAAACATAATTTATCATATTATAATGTGTCATGGTTATTTTAGATAATTCGAATGAGTTTAAGATAACCTGAATAATTATATATTAGTGTTTACCCTCCACATAAGATAATATATCATGATTTTATGGGTAAACTCGCACATGACCATTTTTCTTTTAGTAAATGGTTGGATTTTGGAGGTACCAACATAAAAACAGATGTGAAGGAAACAGTAGTGGTTTTCATAATGAGATACTGAATGAAATGGGAGCTGTAATGAGAACTATTGTAATTAAAATATGTTATGGTTATTTTTGAGAGATTTTTCTCATTTTTGAGAATGTTATAAAATTATATAGTTATAGAAAAAGGAAAAATTTCAGGAAGGGTGACAACCCCTTCACATCCGGAGTGGCTGCGGGAATCGAACCCCCAAGTGTAGGGTGACAAGGGCGCATCGCCTACACTACAACACATCCGCTGTTTAGCGGTGGTTCTTAGAACTACCACTAAACCTGTTTTAAAAATGATTTCAGGGAGTTTTATTATAAACCTCCGTGAAAACCTGGTTTTTTTACAGCCGGTCCTTCCCCCCTCCTCGACCCTCCTCACATTTCCCCCGGCCCCCTGCTTCCCCCGCGACCCTGGCCCCCCGCTTCCCCCGGCGACCCGGTGACCCTGAGACCCTGTAACCCCAGCGACCCCGCGACCTCGGTGACCCCAACCCCCCATGACCCCATCGATCCCATGACCCTGGTGACACTGCTTCCCCGGTGACCTATACGAAAACCTAAGGTTGATTTTTTAAATTCAAACCAGAGGACTCTCAAAGAAATTTTCAAGTAACCCATTTATCTTTCATGGGTTAATAATGTTTTGGAAACAATAATGGTTGTTTCATTATGTTTATCATTACATGAATGATCTATATAAATTATTATTGAATGGTATATGTATATTATTCATGATCATGGGTGTTCCCATATAGCTCCGAGTGAGCCAGTTATAGGTAATAAGATGCATGCTCCTTGGTTTCACTGTAATGGATTAGGTAATGATTATTTTATCTGGATAATACATTTTGAAGTCTGCAATATGGTTATTCTAATTTTAGGGTTCTATATGGGTTCTTTGATGGAAAATTTCAAGGATATAAATAATATTTCATTATGATTTATATTTTGATAAATGATTCCTTTGATCAAGATTGATTTCACTTGGCTCAGGATTATTTATTCTTATGTATCTTACCTTTCTTGAAATCTATAAACCATTTTTTCATGTTTTATGACCTAGGTTTTCATGATTATAAATGTTATAATTTTATGCTCATTCACTCTTATTATGTCATCATATTCATATAATATTTTATACTCACTAATAAGGTTTTATTTTTAATAAAAATGTTTACCTTTTATGAGAATTTTAGATCAACCTTATTATGATTTATTTTCCCCAGCTCCCCCTGGCTGGACAGCCCCCTGCTGGAGCCCACCCCCTAGCTGGACATCCCCCTAGCTCCCCCCCTGGCTGGAAAACCTCCCTGCTGAAGACCTTCGCCCTGGCTCGACAACCCCCAACACCCCCTGGCTGGACAGCCCCCCATCTCCCCCCTGGCTGGACATCCCCTAGCCCCCTGGATGGACAGCCCCGGCCCCCCTGTATGGACAACCCCCCTGACTGGACAACCCCCCATCTCCCCCTGGCTAGACAACACCCCCCTACTGGAGCCCTTCCCCCTTGGCTAGAGAGCCCCCCGGACTAGACAACCCGCCGGACTGGATAGCCCCCTCGGCTGAACAACCCCTCCCCCATAGCTGGACAACCCCCCTATTGGAGCCCCGAACACACATACAATCATAATCAGAACATCCTTCATTTCAATACAATGCATCCCCCATAGGTTCAAAATCCATAACTATAAAATATAACAAACGAGGCTCATAGAGGACTCACACATTCATTAAATGTGATTTTTAAATTTAAACTTTAAATGTTCCATGATCGAATGTAATGAAATATATCGACTAAAATAAATCCTTAATGTGGTGTTCTTATATTTGACCCTAGAGTAATTTTTGTTTAAACATTTCATAAGAAGTTTCCTTGAAATTGGATTACGATCGTTACCTGTAGTCCTATTTTTCTATTGCTTGGACCGAAATGATAAGACCTTAAGACGAGGGATCTTTTAGTCATTACCCCCTTATAGGGTCGATGTTGTATGTTTTTGTAATGGGCTTTCCAAAGGTAGGTAATTCCATTATAACTTAAAATCTGTGATAAATTTTTATAAGGAGTTTCAGACATGAGGTGCATTTCAGGTGCAATTTGGTCTTAATTATAACACATAGTTTCTGTAATGACACCTAGGTAGGATAGGTGGTCATGATAACTTTTGACCCTTTTTTTAGGAATGTTCATCATGTATCGACTATTTTCTATTGGATTGAAATTCATAGGTAATGTTAAACCATATATAAGGTTGTTTGACCATTATTCTTCACTGTCATCAGTGTTGGATGACTCAAGGGGTCGTTATCATGCTTTATAGTCATACAAGACAGTACAACTCTACAGAAGTATTTCTTATGGACCATTGAATACCAAGATTCATAGGTCTGATAATAAAATGGATAGTATAAAGTATTTTCCATTTTGATTTTGAAAGCTCAGGGCACTATATGTTGATACATGTGGTAACCGTCGCATTTCAAACATTGATTATGAAACCATATGTGTTCAGTGTAAATAGTTCAATCAATGATCATCTATGATTTAATCTCCACTTATCTATGAGGTTGAGATACCCAGGTGTTAATAAAAAATATATGTTATTCCAAATCTCTAGATGATTTCATAAAAATGATCAAGTGATTTTATATACTAATCTGTTATTATTGGATTATATACTTTATGTCATATAACATATTGATATAACTTAGAGGAGTGTCATGTGTATATTCAAATTTGAATCTAATCTAGAATGACTTTTAGAATATAGTTTTTATCTCTTCAATATAATGATTGTTAAAGTGTGTTGGACACATCCAAAACCGGCGTTCAATGATCTGTGTAGAGTGTTCCATAGTATGCAATCAATTTTCAACAAATGATGACTAAGAAACTCCTATGGTGTGAAGTGTTATTCCATGTTGGTTAGCGTGTCCTTCTGAGTATAAGGAACACAACTGGGGAGGACCATTTAATATTGGTTGATGTTATTTTTGTATTACCATGGGGGGTGTATACATTAGAAACGTTTCAGTGCTTGAAATGTAACACACTGATGGAATGATTGGCTATGCATGCCACATATTTAGACATCATTAGTTAATGATTCAATTAAATGGTTATGCTTGAGGAATAAAAATACATATCTTATGGTAAACACATCATATTCAGGTAGTGATGATTATTATGTGGGAGCAGTGGATCTCTTCTAATGAGGTAAACCTATTGTTGTTTTATTATCATTCCCTTTGCGTAGTTTGACATTATTGGTTTGAAATCCAATATAAAACCACCAATGTAATGTTATAGAATTATAAATTCAATAAAAAAATTACTAATGGCTTTAAACAATTTTAAATGGCCACATGGGCATTTTCATCAGCACTTGTCATGTGGGTTCCTTCAAACGAGAGGGATGAAAGGGAGAACGAGTTTGTTTGAGAGGGGTGGGGGGGTCAATGGAATATTTTTATTTTGGAATGTATGAATTTACTTTGGCATGAGTCTGGGATAATTCCTTTGAGTGGTGACTAGGGTTACACATACATGGTTGATAGTGTTCTAGGTTTGGTTTTATTTTTGGGGAAGTTTAGGTTTCAGCCTATCCAACCTTTTTATTATGTTGGTCATCATGTTCTATAATGTACTCAATTAATTTATATTTATTTTATGTGATAGTATGGTTCATGAGTTTTTTATTATTCTTACTGCATTTTAATTTATCTAGATGATTCATTATTATTGGAACTGTCTATTTTGAGCATGGGCATATGATATAAGGATGGGTGATACTAGATTTTCCATTTGGAATATGTGATGTCACTACAACAAAACCGTTGTTTAGCAGCGGTTGTTTAGCAGTGGTTCTTTGAATATATTATTTATTGTTTTAATGCTATTTTATGAAATTCCTTGTTTTTCATGTATGCACATTGTGATATACATGGATAAAAGCTGGATTACATTACCGAGGAACACACCTCAGTATGTTAAGGGTTGGAATGAGTTTTTAGATTTTGAAATTTCTAATCGATCTGTCGAAATATATTATTATATTATCCTCATTTTACATTTATACATGTATATGAAAAGGACATGACATTTAATACATTTTTCATTAAATTTCATTTTATTTATTTCAGGACCTCTGAAGACAGAATGCATCAAATCGAGCGAAGAAAGTCATCCTGCACACTGCGGGCTCAAAAAATTTTTCTCGAAGACGAAAAACATTGCTAATATTTTAATTAGTTTAAATATTTATAAATATTATCTGTTAAATATATTGAATTCTTGATTTATCTTTGATTAATGCAGTCACAGTGTTTAGGCCATGAAGCATCCAGAACAAAACTATGGTTGGATGTTCATAAGAAATCAGATGGATGTTTTGTTAATGAGTCTGCTAAAGAAGATGGGGTATGAAGTAAATTTTTTATCATAATAACTTATTATCAGTTTGTACTGTGTTAATATATATTGATATTTGATTTATAGGTCTAAATTAAAGAACTATGGGATGCCAATCCTGCGCATTCCTTCTCTGTCTCCCAGGATGACCCAGTTGCTAAAGTACTTGGGAAGGAGCATCCTGGGAGAGTCCACGGGATGGGTTTGGGACCCGTGCCATCTGAGGTTTTTATCAGGCCACTGGGGATAGCTACGGCATCTACTCCTAACTTTAGTCAGCCCATACCCAGAGATGCTAAGAAAGAGATTGTTTCTTTATGAAACACATTTCACCAGTATGGGGATCAGATATCTGCATTGCAGAAAGAGTTGACTAAAATACATCAGTAGATGAGCAGATATACCCCCTGTGGGAGTGCGTCATTTGGTGGTATGCAGGTAAGTCACAGAAAATCAAAATCATTTAGTTTTCTAACTTGCATTGGTTTTATATTTTGATATAAATGTGAAACCGTATTTAATTTTCAATAAAATGTTATTATATGTGACAACACAAAGTGGAAATGAAGGTGGAGTGGGTGACAATGCATCATCAGACCCAGAGTAGTTGTTTTGTTGATGTGTAATATGGAAATAGTTGTTTTGTAGATGTATCATTTGTGGCACATAGTTTCCACCACACATTTTCATGTCCTAAAATTTCCTTGATTTCTCATTTTCCTTTTATGCATTTTATTGATTTATGATATTTCTTTTTATGTCTTGATTTCTTGAGTGTGGTGTACATATATCCATTTAGGCCTGTGTTTGAATTGGTGGTCAAGATTTTGGAGGATTAGGAGTTAAATCCATTGTTGATGTGTTGAACAAATTGGATCATTTCATAGTGATCAAGGGGATAGTGTTGTGGACACTTTGGTGAGGTAGAAAATTTCCAAAATTATCTTCTATCTTTAGGAATAAATTGTTTGACTAGCCTACTATGAACTTTTCTAAGAGTCCTATATTATTATATTAATATGTTTTTGGTTATGAAAACTTTATTACTTATGGTTATGAGGAATGGGAACATGGGGGAACACTCTTTAAAGAAGAACAAACTAAATAAAGATAGTAAACTAGTTAAGAGTAAATTAGAAGGGAAAAGTGAGTCTCTTGTACTTTATGGATTTTCATGATATTACTATGAGTTGAATATTATTGATTGATAATTGATGATATGGATTACTTCATGTTTTTATCATTTAAGAAACTCTCGACCATTATAATAAGATAATTTTTTAAAGATGAACTACTGGAAACCTGACTTTTCCCAATGCTTCTATACCAAAAGTTTGTAAAAACCGTTGGTATACCCACTTTGTGGCCACTTTTCCCAACAGTTTTCCAAAACCGTTGCGAAAGGGTATACCTATCCCAACGGTTTGGCCAAACCATTGGGAAACGTCCACTTTGTGGACACCTTTCCCAATGGTTTGGCCAAACCCTTGTGATAGGTATAACCTTTCCCAACGGTTTTGGAAAACCGTTGGGAAAAGACTACTTTGTGGACACCTTTCCCAACGGTTTGCCAAAACCATTGGGAAAGGTCCCCTGGAAACCTACCTTCAACTCAAAAAGAATTCCAATTCTCAAGACCTATACCAACGATTGTCAAAACCGTTGGTATAGGTCCTGAGAATTTTTATCATATATTCTTACCGAGAACATTATATAAATAAAAATTTAAAATAATTATGACAATACATATATAAATTTATGTAATTATGTTCACAAAAGTCATGTTAGGTTAGTGGTTAAGTCTTTCAATGATAAACTAGGGGTCCTGGGATCAAATCCCAGTGAATGTTTCATTTTTGAAATACATATACCAACGGTTCCATAACCGTTGGTATAGATTTTCATGTTACTTATACCAATGGTTTCCAAAACCGTTGGTATAGGTCTATACCAACAGTTTTCGCAAAACCGTTGGTATAGACCTATCAAAACGACTTACATGGCTAGGGTTCTCCAAACCATTGGTATAGGCTATACCAACGGTTTGGAGGCCTATACCAACAGTTCCAAACCGTTGGTATATGTTAGTTTTCCAGTAGTGATGGTAGTAAAAAGAAATTTTTTGGAAACTAGAATATAATAATTTATATTACTATTGATCATTGAGGTTTAATGTTGTACTTGTTGTTTTCTAGACATCAAGTGATTTGGGGTGAACTTTTTTGGGTTTAATTGGTGAGGTTAAGAATGGATTTTTAGTGTGTAATTCTACAATTCATCCTGGTATCTATCCCTAAGAATACTATTATCATCTATCTCACTTCACCTAGAAACAACAGTCTCAATACCATAAATGAAATTATTGAAGTTCATTGACTCTTTCAAAAAAAAAAGGGTTCTTATTCATGAAGGTATCCACATGAATGGTCTAGGTATCATGAAGTTTCTCTCATTGAATTATATGTTAGGTAAGAGTAATGTATCACAAGTACTAAGGATAAAAATATTATCAATGTGTAAAATTCATGTCATATTTGAAAAGATAAGTAAAAATAATCATACATGAATGGTTATTATCCCCCTCAAAACCCCTCTTACTATTTATAGGCCAAGGTTAGAGAAGATTTTCATGAGAATGAGGCCCATATTGCCAGTTTTTAGCAGTTCCTCTACTTCATCAACTCTCGTTATGAGGGAAAAATAATTTGACATCAAATAACTCACTCATTACAGGAGATATTATGGAATAAATTGAAATATTGAGGTAAATCCATGACAAAAATGGATCGAAATCAACAAAAGGATTAATGAAGGACTAAACCTTCACACACAAAATTGTTCTTCATGATGGTATATAAGGCATCATAAAATATGACACACATAAATGATGACAACCATTTCACAATGTATGTCTACTCGTGAAGGTCTCCATCATTCATGAAACGTACCTCATAGGTGGTAACATTCATTAAAAGTATATTATCACCTCAAAATCACATATAAATACCTAACATCATTTGACATTTAATGGAATTAAAACATTGATGTTTTTTTAGAAGCTCTAAATTTTTTAAACTTAATCCATCATGAGGAAAACAGATGATTAACCCCTATATGTAGTTATCTTTCATGAACAACCACCCTTGAGCTCTTGAAACTCAACCCCATGGTTGTGAAAACTCTCAAAATGGTTGATGATATTTGTGATATTGGTAAAACCCCTTACACTTCTTATGGTTTTGTGGGACATTTTTCATTCATGAAACATGTCCTATAGGAACTAAGGCATTACCCCTAGGTCGGGGAACCCAGTTTCACAAATCTCTAACCTTCAAGAAATAGCTAAACTTTAAAAAACCCTTTCACTTCATGTAACCATCCATATTCATGAAAATCACATAACATTTCCAAACATGATTCCTCCTTTCATCAAACCCATCATCATGAATGTTGATTTCTCAATTGTATTATACCATTCAAATTTGGTTCATTCATTGCCAGATCTTTCACATGACTAGTATCATCAACCCTCATTTCTGGTTTGATTTGTTTTTTAGGGCAGTGGTGCATCAAAAATAAAAAATATATTTTCTTTGTTTTTGGGCAGTTTTTAGGGGTGGTTTAAACCGCCGCTAAACGGCGAAAACCGCCGCTAAACGTGAATTTTAATTTACCTTTTGCGGTGGTTATAACCACTGCCAAATAGTCGCATCGGCTGCCTCATCCCACGGCGGTTCTGATGGCTTTAGCGGCGGTTTTATGGTGGCTGGATTTTAGTTTATTCTAGGAAGTTATAACTGCCGCAAATAAAGGGATACCGAGGGCTCGTAAAACCACCGCTAAATTAAGAAAAACTACCGATAAATGAGACAGCTACGACGCTTTCTTCAAACCTCCGCGAAACAAAAATAACCGCCACTAATAGATTACCGATGCCTTATTTGGTGGCAGTTTTTATAAACCGCCGCCAAACGGTTTAGCGGCGGTTTTAACACCCGCTAAACGACGGTTCTGCTGTAGTGATATTACTGGCATACATTATTTTCATGGTTACTATGACTAACTATTTTTTTAGTTAAATTATTTTATGGACCAGGAATAATATGATCTTAAGATTTATCAAATGGATATTTGGGTTATTTATGGAAATGATTACCCTATCATAGAGAATATGTGATTAGGTTAATAACACTTCAGTATGAGACTTTAAAAGTTTTAGATGTTATTTGGTGAAAAATATTAAGATTTACCATGGAGGACTATGTGATTTAAATCCTACTGAGTTTTGGGTTTCAAAATTAGTTTTCATTATTTCCAATACTTTTAAGGACAATTTTATATTGAATGGTCTTTCAAAATCATTGGGTACTTTTTTTTGGATTTTGGAGATTATGAGTAGTATTTCTTTTTATAAAGGATTATCCTTTTAGGGATTTTTTGATATCGTACTAACAAATTTTTGTTTTGGTAGATGTATAAATATAGCGGAATTATATAGATCATATTTTATGGATTATGTGATACTCTAGATGTAGATTCTAGTGCTTTTAATGTGACCATTACAGTTTGAATACACATCGTTTGGAGAAAAGACGAGTTTGTGGGATTAATTTGGTAAAGAATGAAAGTATTCCGAAAAAGTATGTACGTTTCCTTATGTTTTTATTTAAGATCATAAATAAATTCTTCAACTTTATGAAAAGTAAAATTAAAAAAACATTTATTTACTTTTCTTACTGGGTAATCAAAGACCATTTAACCTATCACATGTTTAAGACTTTCTGGTGGTTAAATTTCCCCACACTGTGTTTTCTATCACACACCATTAGATCTTGATGCTTTGATTTCACTTCCATATCCATGTTTTTCTACATGGAATCATAGTATGAGATTATCTCGGGTGACCATTGTGATTCTATTTAATTTTTAATGTGATATATTTATTGACTCTTTTTCCGATGTGGGACTTTCAATTATATTTTTAATCCCAATTTTAAAATTATATGGAGTCTATTTCTAAAAGGGGGAAGGGTGTAACAGCCAAGGTAAATAATGAGTAATAAATTTTCATATTTATTAATATTAGTGAATTAAATTTTAATTTTACTTTAAAGGGGATGCTATGATTCGATGGCATACCCATTACGCAACAACGAGTTTCTTTGAAATCTTACATTGCACACAATGTTGAGTCATACAGAAAAATAAAAATATAATATTATTATTTTAAATAGTATTTAATGCCTAGCTGTTGTAGTAGCGGGAATGAACTGAAATAACTACAATATAATCATACTTATTTTTTAAATGTTTTTATATTTATCAAATAAATTCTAGAGCCTTAAAATAAGAAAAATTCTAATTTTAAGCATAAATACTCTAATATTCTTGAAAAGGATGATTTTACGCCTTTTAATGGATAACCCTATTTAAATATTGTTTTGGTCATTTTCATGTGTTCTATTTGACAAAATAAAATCTTCCTTTAGATTCCGGACAGAAAAATTTACTTTGTGTAAATTTTTTGTATTTTTCTGATAAAATTCATTTTTTTATGAATAGTGAAAAATATTATATTTTAATTCAGAACTTCCTTTTAATCTAATATATTTATATTGTTAGTTTATCTTTATAATTGTTTTTAACGTGTAATATGTTTATATTTTTACCATTTTATCCAATGTTTGTTGTTGGAATTATTTTCACTTTGAAATTTTACATAAATAAGTGTCAATCTTTTGATAGTTGTTGTTTCTTAAAAACACGGTATTTGTTATGACAATGGGAATTGATTTTAAATTAATTAATGAAAATTATATGTTTTGAAGTTGGTAAAATAGAAATTATTATTGAATTAGGAATATCATGTATATCTTTGGCTGAATTTTTGGTATTTTTCTAAACAACTTCAATTTTTGCTGAATAGTGAAACCAGAAAGTAGTAGTTTAAAAACTGACTTTTTCATTGAATGGAAATTTTACCGCTTCTGTAAATTGAATTTTGAAAATCCGAAATACATGGTTTTTATTAGTATGTAAACTATGGTTCAATAATATTGAAATAATTTTTTGGTGAATAGTAACGTTTGACTTTCATTTACCACAGTTAATTGTAAATAGGATAATTCCAGGTAAAAAGAATATTATAATAATAACATATTACATAAAAAATTTTACTAAGATTATTGGATGAGTCAAGGACGACCATGGGCATCCTTGGGTCGATTTGGGGACCCAATGGAGCCACATGGTAGTGATAATGACATTTTAGATTAATTAATTTTAAGTAAACACAAAAATGACACAAACAATTATCTTTTAGTAAATTAATTTTTACATGGGTTTTCATAAACTATCGTTTTAACTATGAATATTAATTGGAAAGCTAAAACTATTTACTACATCATGGTATTTGTTTTATAATTTTTAGACATCATATAAATTAAATTATATATGACAAAATAATGATGCAGTATTTACCTCATTAATAAATTATTTAAATAAATAAGAATATAAATATTAAAATAAAATCCAAAACCTGTCCAATTATTATTGGATGAATTTTATTTCGACCATGATTATACTTATCTTCGACCATAAGGTGTTTTGGACCTTTAGAAACCGAAAATCATTATATTATTAAATAAAATTTTGACGCTTTCATAAAGAACCACACCCCCCCTTATTAATATACCTCACTTCTAACCTAGTTAACACACCACTCAAGCCCCTTGGCTCAACCGAACCTGGCCTAAATAATCTCTCAAAATACCTCTCTTACTCCTATAAGCAATACCTTAGGTAGAAGGCAGTTAATGAAGTACTTTTTGTTCAAACAAAAGTTGGTTCCCAAATTAAATGTAACAGTTTCGTTTAACTTTTTTTCTTTTATTTTACTTATCAATCTCCTAAAGTCATTTTATTCATTGATTTTATAAACAAAAAGTATCCTTAATATAATAGTATGTTGTTATAAGAAGGATTCTAACTACACTTATACAAACTTTCATCTAATGGTTGAATAATATACTGTTTCAGTGGATGTAAAACAAACTCCTCATGAAGCGATGATTGTTCAATTATATCCTACCACCTCTCATGGGGTCATTAAGATAGCACTGTATTTATATATTATATATATTATGATTATGGTTTCTATTTTATTCTATAATTTATATATATAAAAATACCTTTATGCTTTCAAATATGTGTAAACACAATAATTTCATTTAAGGAAGTGCAGACTACCACCCCCTCAAGGTGATACGATACGTTTTTGACATACATGGAATGCATAAAATATGGAGTTAATGAAATTATGTTACATTTATAACATATTATTTAATAATATATTTATAATATACCTATTTATTATTGTGTTTTAATGTGTTTAAATAACAAATATAAATGAAAGTAGCATTCATGCGTACATTCGGCATACCGTCTCAATGAACGGTGTGTTTCATTTCATAACTCCAAAAGATATGGAATATTATAATTACATATAAACTGGATATATACTATATATATGATATCTAAATCATGAATATAATTTTGGAGATAATGGACATTTGACCACATTGACACTTTTTAATTATAACAAGTTCATTTTTGACTAAAGTTCTAAACATCGACCAAATGACTGATATGAACTCAAATAATTATATAATAGTTATATAAAGGTAATAACTTATATAAAAGGAATAATAAAAATTAAAAATGTTCTTAGGGACGTAGAAATTAACTTAGGATTATTATTCAGGAAGAACACATAACATATGAGCCATGTCGGACATGAGGTAAGGGATTTCTTATCTAACTTTTTATTCCGTGAGATCTCCACTGTTTTCCACTTATTTATAGAATGTGGTGTATTATGTACTTCCATTTGATATATAATTTCATGATTATCTTTATATACACGGAATATTGTGATTAATTTTCCGGTTTTTAACTTTTAGTCATACGACTCTATTAAATTACAATGTGGTAAGGGGTTTTCATCTCGCTTTTTATTCCGGTGAGAGTCATGCTATATTTGCCACTATTTCATTTTGTGTAGCATAAGTACTTCAAATGATTTTATTACTTGTGAAATATACATTAATATATTGGTATTAACATATTCATTGTACAACACTTATTTCATGTGGTGTATGTTTCATAAGTTACCAAATCGGTAAGAGAACCTTTCACCATATTCTTTTAAAAAGACTTCTTTTTTTCTTATGTATTTTAATTTACATCTTATAATGTTGTGATATGATCATATATATACTTATTGTTGTAAATTCTATGTCCATGTGATGAGATAGTCTTTTTCTCTCTCATCAACTCATTTTCTGAATTTTACGGTGACACTGTTAGGCTGCCAAATTTTGGTTTGGGAACTTCTTTAACCAATTCCAATTCATTTTGTTAAACTTCTACATATTAATTATTTAATTCTACGAATATGTGTGAATAAGAAATGATTTTTGACACTTAATATCCAATTACATTGAGTGTATTATTATTTTTCACACATAATTATGTCATTGACTTATCCTTAATCTATGGTTACCGTCTTTATAAGGGATTTCATCTCAATTTAAATTCCATTGAGAATTCATAGTTGTGATGACCAATTCACTCTTATGTGGTGTATATAATTTCCATTGGAATATTATATCATTAATCCATTTATTCTCAAGATATTATAATGTTCAGATTAAAATTTATTCCTCAATTATTTGTATTAAAGAGTCTCTCATTTTGTTAAAAACTCTTTAACGAAAATATCATTTTAAATATTATAAAAATTTATTCTTATAAATATTTCTCATTAATGTACATGTTTTAAAAATTTGTTTTAGGATTTATTTATATAGACATTAATGTTTTCAAATGATAATTCAATAAAACATTCAAAGTGGTATGAGACACTTTTATTCAAAAATCTCTTTATTAAAAATATTAAATGTTTTTGAAAATGGTATGATAAAGAATTGATTATGTCCATATCATGAAATGTTATATTATTATTGAAATGTGGAAATGTTATATTTCATTATGATTTTTTAACATGTTCGGAATATGTCATGGATATTGGGCATTTTTTGTGTATAGGGGTGGTTCTGTGATAAACCTAGGACAGTTAAGCCCGAGATAGATATCCAATGCATTGGGTAATGTGATAGAGGTAATTGTGATGTTTATCCTAAAAGATTTATAGAATATACTGTGATGTGTATTCCAAGTGTAAGTCCCTATGTATCTTTGATAGAAACAATGTATGTTTGATATGTATGCCATAAGATACATTTATGATTTATGATTTCTATGTGTTATTCATAAATCTTTCAATTTCATGAGGTATGTTATCATTGAAAAGAATATTTTCTTTGATTTATATTTATTAATGGGATAATGTTTTAATTCCTTATTTTATAACCCTTACTGATATTTCTATGTTCAGCCCATGTTTAATAAATGTTTTTCACATGTTATACGGAAAGGTAAGAGAAAGGAATAATTCAAGGTGATTTATATCAAGAAAAGAACTCTTGTTTTATTTAAGGAGTTTTATTTTGGTTAAACATTGGATAGAGTAGAAGTGTCTACTTTGAAATTTTCGAGATGTAATGAAAAGTTATGGACCAATTATCTAAAACTCTAAACTTGAATATATCCCCAATGTGAATTCTTGACGTAACGCAAGATTATGTAATGTTTAAGGTCAGGTAGGTATAGTTGTTATCAGAGGCCTGTTTAGATAACTTCAGAGGTTAGGGTGTTATTTAAGCATAGGTGAAATAACCATAATGCTTATCATATTAGCAAGATTATTCGTTATTTTAGATAAATTTAATGATTTTCAGATGACATGAATAATTATATCATGTTTTTCACCCTCCTCATATGATAATATATGATGATTTTACAGGAAAACTCACACTGACATTTTTGGTTTTAGTAAATGGTTGGATCTTGCAGGAACTAATGTAATAATAGATGTAGAAGAAACTGTAGTAGTTTTCATAATGAGATACTAAATGAAATGGGAGTGGCAATGAGAACTCTTGTGGTTAAAATATGTTATGATTATTTTTGAGTAATTTATCTCATTTTAGTAATATTATAAAATTATATGGTTTTTGAAAAAATACTACCTACAAGAAGGGTGATAACTCCTCGTGTCCAGCAAGGCTGTGGGAATTGAACCCACAACTGAAGGGCGATAAGGGCGCATCTCCTACCATTGGTCTACGTGAAGTACCTGATTAGTATGACTAATTATTATTTTTGTTAATTTATTTTATGAATCAATAATCAGTTGATCTTAAGTTTTATCAAATGGATATCATTATTATAAAATGATTTGGTGATTAAAGGATAATTTTAATTTTGGAAGACGTTCTCTCATTTGAGGAATTGTATACACCTACATAAAATAGAATACTATAGGATTTAATAAGTGGATTAATGGATGAAATATTGTTTTTGGAGGGATCTATGTTTTGTTTTGGAAATATGGATATTTGGGTTATTTATGGAAAGGATTAACTAGTCATATAGAATATGTGATTAGGTTAATTACAATTGAGTATGAGACTTTAAAAGTAGTTGATGTTATTTGGAGATAAATGTAATTATTTACTATTGAAGACTATGTGATTTAAATCCCTATGAGTTTTGGGATTCAATATTAGTTTTGATTATTTTGAAGTATTTTATGGACAATTGTATATTGAATGGTCTTTCTTGAACTTTGGGTACTTTTTGTTGGATTTTAGAGATTAAGAGTAGTATTTCTTTTTATATAGTATTATCCTTTTATGAATTATTTGATCTCATACTAACCAATTTTGGTTTTGGTAGATGTATAAAGATAGGGTAAATATATAGTTCATATTTTTTTGATTATTTGATACACTCGATGTTGATTCTAGTGCTTTTAATGTGACCAAGCTAGTTTTAATACTCATCATTTCGAGAAAACATGAGTTTGTCGAGGTGATTTAGTAAAGAATGAAAGTCTTCATGAAAAGTAAGTATGTTTCCTTATGTTTTTAGTTAAGATCATAAATAAATTCCGTAACTATATGAAATGTAACTTAAAACAAAAAACATTTTTTATTAACTTTTATTACTAGGTAATCAAAGACCATTTAACCTATAAAAATTTTGTGATTTTCTTTTGGTTAACTTTCTCCTAACGATATTTTCTATCACACTCAATCATAACTTGATGGATTATTTTCCCATCCTTGTCAATGTTTTTCTCTATGGAATCCTAGTATATTATTTTCTCAGGTGACCTTTTTTACTTCTCTTTATTTATTTTAATTTGATATATTTATTGGATCTTTTTCGGATTTGGGACTTTTAATTAAGTTTCCAATCTAAATTTTAAAATTGGGAGGATAAAATTTCCAAATTGGGGGAATGGTGTAACATCCGAAGTAAATAATGATTATTACATTTTCATATTTATTAATATTAGTGAATTAAATATTAATTTTACTTTATAGGGGAAGCTATGATTAGATGGAATACACAATACACAATAATGGGTTTCATTGAAATCTTACGTTCCACACATGTTGAGTCATGCTGAAAAATAATAATATAATATTATTATTTTAAATAAGAGATGAAACCTAGCCGTTGTAAAGGAGGGAATGAACCGAACGAACTACAATATGATTATACATGTTTGTTAAATGTTTTTATATTTTTTTAATAAATTCTAGAGCCATAAAATAACAAATAATATAATTTTAAGCATAAATACACTAATATTCTTTAAAAGGTCGATTTACCTCCTTTTAATGGAAAACCCTCTTTAAATATAGTTTTGTCCACATTTATATGTTTTAACTGACAAAATAAAATTTTTCTTCAGATTTGGGATATCAAAATTTACTTTGGGTAAATTTTTGGTACTTTTCTAATAAAATTCAATTTGTAATGAATAGTGAAAAACTGTATTTTAATTCAAAACGGCCTTTTAATATAATATATTTATATGTTTATATTATATATATAATTGGTTTTAAAGTGTAATTAGTTTATATTTTAACAATTTTATCCAATGTTGGTCATTGGAATTAATTTCACTTTGAAATTGTACCTAAAAAAGTGTCAATCTTTAGATAGTTATTGTTTCTTAAAAACACGCTATTTGTTTTGAAAATGGGAATTGATTTTAAATAAATTAATGAAACTTATATTTTTTTGAATTTGGTAAAATAGAAATTATCATCAAATTCGGAATATCAAGTATATCTTAGGCTTAATATATGGTATTTTTCTAAAAAACTTCAATTTTTACTGAATAGTGAAACCACTAAGTAGTATTCAAAAAAGTGAATTTTTCATTCAAATGATATTTTACCACTTTTTTGAAGTGAATTTCAAAAATCTGAATTACATGGTTGTTATTAGAAAGTAAATTGTTGTTCAATAAGATGAAAATAATGTTTGGTGAATAGTAATTTTTTACTTTTATTTACCGTGGTTAAAGATAAATATGGTAATTCAAGGTACAAAAAATATTATAATAATTACAAACTACCTTAACACTTGTCCTAACCTTATTTTATGATTCATGGCCGACCAAGGGCAACAATGGGTCGATTTTGGGTCCCCATGGAGCCACATGGGAGTGATAATGACATTTTAGACTAATTAATTTAAAGTAAAGACAAAAATGACACACACAAATATCATTTAGTAAATTAATTTTTAAACGTAATTATATAAATTATCTATTATTCTATAAATAATTATTAGAAATATAAAAATATTCTCTAAATCATTGTATTTTGTTTATAATTTTTAGACAGGAAATATATTAAATTATATATGACACAATAATGATGTAGTATTTACCCCATTAATAAGTAATTTATATAAATAAGATTATAAATATAAAAATAAAATACTAAACCTATACAATTATAATTTAATGAATTTAGTTTGACCATGAGTCATCTTATCTTCGACCTTAATGAGTTTTTTAATTTTAAAAACTGAAAATCATTATATAATAAAATAATATTTTCACACTTTTCTAAAGAGCCCATCGTCCCCCTTATAAATATCCCTAACTTAAAAACCATTCCACACATTTATCAAGACCCTTGTCCCATAAAAACCCTGCCCAAATAAGCACTTAAGAGCCCCCTATTCCTCCTAGAATCCTTACCTTATGTAGAAGTCACTTCATGAAGTCGTTTTTGTTCAAACCAAAGTGGGTTACCCAAATTATAGGCAACATTTTCTCTTAACATCTTTTCTCTTATTTTACTTATCCAAATCTTATACTCATTTTATTCCTCTCTTTTATTAAAAAACCAATATCCTCAATATATTTCTATTTTGTTATTATAAGGATTCAAACTACACTTACACACAACTCCATCAAATTGATGAAGAACATACTGTTTATGTGGATGGAAAACTAATGCCTCACGAAGCGATGATTGTTCAATTATCTCCTACCGCCTCTCATGGTGGCCATTAATATGGAACTGTATTTAAATATGATATATATATTAGGATTATTTTATTCTTTTTCTTCTTTAATTTTTTTTTAAAAACACACCTTTATGCTTTCGAATATGTGTAAACCTGCTAATTTCATTTGAAAAAGTGCAGACTACCGCCCCATCAAGGTGATAATATTCGTTTATGACATACATGGAATGTATAAAATATGGAGTTAATGAAATTATGTAACATATATATCATATTAAATTATACTAAAAATTAAATATACCTATGTCTTATTTTGTTTTCATCCCTTTAAATATAAGATAGAAATGAAAGTAGCGTCTATGCGTACCTACGACTTACCGTCTCCATAAACGATGAGTTTCATTTATTAACTCCAAATGATATGGAATATTATAAATACATACAAAATATATATATATGATATATATGATATCTTAATCATGAATATAATTCTTGATATAATGCACTTTTGACCACATGGACAATTTGTAATGATAACAAGTTCATTTTTTACTAAAGTTCCAAACATCGACCAAATTTCTGATATGAACTCAAATAATTAACTAATTGTTATAGCATGGTAATAAGTGATATAAAAGGAATAATAAACATAATAAATTTCTTTATGGAAGTAGAAATTAACTTATTTTTAATATTCCAGAAGAACATGGAACATACTAGTCAAGTTGGACCTGAGGTAAGGTATTTCTAATCTCATTTTTAATTCCTTGAGATTTCCATTGTTCACCACTTATTTATTGAATGTGGTTTATTTTGTACTTACATTTGATATATACTATCACGATTATATTTATATTCATGGTATTATATAATTAATTTGGTGGTTACTAAATTTTTGTTTTAGAACTTGATTGAATTACAACATGGTTAGGGGTTTTCATCTCACTTTTTATTCTCGTGAGATTCATTCTTTATTTTCCTCTATTTCATTTTGTATGGCATATGTACTACCCATGATTGTATTCCTTGTGGAATATACATTAATTTATTGGTATTTACATCTTCATTTTATGATCATTATTTCTTGGGGTGTATGTTTCATAACTTACCAAATCGGTAAGGGAGCCTTTCACCCTTTTCTTTTTAAAAGACATTTTCTGTTATGCATTTCAATTTATATCTTCCTAAATTGGGATACGTTCCTATATATCCTTATTTCTATACATTTTATGTCCAACTTATGATATTCTCTTTTTCTCTCTATTTTCACATTTTCTCAATTTTATTTTGACGCCTTAAGGATGTCTAATTTCTATAAGGGATCTTATTTACCTAATTTCAATTCTTTGGGTTAAACTTATACTTATTCATTATGTCATGATATAAATATTTGTGAATAAACTATGATTGTTTTACACTTAATATCCACTTAAATTGGGTGTATTATTATTTTTCACACATAATTATGTCATTGATCTTTCCTTAATTTAAGGATACTGTCTTTATAAGGGATTTTGCCTCAATTTACATTCCATTGAGAATTCATTGTTGTTATGCACCAATTCATGCTTATGTGGTGTATATACTATCCTTTGTAATATTTTATCATTAATCCCTTTATTCTAATGATATTATAAATTCCAGATTAAATGTTATTCTTCAGTAATTTGTATTCAAGCATCTCTCATTTTGTTGAAAACCCTTTAATAAAAATATCATTTTAAATGTTTTAAAGTTTTATTCTTCAAAATATTTCTCATTTATTTGAATGTTTTCCAAATGGTTTTTAGGATTTATTTATATGGACATTTATGTTTTCAAATGATAATTCATTAAAAGCTTCAAATAGGTATGGGACACTTTGATTGAAAAATCTTTTTATTAAATGTTTTAAATGGTTTGATAAATAATGGATTATGTCAATATATTTAAATGATATATTGTGATTGCAATGTGGAAATGTTAGCTTCCATTATGATTGGTTTACATGTTCTGAATATGTAATGGATATTGGGAATTATTTACATATACCAGTGGTTTCGTGATAAACATAGGGCGGGTGAGCCCGAGATAGCAAACCAATGCATTGGGTAATTTGATAGAGGTAAATGAGATGGTTCTCCTAAGAGATTTATGGAATATATTGTAAAGGGTATTCCAACTGTATCTACCTATGTATATATGATAGCTACTATGAAAATTTGATATGGATTCCATTGGTTACCTTTATGATTTATGATTTCTATGTGTTATTCATAAATCTTATGATTTCATGAGGTATGTTATGGTTGAAAATTATGGTTTCTTTTATTTGAATTTATTAATGGGTGATGTTTTCATTCCTTATTTTATAACCCTTACTAAGATTTTTATGCTCATCCCATGTTTTTGAAATGTTTTTCATAGTGTGTAAGGAAGGGTGAGAGAAATGATGTATTAATGAATATTTATATCAAGGAGAAAAGTCTTGTTTTATTTAAGGATTTTTATTTTTGTGAAACATTGGATAGAGTAAAAGTTTCTACATTATAATTTTTTAGATGTAATGTAATTCTTATGGCCAAATTCTATAAAACTCTAAACCTGAAAATATCTTCAGTGTGAATTCTTGAATTAAGCCAAGATTATGTAATGTTTAAGGTTTGGTCCTTATAGTGGGTTTCAAAGGTTGGTTTAGATAACTTTAGAGGTTAGGGGGTTATTTAAGAATAGGTGACATAACCATAATGTTTATCATATTAGAATGAGTCATGGTTATTTAAGATAAATTGAATGAGTTTAAGATAACATGAATAAGTATAACTTGGTTTTTACCCTACTCATAAGATAATAAATGATGATTTTACGGGAAAAATCACATAGACCATTTTGGTTTCAGTAAATGGTAGGATCTTGCATGATCCAACGTAACAATAGATGTGAAAAACCTGTAGTGGTTTTATTAATGATATACTAAATGAAATGGTAGCTGGAATGAGGGCTCCTGTGGATAAAATATGTAATAGTAATTTTTGAGGAATTTATCTCATTCTTTGGAATGTAATAAAATTACATGGTTTTAGAAAATGGACAATATACAAGAAGGGTGAAAACACGTCTCATCCAGTAAGCCTGCGGGAATCGAACCCACAACTGAAGGGCAACAAAGACTCATAGCCTACCACTGGCCTACGTGAAGTCCCTGGTTAGTATGACTAATTATTTTTTTAGTCAAATTATTTTATGGATCAAGAATAAGTTGATATTATGTTTTATCAAATGGATATCCTTATTATAGTAATGTTTTGGTGATTTAGTGATACGGGATATTTTGGAAGACATTCTCTCTTTTGGGGAATGGTGTATACCTGTGGGAAATAGAATACTATGGGATTTAATTTTTAGAGTAACGGTTGAAATATTATTTTTTGGACGAAAATATTTTTTATTTTGGAAATATGGATATTTGGGATATTTAAGGCAATGATTAACCTATAATAGCAAATATGTGATTCGGTTAATTACCCTTCAGTATGAGACATTAAAAGTAGTCGATGTTATTTGGAGATAAATATAATATGGAAGAATATGTCATTTAAATCCTTATGAGTTTTGGATTTCAATATTATATTTGATTATTTTGAAGAATTTTTAGGAAAATGGTATATTAAATGGTCTTTTTTTTAACTTTGCGTACTTTTTGTTGGAATTTGGAGAATAAGAATAATATTTCTTTTTATAAAGGATTATACTTTTAGGGATTATCAGATATCATATAAACAAATTTTGGTTTTGGTAGATGTATAAAGGCATTGGAAATACATAGAACATATTTTTTGGATTATGTGATAAACTAGATGTTGATTCTAGTGCCTTTAATGTGACCATGCCAGTTTGAATACTCATAATTTGGTGAAAATATGAATTTGTGGAAGAAATTTAGTATTTTTCTTGAGAAAAGCGATTACATGAACTAGTTTTCCAATTCATTCCATCAAAGGAATTTATTAAGTTAAAAATGTTACAATACATACACGATGAGTAATGTGTTTTCTCTAGTGGGGAACTAAGGGGGTACAATGATACTCAAACAAAAAACAAAGCCAATATCCAAAATAATCACCTCAAAAATGCAGAGGGATCTTCCATCTAGGATCAGTCATCAAAGATCTTCCCATCAAGAGCTAAACAGATGCTCTAGCCAGGGCATATATCAGCATCCTCATCAAAGAAAACCACAAATCCAAACATCATATTCTAATAAAACAACAGCTTCAAAAGAAGCAGTATGAATAATATAGTCCATCCCTTCAACATTTCATGAGAGAAGACATGTCACAAAATCATCAAACCAAGTAGGAAAAGCATATAATATTCAGAGAAAATTCCAAAGCAGAAAACAGTTTGAAATCCAAGCAGCAGGTGCAAACCAACAGATCCAATATAGAAAGAGAAGTTCATAGAGTCAGCATAAAACAAGATCCAAATACATAACAGTAGCCCCATCCGTATGAGCACCATGTAAAATAGGAAATTCATGAAACCATAGACCAATCACAGTGTTAAGCATTTAAAAGAATCAATGATGAGGCAGAGAAAGAAGGAAACAGATCAGTCCTCTGATCCAGAGTGCCAAGCATTAATACACAGCACTAAGTAGAAAAAAGTATTCAAACAGTCCTCATATCAGTAGACAGGAGCAAGCTTCAAATAGATGCAATCAGCATATCTCAGAAACAAATGAAACCACAAAACAATCTTTGAGACAAAAGGGATATCCAACATCAGGTTGCAACAAAAGAGGGAATAATAGTCTACAAAAACAAGGGACCAAGATAAAATAAAGCAGAATTAAGGAGATTTTGTGATCTACTTCCTTATATTTTCATTGAAAATATCATGTTTAATGTCTAGATAAGTGTCCATTTAAATATTCCCTTTTCTTAAATATTGACATAAGATTTTATCACAATATTGCTCAGAAGATTCATTCCCTGACAATAAGCAACATCCTATTTGTTGACCTCTTCATGGTGCTGATGGGTCTCCACTTATTGATGAGTTTCAATCACCTCATGTGAAATGTCATTGATAGGTTCATCTTGAATAGATTCATGACATTCCATTATAGCAGGAGTGAGAGAACACGTAACAATTTTCCTTTCAATTTGAGAGTAATCCCTCCGCTTTCTTGTTTTCCTCAGGTTTTGGGTGATAAACCGATCCTCGTCCACAATAGGCTTCTTACCTTTTTTACCATGGATTTTAAGTAAGATTCCTCAATTTGCCTATTGTGATCCTTCACTTAAATTGAGGTTTCACTGGAGATTGCCTCTTCCTCCTGTTTCTTTCCTCCATCCTCAATTGATTCTTATATGCTCTTTATGTTCTCCAGAAAGATTGAATGACTGGGTGCACTCAAATTTTCCATTTCCAATGTTCTCATGTTGGTTGGTGAATCTATTATTGTCAATGAAATTATCAGTGATAGCAAGAATCTCACTATCAAAGTCAGCAATATGATTTTCAGGATATTGAAAATTCAATTCCTCACTAGTATTAACATTTATTTCCGTATAAGTGCAAACAGATGGTCCTGCCTCGTCACTTTGTTTTTCTCTGCCCTTTACTATCCACTTGGATGCCATTTTAGAATAGCTTTTAAACATTACACAACTTCTTGAGTCGTTTACAAGCCTAAAACACATCTGGAAATAATCTGTAATTCTCTCATAAACCACCCTATGAAAAAAATCCAAAATCCCCACTTTGTATCAAGATAGACGATGGCAGATGATGGGAGAAATCTATTTCAATGAAAATTCTAGCTATAGAGGGTCTTGATAGGGGTTTTGTAGCTGGATCAAGCCTCAATGGTTTACCAAGAATTGAGGCAATAGAAAAAAAATAATTTTGTTTAAATAAGTGAAATGGAAGTTTAGGGAATCCTACTCAGATTAGCGCAATATGAGATTCAACATGTGGATCAAAGTCTGGAGTCCATTTAAGCATTTTCATTAGACATCCCCCAAAGAACAAAACACTTTTGATCCAGAGTCTATAATCGTCCTCTTCAGAGTTGAGTCGAATCACAATATGTGAGGGATTGAGAAGACCAATTTTGAAACCTATAAAGACAATGAATTCAAAATAGATCTAAGGAATTTTAACAGCGACCTTCTTTGCGGAAATTTCCCAACCAAAACAAACTGTAGATCAGAAGACAGCAAGGTTACCTCATCAGTTGAGAAGGCGATGGCAAGTTGTCCTCGGTGTCAGAAGTTTTTAGGGTTGATCTGAATATTATAGACGGCATTGACATTTGAGTCGAGGTCTTTAATAGGTTTCCTAGTGACCACTTCAGTGAAGGACCGAAGATCAGAGTTAGGGTTAGGAATGTGTGGCGGGAGTTTACCTGGTTCGCGTCGGGTCTCTATCCTCACCCGATCGAAGAAATTTAGTTAAGAATGAATGTATTCATGAAAAGTAAGTATGTTTTTTAATGTTTTTATTTAAGCTCATAAATAAATTCATCAATTTAATGAAAAGTAACTTAAAACAAAAACATTTTCTTTTAACTTTTTCAACTGGGTAATCAATGACCATTTAACCAATCATAATTTTATGATTTTCTAGTGGTTAACTTTATCCCAACCATGTTTTCAATCACACTCCATTAGAACATGATGGTTTGTTTTCTCTTCCATATCCATGTTTTCCAACATGGAATCCTAGTATGGGATTATCTTGGTTCACCATTGAACTTCTATTTCTTCTATTTAGAGTGATATATTTTTGGACTCTTTTCTGATGTGGGACTGTCAATAATCTTTCAAATCCCAGTTTTAAAATTGTGGGGACACAATTTCAAAAAGGGGGGAAGGATGTAACATCCCAGGTAAATAATGACTAAGACATTTTCATATTTATTAATATTTGTGAATTTAATTTTAATTTTACTTTAAAGATAATAAAATGAATTGATGGAATACTCAATACGCAACAACGAGTATCTTTGAAATCTTATATTACTAAAAATGCTGAGTCATGTTGAAAAATAAGAATATAATATTATTATTTTAGATAGTAGTTAACCCCTGGCCATTGTAATCGAGAGAATGAACTGAACTAACTAAAATATGATTATCCATGTTTTTTAAATGTTATTACATTTATTTAATAAATTATGGAGCCTTAAAATAAGAAAGAATATATTTTTAAGCATAAATAATCTAATATTCTTTAAAAGGTCGATTTATCACCTTTTAATGGAGAAATATTTTAAGAAATACTATTGGTCACTTTTGTATGTTCTAGTTGACAAAATAATTTTCTCCTTTAGATTCAGGACATCGAAATTTACTTTGGGTAAATTTTTGGTATTTTTCATATAAAATTCATTTTTTAATGAATATTGAGAAATATTGTATTTCAATTCAAAAATACCTTTTAATATAAAATATTTATATGGTTTTATTGTCATTATAATTGGTTTTAAAGTGTAATTAGATTTTATTTTTACCATTCTATCCAATTTTTGTCATTGGAATTAATATCACTTTGAAATTGTACATAAACAAGTGTCAATCTTTTGATAATAATGTATTCATAAACACACACTATTTGTTTTGACAATGAGGATTGATATCAAATTAATTGATGAAAATTCAATGTTTTTAATTTTGTAAAATAGAAATTATTTTTGAATTTGGAATATCAAATATATTATAGGCTGAATTTTTTGTATTTTTCTGGAAAACATCGATTTTTGAAGAATAGTTAAACCACTAAGTAGTAGTTAAGAAACTGACATTTTAATTTTAATAAAATTATACAGCTTCTGTGAATTGAATTTAGAAAATCCATAAATGATTTCTACTATTATTAAGTAAAATTTGGTTCAATAATATGAAAATAAGTTTTAGTTAATGGTATATTTCGACTTTTATTTACGCTGGTTAAAGGTAAATAGGCCAATTCAAGGTAAAAAGAATATTATAATAACACAAAATAACCTTAACACTTGTACTAAACTTATTGGATGAGTCATGGACGACCATGGGTATCCATGGGATGATTTTAGGACCCCATAGAACCACTTTGGAGTTGTAATGACATTTTAGATTAATTAATTTAATGTAATGAGAAAAATGACATAAACAAATATCGTTTAGTAAATTAATTTTTATATGGTGTTTTATAAGTTATCATTTGAACTATAAATATTCATTAGAAAGCTAAAAATATTTGATACATAATTTTTTTTAATTTTTATACATCAAACAAATTAACTTATATATGACACAGTAATGTTGCAGTATTTACCTCATTAATAAATGATTTAAATAAATAAGATTATAAATATAAAAATAAAATCCAAAACATGTACCTTTATTATTGGATGATTTTATTTACACCATTAGTCATATTATCTTCAACCGTAATGTGTTTTGGATATTAAGAAACTAAAAATAATTATATAATAAAATAATATATTCAGACTTTCTTAAAGAACACCTCCTACACCTTATAAAAAGCCCCCACATCTCACCCATTCCACAAAACACACAATCACCTTGGATAGTCCAACCCATACCCAAATAAGCTCTCAAGATCCCTATATTCCACCTAGAAGCCTTAACTTAGGCAAAAGGCACATCATGAATTCTTTATGGTTCAAACCAAAGTGGGTTTCCCAAATTAAATGTAACAGTTTCTCTTAACATGTTTTCTTTTATTTTACTTATCCAACTTTTAAACTCATTTTATTACATTCTTTTATTAAAAAACTAGTATCCAAAATATACTTGTATTTTTTTATGAGAATTATTCTAACTACACTTACACACACCTCTATGTAATGGGTAAAGAACTTTTTGATTTTGTGGATGGTGAACTAACGCATCAAGAAGCGATGATTGTTCAATTATCTCCTACCGCCTATCTTGGTGGCCATTAAAGTGGAACTGAATTTATATATGATATAAATTATGATTATGTTTTCTCTTTTCTTGTGTTATTTTTATTGACAAACATACCTCTATGCTTTCCAATATGTGTAAACATGATAATTTCATTTGAGTAAGTGCGGACTACCACCCCCTCTAGGTGATATGATTCATTTATGACATACATGGAATGTATAAATGATGGAATTAATGAAATTATGTGACATATATATCATATTATATTATACTATAATTATAATATACTTATTTATTATTAAGTTTTCATCCCTTTAAATATAAAATAGAAATGAATGTAGTGTCAATGCGTACATATGGCTTACCATCTCCTTGAATGGTGTGTTTCATTTCTTAACTCCAAATGATATGGAATATTATAAAAACATATAAACTGTATATATATTACATATATGATATCTAAATCTGGAATATAATTATGGAGATAATGGACTTTTAACCACATGGACAATTTGTAATTATAACATGTTCAATTTTGACTAAAGTTCCGAACATCGATCAAATGTCCGATATGAAATTAATTTATTAACTAATAGTTATAGAAATGAAATAAGTGATATAAAAATAATAACAAAAATTAAAAATTTTCTTACGGAAGTAGAAATTGACATTAAATTATTATTCATGGATAACACAGCACATACGAGTCAAGTCAGACACGAGGTAAGGGATTTCTTATCTAACTTTTATTTCCATGAGATTTCCATTATTCAGAACTTATTTATTTCATGTAGTGTATTATGTACTTCCATATGATATATACTATCACAATTATATTTATATTAATGGTATTCTATTATTAATTTGGTGGTTATTATCTTTTGGTCATACGACTCGATTGAATTACAATGTAGTAAGGGGTTTTCATCTCACTATTTATTCCTATGAGATTCATGCTTTATTTGCCACTATTTCATTTTGTGTAGTGTATTTACTTCCCATGATTTTATTCCTTGTGGATATTACTTTACTTTATGGGTATTTATGTCTTAATTGTATGATCTATATTTCATGGGGTGTTTGTTTCATAAGTAACAAAATCGGTAAGAGAACATTTCACCATATTATTTTTAAAAGATTATTTTTTTGTTATGTATTTTAATATAAGTCTTACAATGTTGGGATATGTTATTATGTATCCTTATTGTTGTAAATTGTTTTTCCAAGTGATGAGAAAACCTTTTTCTCTCTCATCAACTCATTTTCTCATTTTTACTGTGACATCATTAGGCTGTCGAATTTCTAAATAGGAACATATTTAAATAATTTCAATTTTTGGTTTAAACTTCTACTTATTCATTATATTGTTCGATTAATATGTGTGAATAACATAGGACTATTTTACACATAATATCTACTTATATTGGGTGTATTATTATTTGTTACACATAATTATGTCATTGATTTATCCTTAATCCAAGGATGTCGTCTTTATAAGGGATTTCGTCTCAATTTACATTCCATGGATAATTAAATATTTTTATTCACCAATTTACTTTTATGTGGTGTATATACATTTCTTTGGAATATTATATCATGAATCAATTTATTTTCATGATATTATATAGTTATTATTAAAATTTATTTCTCAATTATTTTTATTGAAGCGTCCCTCTTTTTGTTAAAAACTCTTAAACTAAAATATCATTTTAAATGTTTTAAATATTTATTCATCTAAATATTTCCCATTAAGGTCAATGTATTCAAAATGGTTTTTCAAATATATTTATGTGGACATTAATGTTTTCAAATGATAATTTATTAAAATCTTCAATGTGGTATTGAAAACTATTATTCAAAAATATCTTTATAAAATGTTTTAAATGGTTTTGAAAATGTTTTGATTATGAATTGATTATGTCAATATATGGAAATGATATATTATGATTGCAATGTTTAAATGTTCACTTTCTTTATGATTGTTTTACATGTTCTAAATATTTAATGTATATTGGGAATTGTTTTCGTATACGGGTTGTTTTGTTATAAACCTAGGGCTGGTGAGCCCGAGATATATGTCCAATGCATTGTATAACATGATGTAGGTAAACGTGATGTTTCTCTTAAGAGATTAAGGGAATATACTATGATGGGTATTCCAAGTGTAACTCCCTGTGTAGTTGTGATAGCTACAATATAAGTTTGATATGGATGTTGTATGTTACCTTCATGATTTATGATTTCTGTATGTTGTTCATAAATCTTATTATTTAATGAGGTATGATATGATTGAAAAGTATGGTTTCTTTGATTTGTATTTATTAATGGGATTATGTTTTCATTCATTATTTTATAACCCTTACTGAGTGTTTTAAGCTCATCCCAAGTTTTTGAAATGTTTTTCACTGTGTATAAAGAAGGATAAGAGAAAGGAAGTATTAAATGAAATTTATATCAAGAAAAGAACTCTTGTTTTATTTAAGGAGTTTTATTTTTGTGAATACTTTTGATAGATTATAAGTGTCTACATTGTAATTTTTGAGATTTAATATAAATTTTATGGACTAATTCTCTAAAACTCTATACCTTAAAAGATCCTCAATGTGAACTCTTTAATTAACTCAATATTATGTATTGTTTAATGCCGATTCCTTATAGTCTTGGTCATTTAAAGATTAACTAGGTTGAGATTTCCACTAATCCTATACCTACCCCACTAGTGGGAGTCATACCCCCTCTATTTCCTCTAGTTCCTAGCCATCCTTTTTTCTATTATCCAAAAACGAATTCCTTCCACCATTCCCTAAAATTAAGCATTTGCCTAAAGTCCATGATCTGTACGTTGGTTTCTCCAATCTATCTCTCTCAGTCATAGAGTTCTCAAAAGTTTCATATCTCCTAAATCAGACCTTAGGGTATCACCTAATGATATATTATCCATTGGTCAAATCTTTTGATGGGTTCTTTTTTTTCTCTTTGGGACTACAGGACCGTGTAGTCTTATACCATAATGATAATCAACATATTGTTGTTCTCTTCTCGTCATATAAGGATATGATACTTTTGCAGTCCAGATAACTTCACAAATGTAATAGTTCATGATTATACCAATTTTTATTGTCCAATTACTTCCATATAACATACGATAACTTTACTATATCTCTTTTGTTATGTTTACCAGTCTGCTACTTCCTTTTAAAAACCCCTCCTTTATTTGAATGCATGTCAATTTAGTCAGCTGTTTCTTGTTCACTAATAACCAGACTAGATCAGTGTGTCATCCCATATCCCTCTATATATGAGTGGATGTAAAAATTTATAATCTGCCTTTTTATTGGATTTGAATCACAGGGGGGCTTTGGAGCAAACAATCTGTAACCTTAAAATCATTGTCACACTACTACTATTCATATCTATGATTGGGGATTTTATCATCTTTTTCCCACCTTAGACAGTTATACCATTTTGGGAAAGTCATTCTTTCAACTCTAAGAACAACTGGATCACCTAAAGGCCCCTTTATTGTCAATTTGGGTGTGAAGGAAGTGTGTATTCTACCACTTTGTAATGATAAAAAAGTAATAAATTTTAAACCAATGTCCAATCATATATTGGTAAATTTGAAACGTGATTTGTATACTAACAATCCAACAGGGATGGCTCTTGAAGGGGACATAGCGACTCATTCAGAGACTAATGCATACTTTGCTGATACCGCGAGACATAATAGTATGTAAAATGAATAGTATTTAGTGTATCATGATAGTTTTAATATTTTCGATCAAAGGGATTCTTAGCCTATCCCACCTACCCCAATTTAGGTGTCTCTATGCTATAATGTTTTAGTTTTCCATGAACCAGGACCCAATGTTAAGATGGATCTTCCAAGTTCGATTCTGAGTTAAAATTACTATTCATTCCTAATTTGAATTTAGTATGAACTTGTGGACTCTAAAAGGTGGTAGATTATTATTCCATCATAAAAAAATAAATGGGTCAGGTAAATGTTAAATTAAGACACTGGGATGAGTTAAAAAGATACTGATTCAAAACTAATGATAAATTATGAGCAGGACCCCCACAGGCTCATGGATGTTGGAAATAGATCAATAAAGGGGAATAAAGGGAACCCAATATTAGGAATTTTTCCAGTTCAAAAGTGGGGATCATCCCCTCCCACATGTATTATTTAGATTTACCATATATGATTGTAACTAGACCCTTGGGATAATCAATGAAGAATGGTATGAGAATAAATCTAGATGAAACAAAAAGTGTTGAACTTTATAATCAGGAGCATGAAGAGGATGGGTGAAAACTCAAGGTGTGATAAAATGGGGGTCTGAATGTCAATTTATTAGACCAACCCAAAAATAAATATCTAATATACATGAGGATGGAATTACAGGAGAAGTATAATTATAAAAAATGGGGTGTTTGGAAATTAATATACACCCATTGGAAGACATTTTTGAAGAAGTCTTTCAGGTCAATGTGATGAAGGAGGAGGTAAATATAATTTTTTATCGAAGGATTCGAGTTGTTAACAATTATGATCAATGGGTGTTGATTAATAAACAAAAAAAAACATTTTCTTCAGTATTTAATGAACATAAGATAATTTTATAGGAATATATAATGATATGGGATAATATGGGAAGTCACTTTGATATCCTTTTCATGGACGATCCGGAATTCTAGGTAAGTACCTTTCACAGGGAATTATATAGGATGTGTCATACCAATAATATTATTCTTGTATTTAATAGTTTTTTGACCTCTATATATTTTTCACACAACTCTTTTTAGACAGGCATATATTCCCACTTTTTCAAAACATGTGTTATAAAAATAATAAATAAAAAAATTAGACTCATATAGTGCATATATATACATGAGTGATGATTCCATTTTCTGATGGATGGAAAAAATGAAGATAAATCATAATTAAATATTACATAACCATAATAATATGATATATGTAATATATATTTTTTTTCCATCATGGTATGAATAAATTTGATATGGTGATAAAATAAAAATTCACATTGCTTTGTAGAGGTGGTAGTCCAGACATACAAACAAGTAATTTTTTATTTTCCCATATGATGGGAGGGAGGTAGATAATAGGTTTTATATCATCCTAATAGAAATAAATTATAGGGGATATAATGAATTAATTATTTATAATGGATCGAATAATTTTTATAGGTGGTAGAAGAATATGTATAAAGGAAATTACTCAGTTAAGAGTTAAACTGCTTAATTAAAAACCCTCTTTTAGATTACACCTTAAGAATTTAAAGTATTAAATTTTTAGAAACATTGAAATATGTGGTAGTTGTTAAAGGAATATTGGAAGGTATTTTGTAAAATCTTGTATTAGAGTTTTGTATAAAAAGTATGGAGGTAGAGAGGAAAATTGGTTCCCTTTTATAAGTAAGGGGAGGGGGATTCATGGAATTACATAAAATTTTTCATTAATATTAATTAATATTCAGGTTCAAGTGGTTATGATTTTATTTATTTTATAGAATGGACTAGTATACATATATATTGTCTCATATAATATTATTCAGACAAGTTTATGTGTCGTGTTAGACATTATCTCTAAGGGTTATCCCTAATTAACCATTTTGACCACCAATATCGATGTTTTTTACACAATAAGGGTCAATTATATTACCATAAAAGAAAAAATGACCTATAAATATAACAATTTTGGTATTTTAATCCATATAACATTCATTTCTCTGAATATAGGTGTTTTTCTAACTATAAAAAAATTATTAATATATTGTTTATTATTAAATATCATTAATGTAAATTTTGAGACTACTCATTTAATTTTACTTTAACATCATCTAGATAACAATATAATTTCAATGTAATATTTTCATATAACAATATTATGTTAAATATATCTATAAAATTACGTGAAAAAACTTAATAACCAATTTTTTCTAATATTAATATTTTTAAAATATTTTATTTCATATTTCGATTAATTGAATAAATAATGTGTCAGCATTGCATAAGCATATAAGGTAATTTTTCAATCGCTAAAAAATATAAATAAATTAACCAAAAAAATTAATTTAAAATAATAATAACCATTTACAATATAACATAAGAACTTTATATCCATATAAAACAATATTATAGATGTTAAATCTAGGAGAGCGGCAATTTTTAACTATCATATTCTTAAGATAATATAAAGGTCATAATCAAAGAAAAATAGAACACTGTTTCCATATTTTCGAATATTGGATTATAGTAGTCTATCTGAAATCATTAAAATATATAATATCATGTTGTAGAGAAATTTTAAATTGATATCCCAATTTTTAACCATGTTTTACACTTTTCACCTTTACTGAGATGAAAAATAGTTACTACAATTACTATTTTTAATTACTATAAATTATGTTGACCCTATTATATTATATCAATATTAATTATTCTAAATATGGAAAATAATTTATCAAATTCAAATCATATAACATTCATAATTTAATGTCAAATTAAATCTGAAAATTTGATGTAAAGCAGTTGTCAAAAAAATTGTCCTCTTATGAAAAAAATTTTGTATATTAAATGCAAGAATTATATTTATTTCAATAAAATAATTTTAATATTAATAACATATATGAAGTAATGATACTTTGAATTAATTTTTATATTAATGTGTTCTAATTAAATTATTTATTCAAAAATACAATTTTCAATATAAATCAGTATTGATCACTATTCATTATAAAATCAATATTTTTAATAAAATATTAAAATATCCCCCTAATATAATTCTAATATGATGATTTAAAAAATTAATTAATTTTTATCAAATGATATTTTAAAAATTTTTAGAAATTAATTTCACAATAAGTGTATATAAAAATTAAATTTTAGAAAAATATTTCTACATTCCTTCAAATTATTTTAATTCCATTTCTGACCATTTAATAACCAATGAATTAATATAATAAATATTTAAATGTTTTTATTTAAATAATTTTTTATCCCTAATTTTACCCTCTAATCCAATTCCTTTGAAATAACACTAAAATTACATAATAATGTTTCAATAATATAACATGATTCAATTAAACATGGTGATTCATGTAAAGATAATTATTTATGAAAAACAATTATAGGGAGCTACATCATAAAATATAATTGTTTTACATTTTACCCCTTTATAATAATTTCATCCTTGATGTTATACCACTTAGATATAAACAACCGGGGATACTTATACCTCACTACATTCTTGTGTTCCCATATAAATTCTTATAACTTATGGTTTATCCAAAAAATTGACTAGGTGAGTGGTCCTATTTTATAGAAAATTACCTAGATGTTCTTGAATCTCCATTGGTTGTTCTTTAAAAAGTAAATATTTATACAATGGTATAACCTTTGATTTTAGTACATTTGAAGAACCATGTATGTAGTTCCTCTAGAGAGATACATTGAATAAATCATAAACGTGATATAGATTCATTAGAAGCACCATGAAAAATGCTATGATACTTTTACGATCATAAATCTATAATGAAAATATATATATATGGGTAAAATTTTCACCCTTTTCATATTTAATATGCTTCCTCTAGCAATTTATTTTTTGTAATACCTTTTCATAGAAATCAAACTCTAGATCTCAGCGATTGTAGTCAATGTAAAGTTATTAAACACTACGATCTACTCTTTTGTGGAACTAACTGGATTTAACAATATCTAACATTCATTCAGATAAATTTTGGCTCAATATATTTATTTATTTTAATTTACCCCAAAATTTAGGTTTTCCATACTTCAGACCCAATATGGAATCATATTTATCCATTTGAATTCTTGAGTGAATTGTTTTTATATGAAACTTCTATCAATGGAAGGTGATGACCAAAAACACCTTTGATTTTTTTATAGTATTCTCACGAAATTACTTATGGATAATTAATCTTCTTTTTCCAATATCCATCTATATGAGGATGATATACAATATTGAAAAATAACTCAGTATCTTGATCCATTGAAATACCTCTCTAGAATATCAAGGTAAACCATTGATCTTGATTAGATACAGTTGAGATGGGTATTTCTTGAAATATAATCACTTATGGAATATCATGGGAAGATGATGAATTTTTATATGTTATATAACAAAAATGAAGGGTGTTTTTTTTCATATGTTGATAAACTAAAACTCAAAAATCATTGTGACTTTTAGATGTTTGGGGGAGCCTGGTGAGGAAATCAATTATTTATCATGATTTCTATTCTAGTATGTTAAATGGTTTTAACTTCCCCATAGACTTATATCTCTCAAACATAACTTTCTAAAATATTAAGAATCATTACATATACATTGTAATATATTTGGCACATTTCCCAACTGTAAATATTTATTCAGATATCTATGCTTATTTATACTTCTCAAATGAATAGATAATGATAAACTGCGAGCTTCATATAATAATTTCATTTTTAATTTTGGTACTTATGGGAGACATTCTGGATTATTGAAACATATCACTCTATCACAATTGTGGTTGTAATATGGAATATTCCCCAGAATTTATTATAGTTGCATTTTTTTACATTGACCCTTTAATCCTCGCATATTTTAATTGTTCAACATTTATAAGATGAAGATAACACTTCCCCCATTTCCTCCATATTTCAATTTATATTTTCAATAAATCCATGTGTATTGCATATAATTTAATACTAATAATATATAAACAATAGTTTCCCTTAAGTCCCAGAGAATCATCTATCTGGTTCCGCATTCCAATGTTGTAATATATTAAGAATTCGTAATTTTAAATCAATTCTAGCCATCTTCTATGGATCATATTTAACATTTGTTTTAGAATATATAATTCAATATTTTATGATATATATATACTCCACGCCATTATGTACAAAGAAAATTCCTCCATATTTTCAATGGAAAAAATTACACTTCTTACTCTAATTTTTGAGTTGGGTAATTTTACCCATGTAATTTCTATTTCCATGAGGCATATGTTATTAACATATCAATCAATATGAGTACATGTCCCAATGTATTCTTTGATATGCAACTACATATCATATATCCTTATCTACTAAATGGTAATGTGATAATAGGTATATTGAATAACTATCTATTTAGTTCCTTTAAATTATCATCACATCCATATTTCAACAGTAATATTACCCCCTTCTATGTAAACTATGTGAGTGTATCAGATATTAATGATAAATATAACAAAAAACATTAATAGTATATATCCTGCCCTTGAAATATTTGTATTTTTGTTATCATGGTTAGTCTATGCCATTTCTAAATAACTTAAATCATTGAAGGATCCCATAATATTCCCATATATGAGATAATATGTATCAAAAATGAAACATTTTGAAGACAAAATTCACACTTAGTAACTTTTTCAAGTAACATCTCGTTCCTAAAGAACATCATCATAATTCAAAAATAACATTCATTCTCATTATTTTTTTTGGAATATATATGAATGTCATCTATAAATAATACCAGAAACATAGCAAGGTAATCTCTAAGAGATTTATTAACTAATTATATAATGATAAAATGTTCCCTTATCAAAATTAGTTTAGAGATTCATCTTCAAATCCTATTACTCCATAAGTTCCATTCTATAAGAAGTTTTCAAATTAGTTGTAGCACCACATATGAGTTACATTGAAGAATCAACATCATGAAAAAGTGGATTTCGAGGAAATTATTCTGGAAATACATAAACAAAATAACAACAAATAGTCATATCATAAATTTTTATTTTAGCTCTAGTGATTTGGTATGAACATATATCCTGAATAAGTATTATGACCCATATATTTGGGGTAATTTAAATTGGATTTTCATCTTCATCATGGAAGCTATAGAAAACTATATAATTATTTATAATATGAAATTTTACTTATTATATATAAAAGATGAAATGGTATCTATATAGAGAAATTATATCCAATGCTAAAAATCACATTTAATTCATCTTAAGGTAGAATTAGAGGATTTTAAGAAAACAAATTCTCACAAACATCTACTAGAGGAGAGTTCTAAACAATTAATCTGATCATCGTACCATTATGAGTTATTACTTCTCTCCCATCTTCTAATTATTGAGGCTATTAATGAACATCCATAAATACTTTCTATGCAATAAATAATTCATATGTTTAATATCATACAAGATACTTCGATATTTTAGTCTGCATATCACCACCTCATTTTCACCATTAAATCTTCATTCATTTTTTGAAACCAAAATATTTAGAGTGAGAATAATAAATTATAGTGAGAAATATAGAATAATTATTCATAGGATGTTTTTCTTATGATATATTAATTTCAATTTATTAAAAATTATCTTTAACCAAGTCCATTAAAACATATCATCTTTTAAAAATATCCATAATTATTTATTAATGAAATGTTGATTAACTCATTAATATCCTTCAAGAGTTTGAAAACATGTGAAAATTAAGGTAACATTTTCTATGAACCAAAATGATGAACCATATATATGTTAAAGAAACTCCTTTTATGGTAATTACTCTTTTATGAATCAATTAAAAAACAACGTCCACTTAAGGCTTACAAAGAAATTTTTTACATAGAAACACAAAAAATGTCTATCTTACCAAAACATTAGGATTTTCTTATAATTAGGATTATCTGAATGTTTTTCACCAAATTTGAGAAAACTAAATTTCTAATTTTTTTCTAAACCCCACTCTAATACCAATTCATGTGTCTTATGATTTATTTGTAAATAAATATTACATAATTTTAGATGAATATTCAATACATAACATAATTTTCCGTACCAGAATTGTATGTTTGGTGTGTTTGGGGACTATATACCTAAACATATTAATTAGGTACATTATTTAACACCTATCATAAATTCCTTTAATCTTTGTACTCTTTATGAAAAATCGTACTTAAAATCGATCTTAATAACATGGGGAAAAGAAATATTAGAATGTGTGAGATGATATTCTCAATAAGGAAAATAATGGGATACATAATTAATCTATCATATTCATTAATAAGAAAATAGTAAGTGTATGATATTTTGCTTATAAATTTCAATTTTCACTACCAATATATCATGGATCATAATCATTAATAATGACATAAATCTAAATCATTTTAATGAAATAAATTATAAGAGTTATTTATATACACTAATCAATAATGATTTTTTTTTTGAAAAATAAGAATAAAAACAAGTGATAAATATGTGTCATTATCATAGGTATTGAAATAATTTTATATTTCAATGTTAAATATAAATACAATTTAACCATAGAGTATTGGGAAACAACAAATGTTTCCCATATAATAATATATCAACCATCACCACATGTTTCCTATATTTTATTAGGAATCCCTACCTCTTTCCCAATGTGGATCTTGAACATTAATCTATTTCCTATTGTTATATCAAGTTATAAAAATCATTAACCAATGCATTTGAGGTATATATAATTCATGCAATACACATAACGTAATGCAATCCATACATATGAGTGCCACAATATCATAATAAATTCATTATATCATCAAAAGATAAATTATGAAAGGGAAATGATTTTCAAAAGCATTCCATAATAACATAACATGAATAAAATAAAAATGTTTCTTAAAAATATAATCATAATAATAATAAACCATATATTAAAAAAATAGTTATATTATCATTTTATAATTTCCCTAGTAAATAATAATTAATATTGAACTCTATTATTATAGATTATAATTCTTCTAAAATGGAATTGAAATATTTTTTGAAGAAAATACAATTTTCAATTTTGAAATCACTTATATATAATGAAAATAATTTAAGATATTAAAGAAAATATTCATTAAAAATATACAAGGAAACATGAAAATGTATATTCAAATATTTGAGCATTCAAATATGAGTAATTTCCATTCTTTCTATAATCTTTAAACCATTGATTATGCTTACATCATTAGTAAAAAGTAAATTATTCTAAATAAGAGACGATGTTTTATTTTACATCTTTTGAAATAAAATTGGTTAAAATAACTTAATCCTATCATTTTATAATAGTCAAAAAAAATTTAAAATAATTTTATAAAACCTGGATATGGAAATAAAAGTTATCTGACAAAAAGAGGTGAAATAAGGCTAAATTTTATTCAAAAAATTTTATAAACCATTTTGAGTTCCAAAGAGAGAAAAAAGATACTGAAAATTAAAATTTATATAAAATCAATGTATAAAAATCAGATTAATTTATCAGATAAGGATCAGAAAACATTTTTTGGATGTTCTAGAATAAATACGCCCTGTTAAAAATGGATTGTTGAAAAAATCCATTACATAATGCACCGTCATAATCCCTACACATTAGAACCTATAGTATAATATGTATATATTTATTATTGATATATTAAAGAAAAATTATTATATATACCATACTATATATAATTTACATATAATATTTTTAACCCATGTATTAAATAAGGTTTTATTTAAATCAATATTCCATGTGATAACTTCTTTTTGGATTTTTTATTCAGTTCAGTAGTCTTGGACTGTATACTTTGATCACAGTCAAATATTTACTAGAAATTTGATCATTTTATGGGTTTCGTAATTAATACTTATATACAAATTTATAACTATTTATATAAATTAGTTTGGAAAAGTTCATTATATCACATTATGAAGACGGTTGTCCATATATATGAATGGGTAATGTTGCCATTTTTTGATAGATGGAATGAAATAAAGGTAAATAATAATTAACATTTTTATAATGATAATAATATAATTTAATTAATATGTATTTAATATTTAAATAAAATTATCCATCCATTTGATGTGGTTTTTTAAAACAAAACACATCACTTCATGGAGGTTGTACTCCACATCTACATATTTGAATCGATTTCTTTTCCTTTCTATTATAAAGGGTGTACATAATGGGAGTTCCATTATCATAATAAATATTAATTTATTTATATACTAAATTAATTATTAATAACATATACCCCAAACTTTTGAAGAGGTATAAGAAGATATAAAATTAAAATTGCTCTATTAGTATTATACCACTATATTAAGAATTCCCATTTTTATTACACCTATATCCTTAAAAGGATAGTATTTAGGAAAGAATATAAGATCATGGAAATGGAAACATAATATAGTATTTTTTTTATTTTATACATTTTTGAGATATGAGGCTCAAAATGTGTGAGGAATAGGCGAATATAGGATCTCTTTTATAAGTGCAGGGAAGGGATCTTTTCAAATTACTTATAATATTATGTTAATAAAAAATTATTTTCATGTTCTAGTTGATATTAATTTATATTTGTTTAATATATAATGATTTTAAGTCTAAAAAATATCATCTGTTACTATTAAAACTTGGTTATGTTATGTTTCAACTTATATCTTATTGTCTTACACTAAGTTAAATGTTCTCTCAATTGCCACAATATCAATCTTTTTAATATTTAAATGTGAATCATATCACCATAAAAGGACAAGTGAAGCATAAATAGACAATGATTTTATTTTAAACCATATCATATTCACATGGATGAATATATTTTTTTTTATAATTTTTAAATAATTTATTAAAATATTTTCAATTGTAAAATATCATCAATATCAATTTTGAATCAATATAGTTAATTTGAAATTAATGTCATAAAATTCTCAATGAAATAATAATATTAAAATTTGAAAATTTCTATTTTGTTATATTTATCTATCGAATCATTTTAACATTATAATTCAATCAAATAAAATTAATAAAAATATTTTTGAAATCATTTATTATAATTTTAATTTAATTTAAAAAATACTATATCGGGGTTGCATAAAAACATAATTTAGTAATTAAATATCAAATAATTAGAAATAAATTTACATGTTAATCAAAATTTATTCAAATTTAAAATACATATTTATAACTGAACCTAAACCCATTTTTTCCTTATGAAAAAAATCTAAGTTATAATAATGTTGAGAGAGCTACATTTTATTCTATTAATTTTTATAAAATAATATGAAGGTCATAATAAAAAAATGGTACATATTGGAAATATTATTCAATCATGAATTATAATGGATGAAATCAAATCATTCAATTGGATAATATAGTGTGTCATAGAAATGATAAATCCTTATCCAAAATCATTGCCCATATTTTTCCTATTTTACCCTTACCAAGGTGAAAAATATTTTGTATGGTTACCATTCATAATGACCAAAATGTTAACTGACAACATTACAATATATTAGTTTCTCTATTTTTAAATATTTTATCATTTTTAGAAAAATAAATTCCCAAATGTGGTATAATTTAAGTTGAAATTAAACCAGTAATACATGATTAAAAGAGGTTTTCTCCAAAAAACATCTCCTTATAATAAAAATAATTTATATAAAAATAATTAATAATATTTAATCTAATGAACCTAATTAGATTATTGATAATAATAACTAATTAATTTTATTTTTAATCATTTTTAGAACAAAAAGAACCCTGGTAAATTAATGAATATAATGGATAGTTTTCAATAAAATGCTATATTCTTCACTATTAACAATAATATAAAAATTATCAGAAAAATAATATATTTCACCCTTTGATAATTTTAATATTTGAATATAAAAAATTATAAACTGTTTATTTTTTTATGGTGGAATAAATTTATTTTATAGTATGTGCATATAAAAATAGTTTTTCAAAAAAATCTCTATTTACCGTTATACACTTTTATTTTTTGTTATAATCACTTACGAAAAACATTTATATTTTATACATATGTAAACAATATTTTTCTTCATAACATATTTTTCTCTATTCATAACATAAATCAATTATCTAGGTAGCATGTAAAATAATATACTAAAAAACCAATTTTTCTATAGATAAATATATTATAAAATATCATGGTGTTACAAAAACCCTTTTGTAGATTCCATTTTCACCCCTAGGGGAACAACCCAATACAAAAACCATTCAGATACCAGGTGTCTTAAAATGATCACCTTGAATTTTTCAACCTTAGATTAAAAACTATATAACATTACCTTGTGATGTTATAGAAGAACCCCAAATTACATTTTTACTGGACTAATACACAGCCTAAACCACAATTGTATTGTTGTTATCGTAGAAACAAAACTACCCTTAATTTTTATAAGATAGAGGTAGAGACCAAATCATAACTGTTTTTGATAGTGATAAGCCACTATGATACATTTTATTGGGTTTTATTACATTCTACAAATAAAATCATCGAAAATAATTGTATTAATTAATAGAAGAAAATTATATAAAACATCATTGTGGTTGTGTTGATGGTGTAATGAACCCTTATTAAGAAAAGTTTCATGTTACTATTGTTCTGTTAAGAGTATTGGTTGATTAAAAAAAATTTAAACCCTTTTACAGTTTAGAAATATCATCAACCTCATGTATTTGATCTAGATATGTCATACTCAATATATATAGTTCATCAATGAAAAATATATTAAAATTAGGAAGTCCATTTCAATTCATACTTAAAATTGAAATATATGTTTTTTGATTTATTTCACATGAACAACACACCGATGTGGGTAACATCGATGATGTATTCCAATGAAAGTAACGTAATATTTCTTCCCACATAATGAGTATTTATTCCTACATATAATTATTTAAAATAAAATTCAGTAACATTTAGTTAAATAAAAAAATATTTGTGGTCTAATTAAACAAAGATCATAATATGTAATAAACAAGTTGTAGTTTGAAATATATAATTATAAACAAAACAGATAATGTTTTAAACAAAAATATGATAATGTAATTATTTTACTCTAAGTATTTCCTATCATAGGTTCAGCAATTTTCCAAATTTAAAATTTATTTCACTTAATTTTTATTCATAAGGTCACCTGATTTTTTTTTCAAGTTGTGTCTTCATTTTGGTTCTATTAGTGACTTTAGTTTTTGGTCATCCACTGACTACATTATAGTAATGAAATCACTTAATTTTTTTTCATATCATAACTTCATTTTTATTAATTTATTATCTTATATAATTTTTCAAATTTTCACTCACAGACTCTTTAATCATGTCCTTTTTTACGACTAGTCAAATTTATATTCAAGGACACTAATAAAATTTTCAAAATTCCAATCACGGTAATTTTACTCATGGTGAAAACCATACACTATCACATTATCAGTCAATGTAACTTATCGAAAAATATATGGACTCTTGAAACACATATTATAGTTCGTAGAAAATTATAATCACCAGATTTTTGAAAATTACTAATAAATAAATTCAATCAAGGAACCAATTATACATGATCATGTATCAAAATGGATTGGTCATCAAATCCATGACCAACCATAATCTGATTAAAAGCTCATAAATAATATATTATAAAATAAAAATTAATTGAATTCAAATTAATGATATTTATAGGGAACTGAACCATTGTTCATAAAAATGTTGACCTAAGAAAATGAGTAGATGAGTTCCATAACAATAGGTATAAACTCAATCATAATAAAACAATTAAATTTGCAGTGTCATGCTAGAACAATATTTTGGGGTTTAATGTTGATATTAATAATTTATCAAAATAATATATAATAGAGTCATAGTATACAAAAAAACCCATATATCAATGTTTTATTGATATTTGGTTACGAATAAATTTTAAATGATTCTATTTTAAATCTCTAATATTTCCATTATTGAAGATGACTCTTGGGGAATCAGTTTGACGATCCTTGAATCCACAAGTTCATCAGTAAAGACAATATATCCTCAAGAATTATAATAATTTTATACAGATAACCCTAATATTTTTCAATAAAATGGATTAATTGTTCTATGTATTAGGACACAATATTAATTAAAAAATTAAATTATATATTTAATATATATTTTTTGTACATCGATTACTATGAAACATCCAAAAAACTAATGTATACAAATATTATTTTTAACCTGGGTTAAAATCAACATCTGAAAAATAATAGTGGTCTTAAATTTTCAATTTTAATCTATAATAAATAATAATTACAATAATTTTCTAAAAATTCATGCTAGAGGTTTTATATTTTTAATATTTCTAATTTTTCAAATTTTATGTAAAACCTACATGAAAAGGTGAGGGTTCTAATCTCGCATATGGACCTCATACTCCAAAAAGAACTTTTGGATGTACACATGAAACCAAATAAATAACACTTGTAGAAAATATTTCACACTATGTTTTCTATCATACTGATCCATTATCACTACTATGAACTCTAAAAAGGTTGTTTCTTCCCAAAATACAACATACCCTAGTCGATAACATGTGATGGTATGTGCACCTATTTCTTCAGTTAGAAGACATGGAAGATGCCATTACATGGATCAAATATGGGGTAAAGAAAAACGATATGTGACCTCAAAAACCATATATATAATTTTGAATTCCCCTATGAACTTCATGGATAGCTTGCTACCCTGATCATTCCTCTATATTATTTTCCATTGTAGACTCTTTTTAAAATATAGTATCCCTTCCTTAACTAAAGGGATTATTAAGATACTGTGCATATGATTGTTATAAACTCTGAGGGGTTATAACTCTTTCATTGATCACATAAACCATTTTCATTATCTCATTCACAAGATCTCGTCCCATAAATGATGACCTATATATATCTTTTTATGTCAAGGATGCCATGTAGGATCTCAAATACAAATCCTAGAATGATTCCATTCCGAAAGTGTAGTGATGGATATTATGATAATAAAAATTACTATATTGTAATTGATCCTCCATTCCAAAATCCGAGTACTGTATATAGGCTCAAATTATATCTTCCCAAACCCTAATTGTTTATTCTAAATGTCTATATGCCCAGGGTGGATGATAATTATCATATATAAATATTTCTTGGTTAATTGAAAATACATCTCCATAACCATTATAGTATCCTCACATCATGGCCTGATATAATTTTCATGGTTACCCCATAAATTCATATGATCTGATGTATATATAATCACTAAATAATCTCTAAAGAATAGTACTCCTAGATGTAATGAAATTGTGTGAACTTGGTATGTCGCCCTGAAATCACCCAGATAGTGCCATGTATTCTTGCTATTAGTGGGACCCACAACATAAAAATCCATCAATATGACATCCCACTTCCACTCTAGTATTTAAATAGTTTGAATCTAAACATCTATAACATGATTTTTCTTGAATCACATATAGATATGTGATGCATCAATAAACAAAATAGAAAACATTGTGCCTCATGAATACCCAAAAAAACTATCATTCATGCTCCTTGAAAATATTTTCCCCTCCAGGATGTATCCTCAAAATGGAGGTAGTAAAATGCATTATCACAATCTCACACAACAAGATCAAAACTATTATCCTTATGAAAAATGATTTTCTCCTACCATGAGAAAGTCATTCATGTGTATCTTATGAGGTTATTTTTTCATGTATAAATTTACACTTTTTGACTCCCTGGTAAGCCTATATCATATGTTGGAGCAATATAGGAGTAAATACCATTGACTTTCTATAAGCTACCCCTCCCTGCTACACTGGGGTCGGTTATAAAGAGGCCAACTGCTTTGATTCCTCTTCAACTAAGAAAGTGTTACATTTCATGATAATGAAATTCACTACAATGTTTCCTTTACATGATATATATAATACCTCCAAAAACATAGTCTTCCTAGTAGTTCATCAAATTATTATGTCACTCATGGAAAATATATTACAGAGACATGGTGTTTTGTATAAACTTCAAACTACTCACCCAAAAGATAATGCCTCCAAATATTCTTGTATAATATTTCTTTTTATAATTCTAAATCATGGGTTACATAGTTCTAGTCATGGATATTCAGCTCCCTATATACATAAGAAATCTATATCTACATTTTCATAAGTATACACCTGATCCCAACTATATGAGAATCATATAATACTATGTACTCAACTATGTCCTCATGCAGTCTCAGAAAAGAAGAACTAGTCTATCATTTCCTCATCTACTAAAAGTATATCTGAAATCACTAAGTCGAGTAGAAAAAATAATCTTATCATGTAGATAAATTTTAATGGCATGTAATTATAGATAATCATATCAAAAACTCAGATTCAACCTATACAAACCAATAAATTTTTTTACATCAAACATTCCCTTGGGAGGGTCTTGAAATAGAAATTCATTTTTATTTACCCATTAAATATCTATTCCATTTCCTAAGATTAATTTCTAAAAAAATTGATCTTATCTAATTCAAAACTACAAAATTGATATCTTACAATATAATTGGGATAACTAGATAAGTATTGGACCATCCTCATCGACTATTTTTTCTCATCCTCTAACATTGGGTAATTAGAATGAAATCGTTAATTACAACCATGAACTGATACGTGAATGGTTGAAAATTATTGTTTATTAGTCTCTTAAATTCATTATGGGATTTTAAAACATGAATGGGAACAACTTTGAACTCGTAATTCCAATATAATCATTAACATTCCATTTTCAAATTTTCGTCCTTTTTATCCCAAAAATGGTGGTATCCAAACCCGAGGTCAATATTTGAGAACCTTATAACACCCTTTATCTATTTTAAGAGGTAATTTTTCCTTAGAAAGGGGTAATAGTACAAAATCATAACATGTCTTAAGTGATGATAATAAAAAACTATCCCTATGATCTCATCCTCCTTCTTAGAGAACAACACCAGAGCTATCTAGGGGAAAGACTATTCCTGATGAAACCCATATCTAAAAGAGCACCTAACTATACCCTCATTACTCAGAGCTAAATAAGGACCTCCAACATGACACATGAAAAATTATACCATTCCCTATGGGTGGATAAATTAAATGAAGAATTCAATCTCTAATCATGGAATTAATCACATAGTATCTTTTTGGAAGAAATTAATGTATTGAACCACTACCATATGAATATAGCTACATTAATATCCACTAAACTACTGTTTAGACTCGCCAAATAATGGGATATAGGTTGTGGCTTCCAAATAATGAGTGATACACATTATTCAATTATGTCTTATAGATATTGAAGTAGAATCTCATCACATCCACCCATAGGTACCTAACCCTTCTATGATGACAATATATTATGGAATGTATTTTGGATAGCCAAACCAAAAAAAAATTACATACATTTTAAACACCACAACCAAGAGATTAAAATCAAATATCCTCCCATAGAGAATTAACTGGAACTGTTGAAATATGTGTGAGATAGTTGAATCACACTCCTCAGGAATATCCAAGCACGAGTTATGTGATAAAGGATCTATATAAATCTCAATCTATTGAATACGGGATTATGATATGTAGTAATGAAACTCATGTCTAAAAGTACATGTTATAAAGTATGGAAGATGCATATCATGCCCCTAATCATCCAATTTGCATCTTGGTTATTTCCCTCTATAGATTGTAGATGACGACACAAAAAACAAAAGACCCTCTAAGCCTTTTCAAGACTATCTGGGGATGGACAATGAAGATGTTCAAAATTATGTTTATGAAGCACCCTGATAAATTAAAAATAAATTTAATATTTAATTCATGAAACACTGAGTCTCTATGAAACAAAAAAAAATTATATCCTTTCTAATGAACATAGGTTTCCCACTTCTATGATTTGAATTTCGAAAATTAGACATACATAGTTGTGATCGATAAAATATTTTGATTTTTATATGATGAAATTCATTTTTTAAATAGAAACTTGTCCCCTATGAATTGTAATGTACCGATATAAATAGTAATATAACCCTTATGAATAGTAAACTCTACAATGTATGTATAAATAAAATTTAGGCACCTTATAAATAAGGGTGAATATTTTAAAAATTAATAATTATGTATTGGTACTTTTTGAGTAATAAATATTTAATTGCGATTTTAAATCAGTAGGTTGAATTAAAATAAAATTTATTTTCCAAAAATTTATTCCTAAACAATTATTTTTTAGGATTTTAAAAATAATTTTATGTGACCTCAGTTGATTTTTTAAATTATTATATAATTTATTTTAAATTTGAAATATGTAGTTTTCAAGCTAATATATATTTTATATAAAAGATAAACTTCACAAATTTGTAACATTGTTTTGATAAAATGAAGAACATTTTTGAATTTTACACATTGAAAAATGGTATGGGTGAATAGTTTTATATTTTTTCTAAAATACATGAATGTTTAGTAAAAAATAATAATGATAATTTACATTACAAATAAATTATATGATAAATAAATTATTCCTTACAACATGGATGATGAAAGAACACTTGTTTGAACTCACATAATGTCACGAACCAGCCCGTGTCGACCATGAACCGGTCACCCAGGCTAGCCCCCGACAAGTCCCGATGACCAACTAACTCTATGTGACACTTCTGGTCACTCTCCAACACAATAATCAAACATCTCCCAAGGTGATCGAACTCAAGATGAAACCTGCACAAGGGCTAAAAAAAGAAGAAGTCTATAGGTGTGAGTATTGAAACTCAGTAGGTTAGCTCGATATTCTATTCCCAATGCACATTCCATTAAAATAAAAGGAACATCAATTTATAGTTTTATATTCAAGATATGATGTTATGGTTTTAAAAAGAGGTTCTATGCTATAATAATTATCATAAAAATCAAGCTTGTTTAATAAAAAATAATGCAAGTAATAATTGTTTTCAAAGAGGTGAAACATTAAAATGAAAATTGTTTTCAAGAGGGATGCTTTAAATAATTTTATCTTTTAAATAAATAACACATACTACTGAATTTACCAACCAAACACACCGTATGCCGATGGTGAGTACATAATAGCCAATGAGAACTGGTCACGGGAACACCTCTAGGTACTAGTTAGTTGTGAGCCCCGGGTACATCTTATCTCGGTGAAAGTAACCATAATAAATATCAATTATCATGCACACGAGCCACTTTTATGGAGCATACCCATAACCTAGTGGTCCCCCAACAACATCATCATCATAGTTTAGTTACTGTTGTCATCATCAAACTTGCTACGTGAAATAGGGGCCAAACCCCACAGAATCACTAGCATTCTAGTACACATCCGCCCACCTAGATAGTCGAGATTCCCTTCAGGGATCAATCAAGTTACACACAGTATAAAATACACATTTGAAATCCAAATTCCATTCCGAAACCATAATAACACAAACATCCCACAAAATTTCTTCACATTTCTTTCACGAATCAATAAACAATTAAAAACTTTCGTAAAACAATCTCAAGGAGTATAACGAGGACTTGCACATAAAATCCATTCAAAAATTCTTTTTAAGGACACAAACTCATAAATAACATATCAAATAACATTTTTTAATCCCCAAAACCAATTAATAAATCAGTTATATGGACCATAAAATGGCCCCAAAAGATAGAACATAAAATACACATGAAAAACATTTTTTTTGAACGAAATTCCAAACGTGCCTTTAAATCTTTCTCAAAACTATCTTTTGACAAAAGTATTCATTTTAATTTTATTAAGGATGTGTATATAAACAATTTATAGTAGAAACAAAAATTCATAAATTCCTTATAATAATCAGGTTACATATTCAAAACACAACCATTTTCATAAAGATGTGAAACGGTCCATTTTTGGGCAACTCGTGCCAAAATATGTTGTAAACCAAAACCCAATTGTTTGTAAAACCAAATACAAACTGGAAATCCATATAAAGACCCAGAAATACCATTTATCATTCTTCCAATACATTTATAAATCCAAAAAAAACTTTTAAATCACACATCACACATAAAATCCAACCAGGCAATTTACTAAACACATGACATGCCGTTTTTAAACAAAACTATTTATTTTAAGTACATGAAAAGGAATAAAACACCAATTGAATGCCATATTTTCATTACAGATACTGTATCATGTTAAAAATACCATAAAATAGATTATATACCTCACAAAATATTTTCAAAAGATAACGGATCATTTACACAAACACTTGATGATCACTTTCATGACAAAACAACACTACCTTTCACAAAACAATGATTAAACAACCACTTTTGACACCAAGAAAATTATCCAAAGGCTTAAAAACAGTAATATACATTTATATCAGTTTAGGAAAATATTAAAATGATGAAACTTTAATGATGAAGGCATGTGCAATGGATATCCTACCTCAAATCCTTGGCGCAATTGAAAAGCACACCCGAAATCACCCGCCGCGGGTTTATAAATCCTAAAACTATTAAGACCGGACCTAAACAAACAGAAAACCCATCAAAAAAATATTTTATAAAAAACCCTATGTCTATCAATTATAGGGGACAATATAAATCCAAGAAATAATGAAAGGAGGGGGAAGAGGAAGGAGAAAGGCGAAGGAATCTCACCTTTCACCCTAGAAAACTCTTCGTCTTCCATTAGATCTGAAACCATAGAGAGAATGGAATGGCATGAAACATCTTGGAGAGACTACTAAGGTCTTAAAGAACCAGGGAAAGAATATTTGTGGCCAAATGAGTATGAATTTATTGATTTATGAATGATACAATTTACCTTTTCAATTCTGGACAATTTGAGGTATCCTGAGAATATTCTCCCCAATCTGAGACCCTCATTAGCTACAAAGAGGGTAAATCGATTATGAGGATGAGTATAGGGATATAGGCTTCTAGGGGGAGGTGGAATATCAGAAAAATATTAAAAACGTAAAAATATATAAAAGAAACGAATTATTTTTTATAAAACAGGAAATGGGACCATGGGCTGGCCCAATCCATAAATAAGTAACCCATATTCACCATTCTTATGAAATTTTCTGGGGTCTAAAAGGATAAATATGTTTTAATATTTAAGTATATGACAAGTATGAAGTTGAATGGGTGAAAAAGGATTAAAAACAAAAGAGTTATAAAAGAAAAAAATTCAGTTTTTAAAACTAGTAATGGGATCACGGTTGACCCAAATCATGAGGTAACCACCTTTTCTTCAAAAACTCCTAAACAAGCAATGGGGATCCCAAATTATGGTGGTTAGAAATATATGAAACTTCAAAACTCAAGATTAATCTCACCAAATACCTAAGAAAGGATCGGTATGTCTAATGGACTAGATCAATTCAATGACAAAAAAACCGGGTCTGACACATACACTTATTACTATTTTCTACCACATGAATCAACACTATTTATTATCTTGAAAATAATAATAAAATAACTATTAAGATATTCAAAAATAACTCATATCCCCTCTATATAATCCACCCATCACATCTTTTTATCTTGACCACTCAAGTCCTTGAAGATCCTCAACGTTCTGCACAAATACTATTTCCAAGTCCATCCCTATGTCCAGGAAGTCTTGCTCATTCCAAAAGAATATATCCCTTTCACATAAATAGGGTCATAGGGAGGTTATTTCATGAGTTAAATAATCTTCCTTTTTCATTTCATATCATATAAATTTATCTTCTTTTCTTATTATCTACTAAACTCCTATATCCAATTGATCATGATAACTTCAGTATCATCTATATAATAGAATCATACCATTTTAATGTAATAGCCATTATCAATCCCCTTACTCTCATTATTTTATTATTTAAATTAAATCATCATCCAGTAGGTTCCCATTTACAACCATTATGGATGACGATGTTTCATTATTTAAATTATTCTTAAAATATGTTCATGAGAACATTTTAAGCATTGTTATATATTTTAAAATAAATTATATAACACTTTTTGTTTCCTATAAGTAACATGTTTACATAATACAAAATTATAAAACAAAATGAGTTTCTTATGATCAATATCCCTGGTAATAATATAAATGATTATCAATAAATGTATTATCTAATGATTCATCATCATAAAATGCATAGAAATTCTATTTTTAACCATTTAAACGTCTATATTATCAATGAAAATAATTAAATTACAATTAAATAGAATTACCAAAATTTTAAATGAACTCAATTTATTATAATCAAGAGAAATGATCATGTAATCATAAAAACAAACACATAGAAACAACAGAATTCAATCATATAACTGATCAATAAAGACATAATGGAACATAATTAAACTATAAGGAATAAAATACATGTATATAAAGTTATTAATTAATTAAATAATAGAATTTAGTTTTTATATAGGAGGTTATGGTTAATTGCAGAACATGTTTGGACATAAGTTATGGGTTTTCAATCCAAACCTCTATATTCTACTAGGCTTCACTTATTAGCAACATACCTCAATGAAATTATTATTTATTCCTATTAAATCCTTATAAATTCTATTTTAATTTTATATATATGTGTACCAATCATAACAATTCTTTCTTTTATGTGAGTTATATGTTTTAAAATGATCATTCAAAAATGCATCCCGATAAACAATCCCATTTCAATGGAACTTCATGAATTCTCACCTATTTCTAAATTAACTATATATTATTTTTTTGGCCATGATTATTTTTCTAAAACCACTAATTATATAATGAAAAAAAATTATTTAATTTATGGTTTTATGCATTTATTTCTCTAAAATAACTCTTTTTTCCATGTAAAAGAGTATTTATCTTAAGAATTACTCACTGATTTTATACAAGTAAATTCATCTATTTCAAAACACATTTTGATTTTTATGCTTAATTGGGATTAATATTTTATTATATTAACTACCATATTTTATTTCATAGTTTATGATTAGTTTGAATTTGTATATTCTATCTTAAAACAATTAATCATATTTATTTCAATGGTTAGTGTTCATATTTAATGATTGAGGAACTTTATTTACAATTAATATATTATTTTAAATATGTATGAATATGTTGTTTATGTATATACCTATTAATATTAGGAATGAATTGAAATTATTATGTGATGGGTGTGCCAACGTTATCCCCTCTATTCATTGGAAGGTCTCATTAGACAAACTAGTTTGGGTTTTTACCCATTTATCTATTGTCATGGCATGAGGCTCAGATTAAATGATTATGATGTTCATAATTATGATATCCTTCATTATGAAACTATAGATTGATAGTCCCTATTATTATTATTATACTATTATAATATACTTGTTTTTGTTTTATGTAATAATGTAATTAATTATTATTTCTATCATATAATTCTCACATTTATTTTTAAAGGCATGTTTTTTTTGTGATTCCACATGCCCAGCCATTAAATTTTTTATTTCTTATACTATATTATTTAACCTTACATTGAATCTAATATAAACCATTTAATAGGTTTTATATATAACTAGGATGTCAAAAAGTGTATTATGATTGACTTTCTAGAATAACATTGGAGTTATGGGAGTTTCTAATGGATATGTAATATTGTATTTCATTTCAAGTTGTAGTGTTGAAATTATATATGTATCTATTTTTCCAAAACTAATTAACAACACATTATATCAGGATACGACATTATTAATACCATTCCAATGTAATAAAATAATGCTCTGACTCTGAGCAACTCAGGTCAGGGCGTTAGAGTTGGTATCAAAGGAAGTTTAGTAGAAAACATGGAAACTAGATTTAGAAAATGTAGATTAGAAAACAAAACCCTAAGATTTAAATTGAGGATAAACATAAAATAAAATACTAGAATATTTGTAAGAGATTATGTGGATCGTCTTTTAAAATAAATCCATGTCTGGATACTACAAATGGATGCAGTTCTAGAACAGATTTACCTAGGAGTAACAAACCGTACAAGGTTTTTCGGGTTTGACCCGGGGTAACCTAATACAAGTCAATAGGCCTTACTGAATTGCTATGACACTCCCATGGGATATTATTAGGATAATTCACATATTATTGACAATACATTATATATTATTTAAATTTAAATTGTTTCCTCAATGAAACCATGTTTAATATTATGGGATTAGCTATTCACAATATTTTAATTAATGTTATGTATTCTGCTAGTATAGATTGTGTAGCATGATTCATAACCTAATATTGTGTATTCCATCATTTATAAATCATGAATAATTGAAGGATCGTAATCCACATGAATGTGAATATTCCATTTATGGAATTCCCACAATTCCAGAAAAAGATGTTGGTTCTGGAGCTGCAATTGGTAAGGAGAAACTTATTACTATACTGGGACAACTGTCATAGGTTATGAACAATAACCTATCCGTACGGAGCACCCTAAACCGCAATTTGGGGGATAAATGTTAGACTGATTTATGCATTAATATCCTTCATCGTTTAATGGGACTACAAACCCATTTTTAGTAGAGAAGTTGATATGTTTTATAGAGAAGATATTTTTCACATTTGGAAGTAAAAAAATAGAGATGGTTTTCATGGATGTTTATCATTTATCGTGATATGTTGATAAATGGTGTCCAATAATACCAAACACAATGGAGGAATAAGATATTTAAAACATATAATGGGGTATATTAATGAAATATTCTTAGATAAGTACTTTCCTTTTGAAAAGAGAGTAGATATGGAAAGACAATTTTAGAATCTGAGGAAAAAATAGTATGAGACAGTTTCAAAGTGTTGATCTAACTTCACAAGGTATGAAAAGAAATACATGGACTACATACATAATCCAAGGAGAAACATTGATTGATTATTTGATGCTTTAAAACCAATCCTCCAAATGGAACTAGTCTCCCAAAGTTTCTCACCATATAATGATATATTCTCATGTGTTATCAATAAATAAAAATAAATCACTACGTATTATGATATTAAGGGAATTAAAGAGAATAATATTGTTAATGAACTATCTAAAAAATAAAATAAGGAATATGGGAATAAGTGAGGAATGGATTTTTCATCCTATGATAATTTTGGGATGAAACGCCCTGGTACTTGGCTGAAGGGTATGGGTGTTTGTTATATGTGTGGAGGAAAAGGCCACCAATCCCATGATTTCAAGGTAAATAAGGAATCCCACAATGTTCAATCATAAAATTTCAATGAGAAGGAATATTATGAAAGTTAATTTCCTATTTATCAAGTAATCTTTCCCCCAATAAGTCTAAGGGAGAAAGAAAAATATTACGTGATCACAAGTACTAAGGTAGAAGTTCCTAATGATATTGGGTTGGGTACTTTAATCATTTCCTCAAACTTATCCAATTATTTATTTGATATATGATCATCTCATTATATTATATAATCATAGTTTTCAATTAAAATTTGACATTAACAATTTTCTTTATTAATGGAGTTAGTCAAAAAGACAAATTGAAGTATTAAAGCCATAAATATGTGTCAATAAGTCCCCCTCATGACACATATACATGTTTTAGTTTTTGACTTTGTTATCATACCTATGTTTTATTTTTATATAATCCTCGGTATGGATTTGATTTAATATTATTTTGTGAAAATATATTGAAATAATAAGGTTGTTAAAATTTTTGAGAATTATGTATAATCCCTTCTCTTTAGAGAAAAAACATCATATAATGATTCCTATCCAAATCCACCCCTATTAGTTCTAATGAATGACATTATTCATGAGTATAAAAATAAAATATCTATGAGTGGGGTATGGAATATTGAATTTTAGTATGGCACTATTATGAAATAATTTTTTGATGTGTTCCCCAAATATTTACTTGGGAATCCTCCAGAGTGGGATATTGAATTTCCTATTGAATTAATTGGTGGTTTAAGACTTATCTGAAAGACTCCTTATAGAATGAAAAATTTAAAGGTAGTATAACCAAAGAAATAACTATAATAATTTAGTGAGAAATGATTTATTCTCCCAGATTTTTCTCAATGGGGATCCCCTATTCTTTTCTTGGAGGAGAAGGATTGATCTATGAGGATGTGGATTGACTATAGGGAGATCAATGCTATTATAATAAAGAAAATAAATCTTATTATACACATTGATGATTTTTTGGATTAAAATAATATATACAAATATTTTTCAAAGATTCAACATCGATCTATATATCATCAATTATGTGCGAGGAAAGATGATATTCTAAAAAATAGCATTTCAAATTAGGTATAGGTGTAACCAATTTATAGTAATTTCTTTTTGACTAAATAATGCACCCTATTTTTCTTTGATTTAATAAATATAGTTATGAAAGAGTATATTTATGATGTGGCATTGGTATATGTTGATGATACAATGATATAATCCAAAATCTATGATGATCATGACAATCAATTTCTCAATATTCTAAATACTCTTCGAAGAAACAAATTTTATGGTATGTTTAGCAAATGCGAATTCTGGTTTCAAGTAGTTTTTTTGGGTCATATTGACTCTAAGTACATAATTTTAGTGGATCCTATTAATACAATGTCAGTTCTTGAATGGAATTCACCAATGAACATAAAAAAGGAATGTATTTTTATTGGTTTAGCATGTCATTATCAGTGTTTTGTTCATAACATCACCTATTTAGCCAACAATTTAACCAAGCTTACTCATAAAGGAGTTATGTTTTGTTTCTGGAAAAAATAATGTGAAAAATGTTTTGAAGAATTTAAAAAGACATTATTGAATTCTTTGATCCTAACTCTACCATCATATATTATAGGAATTTTGATCTATAGTGATGCATCCAAGGAAGGACATTGTTGTTTCGTCATGAAGAAATATATATATTTTCCCATTGCATCAATAAAGTAAAAAATACAAGAACAAAACTATCCTACTCATGGTCATGGGTTAGCAGCTGTAATCTTTTCTTTGAAGATATAGATACACTATATCTATGTTTAAAGATGTGAGGTATATAAAGATCACAAGTGATTGAAGTATATCTTCTCACAGAAAGAACTCAACATGAGGAAAATCTCATGTCTTGAGATACTCAAGGATTATGAGTGTTTGATACACTACCACCCTTCAATGGAAAATAAGGTACATTATGCAGTGATAAGAAAATATCATTGATTTTGAAACAAAATAACGATAGAAAGGGATCTTGTATTCATGGATCTAGTAGTGATGGATTTGGTAATGATTAATGATGGTGAAACATCATTACTTTTTTAATAGGTTTCAAAAACATATTTAATGGAATGAATTAAAACTTCTCATTTTGATGATGATAATCTTCCAATGAAAATTAGATGTATGAATGATGGGACATTGGTTGACATCATGTGTGAGGATCGAATTCTAATGTTTGGGAAGAGGCTATGTGATCCCAATACACCTGAGATAAAAAGGGAATTATTGGATGATTACCATAGCTTAGATTTCCCAATAATCCATAGTATCACTAAAATTCCAACAGATGTGAAGGAACATTTCTGGTGGGATCTAAAGGATCTTATGATGAATAGATACCCAAATCATTTTATGAGTTAGCATTCTCATAATTTAGAGGATGACAATATTTTAAGGGGGAAGAATGTAGTACCCAAAGAATTTAAAAATAAATTTAATATTTAATTAATGAAACACTAAGTCTCTATGAAACAAAACATTTTTATAACATTGGAAATGAACATAATTTCGCTTCTTCTAATATTGGTTGTTCGATACACGGTTGCGATCAGTAATATATTTAGAGTTTTATAGGACCAAATTACATTTTTTTGGTGAATAGAAATTTTACCCTTATGAATACTAGTTTAGTCTTATTAACTATAATAACCCTTATTAATAGTAAACTCACCCATTAAATTAGAAATAAAATTTAAGCACTTGATAAATGAGCGTGAATTTTATTAAAATAAATAAGTAAGTGTGGGTATTTTTTTGAGAAATAAATATTTAATTACAATTTAAAATAAATAAGTTCATTTAATATAAAAGTAATGTTTATAAATTTTTTTCCTAAATATAAGTTTTTTCCTATGATTTAATAATAAATTTTTGAGACCTTAATTAATTTGTGATTGTATTATAAAATCAGTTTCAAATTTGAAATCTGTATTTTTTCATATATATATTTATGTTTTAAAGAAATTAAATATCATATATTTAGAAAATACTTTTGATAAAATGGATGCCAATTTTTATTTATACATGTAAAAAACGTTTTGGGTGAATTTTTGGGATTTTTTTAAAATACATGAATTTTTCATGAATAATAAAAAACAGTAATTTACAGTATAAATATATTATAATATAAATAAACTATCCCATGAATCATTGTTGATAAAACCACACATTTATAGAACTTCCATAAAATTATTAAAATATTTTTTCATAATAATCACCACAACTTCTTGTCTTGAGAAAAATAATAAGATATTGATTCAAGTAGTTAAAATCACTTCTCTCCTCCACTATAAAAGACACCACTCAATCCCTATTCTCTTAAAACCTCCATGCCTTGAATCTTGTAAATGTTCTAACCAAATACACTTTCATAGTCCCTATCCATGTCCATGTTTCCATGGTCTTTCCCATAGACCAAAACCCTTTCCCTTAAGAGGTTCTTAAGGAGGTTATTTCAAGAGGTATATCCTCTTTCTTTTACATTTTATTTCAGTTAAAATTATCTTATTTTCTTATTCTCTTATAACCTCCTCTTCCTAATTGATCGTGATAAATATATTATCAAATATATACTACAATTATATAATGTTAATATAATATCCATTATGAATATCATTATTTTACCACTTTTAATTTCTAAACAAAATCATCGATTGGGTGGTTCCAATTTACAACCTTCTTAGACGACGAACATTCATTCTTTAAATTCTTCTTCAAAGCAATTCATTAAACCATTTTAATTGTTGAGAAAGATTGTAAAATTTTAAATATAACCCTTTTTGGTTTTATATGTTCTTTAGGTATCATATTTTCATAATACTTAAAGATAAAACAAAAAGAGTTCACTAAGATCAATAACAGCCGTAATAATCTAAACGATTATCGCTAAATATATAATCTAATAAATAATCATAATAATACGTAACCAAATGATATATATAACCTCTTAGACTTATATATTATCATTAGAAACTTTTATTTAAAATTATATGGTATTAATCCATTTTTAAATGATCTCTATTACTTATAATCAAGTGAACTGATCATGAAATCAAGGAAAGGAACACTCCAAAATGACAAAATTAAATCATATAAATTTTTAATAGGACCATAAATGAATTTAATAAAACTATAATGACTCAAATAAATCTATATAAGGATACTAATTAATTAATTAATGGATTTAATTTTATTAACCAGAATGTTAAGGACTTGTTTAGAAGATGTTCAGATATATAGTAAGTGTTTTTTACACAGACGTATATTTTCTTTTGGTTTACTCTTATTCCTTACATACCTGAATGAAATTATAAAATATTGTTAGGTTTTCAAAGTAATATCTCTAATTCTTACATATTTTAAAATTAACTCTGTAATCTATTTCTAAACACAAATATTTTTATAAAATATCTTTTTTTATTGTGAAAATATTTCAGTAATTCACTTTTGGTTTTATGAAAATATTTTTCCAAAATAATTATTCTTTTAAAATTTGAAGATTGTTTATCTTAATAATTACATGATGATTTATATGAGTATTTTCATATATTTCAACACTCTTTTTTATTATTATGTTTAATTGGGAATAATTTTTTTTGATATCATCAATTAGATTTTGTTAAATGGTTTATGATTAGTTTGACAATGGAAGTTCAATGTAGACACTATTCATCATATCACTCTAAATGGTTATTGTCCATATTTAGTGATTGGGGAATGTTATTTATATTTCATATTTTAGTTTCAATATGAATTTATATTTTTTTTTTCTTATCCTCATTCATATGAGGCAAGTGTTGGACTTATTATGTGATGTGTGTGTCCTGATGTATCCCTATGATGCATCGGTATGTATCATGATACAAACTAGTTTGGGATTTTACCCGTTTATATATAGTCTTGGAATGAGTCAATGATAGATTTATTATGATGTGTGATGTTATGAATTCTCTCATTATGAAACTATAGATTCATATTACATGTGATTATTTGAAAAGTATAATATCTATGTTTATGTTTTATGGAATTATTTAATCAGTTGTTATTCCTTCCATATTTTTGTGAATTTTTTTTATAGGAATGTGTTATTAGTAATTCATAATTCATAATATTTATGTTTATGATTACTTCTAATGTTTTATTTACCATCTCTGAACATATAATCACACCCCTTTATTATGTTCTATATTTCGTTCGAATGCGAATAGGGTTATTATGAATGAATTACGGAGATAATATAAGAGTTATGGGAGTTTATAATGGATCAGTTGTATTTTTTAAAAGTTATAATGTATAACATATATATGTATCTGGTCTTCGAAAACTACTATACTACCCACTCCATTGGGATATGAATTTATTGTATTCATATAATTGTAATAAAATAATGCACTGACTCTGAGTAATAAGGGAGGGACGTTAGAGTCCATATATAGCTCCTCCTAACTCTCCTCCAACACCTATTCTAGAACAGAATCCCTAGGGTCAATCCTGACTGCCCCAAGATATCTTTAATCAAAATGTTCCATTATCATAATTTATTAACACTATCTACTAACCATATATTTCATTCTGTGATATAAAATCATGATCCATGTTACCTCATCCTTCACAATCATATCAATGTCTATATCTCATCTGAATAGAGGCCCAAAGGGACCTCTACATTTTGTATCATTGACATTACTTTTGTGAAGATCTCATACACTATGAACCTGATGACTAGTTTAAGTTGTATGGAGTAGAAAAAACTACCCCATGAAATCCATTTTTAGCTCCTATATCACGATGCTTTTATTCAAGGAATCAATTTTTCACCATGTCCCACTACAACACCCAATCTTATGTGGGGATTCAAAGAGATACAATGCTTGTTTGGATATCCCTATGGTGGACCTTCTCAAACATCCATTCATAGAAATAAAAAATTTGTACAGAAATGAGAGAGTTGTAAGTGAAAATGGTGACCCTTGAGGCAAACACTGAAATAGTCATATCAAACTACTATAGATCCTTAGGCTCCAAAATTCAACAATTGTGTAAGGTAAAATGATTGTAATCATCATGGAAAACGTATTATAACACCTCCCAAATAATTTTTAACACAACATGTGGTCGGGTAACCAAAATCCACCGATGTATTACTTCTCTATGTAGCAAAATGGTGGTAATTTCTACCATCTGGTCAATCAGAGCCTGCAAGAGATAAAAACATAGAATAAATACATAAGATAATCCATTCTTCCTAATGTCCAAGCTTACAAAAAAACCTAAGTTTTATCAACTTCTAAAAATCTCACAACATTTTCATATAATTCACATCATCATCCTCACCTACTAAAATAATATGCCACATGACCGGAAGATGAACATCATACTAAACTATAAGAAGAGTGTTTATTCATCACTCAATGGGTGTATGTGTATTTCTAGGATCTACATGATAAAAAACTCAGAAAAGGCCCATGTAATAAACCAACGTAACATAACCCCTCATCATTAATACTAAGTACTCGAATCAAATATCATTGTCATGTGATGTGTGGAGAAGAAAACATTAAATCATCTAGAAATATGAAATTTCAAATATATATGAAACCTGAACTACACAAACTACAATGACAAAGTAAATTGGATGTATGGGTTTGATCCCAATGAGAGTGAAGAACACATTAGAATACTATTGAAAAAATTTCACGTCATCCCCATTTGTGTTTTATATTTGTAATCTAATGAAATACATTTAATAATAAAAATGTAGGAAGCACATAATTGGATTAGTGTCAATTTCATTGTATATAAAATGGGTAATAGTTGGTCAAACATGGGATAGATGTAATTCCACGACCCTAGTTACCCATAGTCAGTGCATTATTACATAAAAAATGGCATTATCACAAGTGATCAAATCGTAAAAGATCGATCAGTTTAGTAGCCTTGTAAGTACTAGATACAAATTTAAGTTCTAAAATACATTATGAAATGAAAAACTACAACATTGTGTCTCCATTGAACACACTTATCTCTTTCAGACTATCCATAAAGTTAGTAATAATATACATCTTTTCATTCTAGGAAAAATAAAACATAGAAATGTGTCAGTTCATGTGCTCAGTAAGGATAACAATATTGCGGAAACATTCATAAATAAGCATAAAAATATAAGGCAATGAATAAGACAAAAACAAAATCCTTTTAAACATAAAATTCTGCATAATATGTAAAATATATATCAAATAATTCCATTTAGTTATTCACGTGGATATTCAACATGTCAAATAATCACATGTAATATCAAATGATAATTTCATTACGATGGAATGCATAATGCCAAACATCATAACCACATAGTCAAGACCACATGCCCTGACTAAAAAAATATTTTGTTAAGGCCCTTTGCCAAGACACTTTTTTGACTAATGATACCTACCGATTCATTGAGATTCTATAGCGGGCTCCACACATCACTAACTAAGTCCAATGATTTCCTCATATGCAATGGTTGAAATATAACATAAAAATTAATATTAAAACTAGCATATGATCTATTAATACATTAACCTTAAACCCTATATGTTATAAAAATAACACATCAACAGCCCAACATATCACAAATACTTCATTACAATATGGAAGATTGTATCAAAATAAATCAACTTCAAACAAGAGTAAAATCCAAAAATGGATGTTGACATAGATGAAAATAAAACTATTTGAAAGAAATATCTCTTTCTATTTTAAAATCATTTAAAATTCACGTAATAATAAAAAAATTATTTTGAAAATATTCTAATATGCTTGTAAGGGATACATCAAAGGTATTATAATGACAGAAAATAGCCGCACTACCCATATAAGTTAAAAAAAATATTCTTTACTTAATTTTGTCAAAAAGGTCATAAGGGACCTTTTTTAGAAAACAACAGAAAGATTATTTGTAAAAAACTTTAAAAAAGTAAAACAAGGGTATAAATGAATATAAAACATAGTCTATGAAATTTTAAATTTTTTTGAAATAAATTTTTAAGAAACAATGATGTGGATGATAAAGAGGTCCTAGTATATATTCAAGTATACACATCCGCGGATAATGAAGATATTATTGAATTAACCCATTATCTTGTAATTTTACTTGATTGAGGGTATCATAAACACTTTTATAATAGTTTAATAATTGTTATTAAATTATACCAGAACCACTTAATTAAATATGATATCACATATGATCTTCTAATATTTATTTGTTAATAATATTTCAGTAGTATCATTGTTTCGGGTGTTAACTAATTCGTTTAACATTATATGTTTTATTGCATAAGTCATGTTTTTACGGATATGATGTATTTGATTCATTTCCATAATGATATTAATTTCTTAAACATTATTTTTAATCATAAAATGATAATTATTTTTGAATGGTTAAAATGGGGAATGAATCTTATCGCGTTCGTGGAGACAATAATCAGTACGTACGCACGAACGACAATATCATTATATTGATGGTTAAATATAATATAATTAGATATTATATAATATATATAGAATCATTATAATTTTATATTATTTATTTACATTAATTATACTCATTATTATACCCATTAAAATAATGAAGTGTTGAATAACAGACTACACCATGACGTGGAGACGGTAAGCCATACATACGTACGTATGATGACTTTGTCATTAATAGGATGGATTGAATAATGAATATGGTTGTTCCATAGTTATAATAAAATAACAGTAAGTATAAGGTACTTCAGTTATATTTTTGGTATGGAAACAACAAAGAAATAGGAAGTGGAAGAAGAAAAGAACATTGAAAGAGGTGAAAAATTGTTACCTCTTCTCTGGGTAATTCATTTTGATTTGATCAAAAGGACTTCTTAAGTTGGCTTATAATAAAATAATGGACTCTATGTTAATGTGAGGGTATTTAGAAGGATATTTGTGTAGAATTTGGCCTTGTCAAACGGATTTGGAGGTTTTATTTTGAATGAATTGTATGTACCTTTTTATAAGAGAGGTTAGGGTCACATTAGAAAAAACTTGAAATATTATTTTATAATACAATCATATTTGATTTATAATTGATTAAAAAATTATTTTGAGGATAAGGTGGGGATGGGTCTAAAACCTCTCAACCAATAGGTTTTAGACAGGTTTAGGTCACATTATTAACCTTACCTTTTAGATTTATCTCTTAGTTATATAGTTTAACTTTTACCATGTATTCTTGTATTATTATAATAAATTGTTAAAACAAATACTATAAAAAGACTGAAATAACCAAATTGGTTATTTATTAATATGTAAAAACTTATCTATTTCTTATGGTTGAACCATATATTTTTAGGGATTTTATAGATATTAATAATATAGTATTTTTTTAAAAAACTCATTTATGTAAGGTTTGAAAATATTTAGTATTTGGTTTTTGTTAAAGTCATAACAACGTTTTCACTTCGAAAAGAATATATTTATCAACCCTAAAATTTCATATTAACTTAGAAAATTCAGGTAATACATCAAAACTCTAAATTTACAATTATATTATTATTTATCATATCATTTATTTTAATCTTTTAATAGTCAGGTAATTAATGCATCATCATTATGTAAAAAATAAATTTAACTATAAAAATTATAAATAAAATAAGATTATGTAGGAAATAATTGTATATTTTAAATGAATATTAATAGTCAAATTTTTCTTATGTATAACCCTTTATTAAAAACGGTTTAGTTATTAAACATCAAATTTAACACTTTTAACTCTTCTTTAAAGAAAATAATAACAAATGTCCTAATATAATCCACATGGACCCAAAAGATCACATATTATTATTGGGGCTGATTTTGGTCAAAATACAAAAATACTATATAATTATTACATGTGTCAGGGTAATTATAATCTCATTATTACATTTAATTACCATATTTACTATTAACAGTGTGAAATAAAATTCAAAAGTTACTATTCACCAAAAATTATTTTCATTCTATTGAACCACATTTTACTTTCTGATGAAAATATGTTCTCTCTGATTTTTGAAATTCAATTCACATAATTGGAAAAATTACATATTATGAAAATTTTCAATTTTGCCTAGAAGGTGGGTAATAGATGTTAAAATGTTCGATAAAATTTTATACATCTAAATTTTTAATAAAATGACTCGACTGAATTATATTGAACATATATTGGTATTATGAATCTATTTTGAACTAAAATAAATTTAAATAAAATAAAAAATTATTTAAATAAAAAATCAGTTTTAAACAATAACACTATGTTTTCCACTATTCATCAAAAATTGAAAGTTTTCAGAAGAATTCCAAAAATTCACCTTTAGATAATTTTGATATTATGAATCAATAAATGAAGTCCATTTTGAAAAATAAAATTTATAATGTTTCATGATGTTGATATTACTATTTGTAACGGATAGTTTGATTGGTCATGGTGAGCTGGAACTTGATGTTGCGTAAAGTGAAAGCTATTACATTAATTAAATAGAAGCATACTATGGAAGCTTGGGGTGTTACATTCATTCCTCCTTAAAATAATTTCATCCTAGATATTCCTATAATACAACTTCATAAAAATATTCTAGTGGTTTTTCATCCTATGTTCCATGGGTTCCCACGTTGCCTCTTCTCCCTTATGGTTTCTCCATAAAACCTTTACCAGATGAGTCATATAGTGTCTTAATTCTTGTTCTCTGGTATCAACAATCTTGATAGGCTCTTCACAATAAAATAGATCCGGTTCTAGATCTGTTTCATTATAGGTGAGTACATGCGTTGGTTTAGGCATGTATTTCCTTAACAGTGATATGTGGAACACATCATGAACATTGTAGAGACTTGACGACATTGCTAATCGGTAAGCTAAAACTCCATTTTTTTCTATAATTTTGAAAGGCCCTATGTACCTTGCACTTAATTTACCCTTTTTACAGAATATTTTATCTCCCTTCCAGGGAGATTCCTTAAAAAACATGATATCCTACTGGAAATTCTAAATCATTTCGTTGGTTAGTGGTATAGATCTTTTTCCTACATTTAGCTTCTTTGATGTGGGTTTGGATAATCATCACCTTTCCACGATTTCCTCAACATGTTATGGTCTTATGAGTTTTCGTTTACCAACATCATCCCAACAAGTTGGTGTGCGACATCGTTTTACATATAATGCATCATATGGTTCCATATTAATTCTTGAATAAAGCTATTGTTATATGGAAATTTTACCAGAGGTAAATATTGATCCCATATACCTTGAAAGTCATGTTAGAATGATCTCAAAATTTCTTCAATGGTTTGAATATTTTGTTCTCAATTTCAATCAGTTTGAGGGTGGTAGGCAATTCTCTAACGAAATTCAGTATCCAGGTACTTCTGAAGACATTTCTAAAATCATGATGTAAAATGGTGATCATGATCAGAAATAATCTATATGGGTACTCCATGAAGTCTTACAACATAATTAATATATAATCCTTCTAAACATTAATGTGGTGAATATTATCTTACAAAATGAAAATGTTCTTACTTAGTATGATGATCAACAATGGCACATATTGCATCATTCCTTTTATGAGTTTTTGGTAGCCTCATAACATAATACATCATAATATCATCCCATTTCCACTCAGGTATTGGAAAAGGTTTCAAGATTCCTCCAGGATTTTGTCTTCTATCCTTAACTGGTTAAAAAACCATTCATCTTGACACATAATTAGAAATCTCCTCCTTCATGTTTTCCCACCAAAAATGTTCCCTCAAATCTATATACATCTTAGTGATACCGGTGTGTATAGAGATATTGTAGTTATGAACATCATCCAACTTTTCCCTTTTTAGATCAGGTATGTCAGGAACACAACGTCTCTTTCCGAATTTCAAAATCCCATCTTTATGTACAAATTCGTTCAATCTCCCACCATTCACAACATTAATTTTCTTTTGAAATTCCTCATTATCAATCTGAGAACTTTTGATCCTTTCTAGAAAAGATGGTTTAGCAGCCATTTGAAAAAGTATTGATTTTCCACCTTCCTTGATTATTCCCATATTCATATTTAATAGATCCTTGAACATATAATCCCATTTAACTCTTATCTTGTCCAAAACTCTAGGATCCTTTCACCTCAAAGCATCTTCCACCTTATTTTCCTTCCCATGTGGTATTGTATAGTGCATTCATAATTCATGAATAGTTCATAACATCATCTTTCCCTCATGCTGAGTTCTTTCTGGGATAAAATATACATCAAAAAATTATGATCAGTATATATCTCACAATTTTCACCATAGATATATTGTCTCCATATCTTCAAAGAAATTATTATAGATTCTAACTCAAGATAATTAGGGGGATAGTTTTTTCATAATATATTATCTATTTTGAAGAATAGGAAATAAATTTATCATTCTACATAAGGAAAAAACAATTTCCTTTATTTCATTAATCACTATAAATAACAAACCAATCATTCCCAGATGGTGGAGTCAGGACATAATAATTAGATAATTTTCTGTTCAGTTCTTCATAAAATTCTTCACACTCTTTTTTCCAAACAAATTGATCCCCTTTACATGTGATCTTGGTTAGTGCATTAGCTAATTGCAAAACATTCCGGATGAAATGCTAATAATAACCAAAAAAACAATAAAATTGTGTACCTCAATTATACACTTCGTTGCAAGACATTCTTATATTTCTCATGTCTTATAAGTATCTACATAGATTCTATCCATAAGGAAAATATGGCCATGAAACCAAATCTCTTGAAGCTAGAATTCACACATACTAAACATCCAATATAATTCCTTTCATATAAGAGTCTTTTATAATACCGAGTAAGTAATTTTCATGTTCTTTGTCGCTTTTTGACTATACCACGATATCATAAATAAATACCACTACAATGTCATCATGATATTCATTGAAAACCCTATTCATTATATCCATTATGATAGAGGGTGGATTAGTCAGTCCCAAAGGCATTACTGTGAACTTGTAATACCCATAACTACTATGAAATTTTGTCATCAGAAGTTCTCCCTTCTTCAGACACAAATAACGATATCCAGATCGAAGGTCAATCATTGAAAAATATATAGCTCTCTAAAGTTGATCGAACAAATCATCCATGTGTGGTAGGGTATACTTATTCTTTATTGTTATAGCATTGATCTCCCTGTAGTCATTTCACGACCTCATCGATCTATCTTTCTTCATAACAAAAATAATAGGGGATCCCCAAGGAGAAACACTAGGGAGAATAAATCCCCTATTACTCAATTATTCTCATAGTCTCTTTAGCTACAATAATTCCATAGTGGCCATTCTATAAGTGGTGTTCGATATGGGCCTTGAACCATGAATTAAGTAAATGGAAACTCAATTTCTCATTATGGAGGACGTCCATGTAAATCCTATGGAAACAAATCAATATATTCTTGAAGAATAGATACATCCTCTATTTGAACAATCATTCCCTCAGCCATTGTTATTTCATTATCTTCCTCTACAAAAATTGAATTTAGTAGAGCTACTGGGTTTGGATCTAGATGGGAATCTGATGGTGATGTTTCTACTCAAATGATATGGTACTACTTATCATCATCAAAAATTATAACCCCCTTCTTTGAATAATAATTTTTCTCATCATGGTCCAAAATCGAATCCATACAATAGATTATATAAAATTAAATCATAGGTATAATGCTAAGATAAGTAGATAAATTACATTTATATGCCCAAATGGGAACAAATTCACAAAACATTATTATAATTATACTTCCTTTAAATGTTTTTACTAAAAAATCTCTTGTTAAATAAAATTGGAAATATCTAATTCTCTTAGAAAATTAGGATGATATGAAAAAATGTGATGATCCAGAGTCAAATAAATCATTGGGTAAATTTGAGGAAAACGTTAAATTACATGCCACCACATCATTCAGAGCATCAACCTCAGCAGTAATGATCACAAAATCTTTTCCTTGATCTCTTATCCATTTATAAGGTATGTTTTCTTAGAGATTAGTACATTCATTTGATTAATTCCACATTTCTCTACAATTGTAGCATTCGACATTGATAGCCTCTTTCATTCCCTTTCAATCACGAGTTTGGTGGCCTTTTTCACCAAACTTGAATAGACTCCCATTCCCTTTAGAAAAGTACCATGTCATTTCTTCCAACATTTACTAGACGATGTAAATAAAAATTTAACCTTCTTCCCCATATTTCTATTTCTAGAGTGTTTAAGAGATCTCTTCTTCTATTGCTATACTATAATGTGGTAAGACATAGAAAATTCCTTTTCTATCTTGATATCACATGAGACAATATCATCACAGGATGAGAAGAAATTTGATGACTAATGCTCTCCTGATAAATGGTTTTAACCCATCAAAGAATGGTTCAATCTTACTCCTTGGGTTACATATATAATGTGGTACATGGATTTCTAAACATGTAAAGTTATCCTCATACTTTGCGACATTCTTGTCCTCCTTTTCCCTCAGACTCAGATATTGACTTTCCATATACACTTGATCGTCACGAGGAAAGTATTTTTCTAATAAAATCCCTTTAAGCACCCTCCAATACAAATTTGATACTTCTTTATCCCCCTTGTTGTTTTCATTTAATGACCACCAATGATCTATATCTCATGTAAGGCGATAAACAACAATGACATCTTTTTCCCTTTTGCTACTCCCCAAAGCATCAAATATTTTCTCTAAGGAACTTATCCATTTATTAATTATAAATGGATTTCTGTCCCATTTAATATTGGTGGTTGTTTCCTCATGAAGTGATCTAACATTGATCCTACACAATGGGGATCAGGGTGCTCCATTCAGTTAAGGTTATTATTTATAACCTGAGTGGGTTTTCCCAGTATGGTTATTAGTTGTTCAGCACTGGTTGCATCACCAGATCAACTATAATTATCTGGAGTAGGAGGTAAATCCCTACATGGATTACATGAATTGATGTGGTTTCTATTCTTCCCACTAAGTTCCATTTCTAAACAATGGCATACACTAGATTTGTTAAGGAATATCAATTCATAATTCCAAAAAAGTAAAATACCTAACATAAATTGAACAATTTATGCATATAATCCATAATTCCAAAAAAATGTCTTCTTTGAGAAGGTATTTACTTATAAATTGTTCATAATGGTTTTTAAATAAAATTTGAATTATCTTAAGAATATCACTTGGGATTGTCTTAACCAAGAGTATAACAAGGCCCATTGTCGTGTACCAGGATACACCGAGTCAAGCCATAAACTCCTCGTAAGTGTTTTCACTCCAAGGTATATCTGTGCGAGAGCTATCTCTGCCTGCTCGTATCGAGACAGTGATGCATTTCTAAAAAAATACACAAAATATCTACATTACAAAAATTCTAGGATGATCTTCTATACTAATCCTCAAATCTTATCTTAGGGTAATGTCCTCTAATCAGAGTTTTTCTAAATTTACCTTCCACGGTTTGTAGTAAACTTCCTCTAATATCAACTGTAATTCCCCGACCCTAGTAAGCATGATTCGATGCATTATTACATAACAAGTTCATGATAAAAAAGGATCATATCATGAAATATCGATCATTTTACCAACCTGGGAAGTACTAGATTAAAACAAATTTTTTTACAATACATTATGAAATGAAAAACCAGAACATTGTGTCTCTTTTTAAGACACTCATCTCTCTTAGAATATCCTTATAGGCCAGTCATAATATAATTTTTCACATCCCGGGAAAAGTAAAACATAGAAAGGGGTGAGCTCAGGTGTTCAGAAAGGATTAAAATATAGCATAAACATTATTAAATTAGAATAAACATATATGCGAATGTATACGACCAACAAAAATTCCCTTTAAATGCAAACTTCAGTATAATATGGAAAATAAAAATCAAATAATTCTCTTTAATTATTCACATGGATATTCTAATAGTTAAATAATCACATGTAATATCAATTTGCAATTTGTAAATGATGGAATACATAATCCCAAACATCATAACCACATAGTAAAGGCATCATGCCAAGACTAAAAATAATATTTTTCAAGGACTTGTGCCAAGACACTATTTTATCTCATGAGACTGACTGATGCATCAAGGAGCTATAGCGGGCTCCACCCGTCACTTACTATCCCCAATGCCTTCCCCATATGAGAATGTTGAAACATACCGAAAATATTTATATTCAAAATAGAATACAAAATGTTAATACATAAACCATAAACCATGAATGGTATAAAAATAAAACATCCATAGTCAAACATATCACGAAATGTTCAATACAATATGAAATATTTATCATGAAAAATCAACATCAAACAAGGGTAAAATCCATAAAATGATGTTGAAATAGATGAAATCCAAAAAATTTGAAAGAAATATCTTTTTATATTTTGAAATCATTTAAAATTCACATAATTATAAATGAGAAAAACTTATTCTGAAAATATTCTTATAATCTTATAAGGGATGATTCGAAGGTGTTATAATGGCAAAAAATAGCAGCACTCGCCGTATAAGTTCAAAAACATTCTTTCCTTAATTTTGTCGAAAAGGTCGTAAAGGACCTTGTTTAGAAAATGACAGAAACACTCGATTATAAAACTTTTATTGAAAATATAAAATGGTATAAATGAATTTTGACTTCAAGAAGAAGATATTTAGTCCACGAATGGATTAAAATGCTCTCCTAACCATTGCTATGGTGCCTCCACGGGGGTCTCTCTTCTGTAGTGCTTGGATCTCCGGTGATCGGATATGGTTTGTTTCTCCCTACAGGGCTCTCGTTCATGGATGCTCTAATGGGGCATCCTCCCATTTTTGAGGGGGATCAGAATGGCCCATTGGCGGGCCCTGAGGTTGCTTCTTATTTTGTGGATAAAGGTTCCCCAGTGCTCGAGTTTTCTGCAGCATCCTTTTTATCGACGTCCTTGGATCTTTAGCGGACTCTTGTTGAGAAATTTGGATTGGACAAGCCTCCCCTCGTGCTATTTCAAGATTTCGTCAAATGGTGGTGTCTAGATCTGTGAACTTCGGTGTCTATTCTGGATCATAAATCCTTCTGCATCGTCTTGGCCTCTAGGGCATATTTTGTTTCTTCTTGGTGCAGGAGGGTGTGTTCTGTTTGGCGTTGGAGGTTCTCCCTCTCCTAGTGGTTGATAGACGCTCATTATGGCAGAGAATGCTCCAGCACGGCGGTTTGGATTTTTCTTCTGGGGTTTCCCCTTCCCCTCATTAATTAATTGTTCTTGATGGTTATTGGAGATTCATTGTGGAGTTTCCTATGCACCGATGATCAAACTATTTGTTTGGAGGAGGCTTCAGTAGCAAGGATTTGTGTTGAGATGGATCTCTCTTGGCCACTTCAGCATCATCTATTGATCAGAATTGAAGTGACGAAGGATCTCCATCAACCCCTGATTTATACCGCCTATCCCAGGTTCTGTTCCCATTACCATATTTCAGGGCATACCATGCAGGTCTGTCGTAAAGTTCGTATGAACAGTGTATTACACCAGGATTTTCCAAGGTCCTATGATCAATTCCCCTGCGCGCATCACTGTGATCCTGAAGTTAATGTCTTAGGTTAAGGTGGTTTTTATTTTTTCCACATGAAAGGTTCAGAGGCGTCCTCAACCAACTCTAGTAGTGCTGGGAATGTGCCTCCTCGCTGCGACTTTGTTCCGGTTCTCCGAGGCATGGGTGGGGATACTCTGGTGTAGTTTTCAAAGGAAGGCCTTCCTCTCAGAGGGATTATCTTCAGTAGTTTGCGAAGTATGTGGATGCAGGTTTTATCGAATTGTTTTCCCTCACAAGTATGCATCAAAGACATTATCTTTATGGATTCAGACTCGAGTGCTATCGAGGTCTCTGAGCCTCCCTGCCTATGGGGCCCCCTATTCTCTCTGGGGACTATAGTCCAGTGGTTTCCTCACCCACATCCTTTCCAGATCCATCTTTTTCTCCTCCGTGTTCCCCCCTCCCCAGTTCCCCTGAAGTCAGATCAAAGAAGGAAGGGGTAATATACATTTTTCTCTAGAAGTTCCTTGTTGGGCACGGGCTAGCAAGGAGGCTTCTCCAATGGGTTTTTCCTCGCAGGTGCATTCTGGTGTCCACACTTGCTCAAAATCTAAACTAGATGTTTCTTTAAATGTACTCTCGGTGCAATTTGATATGTGCCAGAAGTCTGGGACTAAAACCATGCGAGATCATATCAATGTTTAGTGTCCTAATCTGGAATTTCTGGGGCCTGGGAGCCAGGGTCAAGTCTGTTTTCATTTACAACGAAACAAATAATAAGCAAGTCTCTTTGGGGGCTATCTTAGAACTAAAGAAAACTTTTAGAAGAATTAAGGATTATGCTCAAAGTATAAAGTTTCATGGTTTCATTCATTGGAATACCCTCAATTCACATATATGGATGTTTTTGATGGATCATGTTTGTGTTGATCTTTTGAGTGCGTCAGATAAAGTTCTGAATACTAAGATTACAGTGGCAATCCACATGTTCGTTTTATCCTTCATTTATGTGAAGTGTACCACCTAGGATAGGGATTCGTTGTGGAGTGTTTTGTAGGGATTTAATCCAGATAAAGATCTGTGGCTTGTTGGTGGCGATTTCAACATCGTTTCTAGTCCTAAGGAGAAGAAAGGGGGTGGGGATTTTCCCATGAATGCTAGCCAAGCCTTTGTTTCATTAATGGCAAGGAATGTCCTTTTGGATTCTATTTATGAGGTAATTACCTTTACCTGGTGAAATAATCAACGTGGGGTAGAAGGTCATACATCCATCTTGACCAGTGCCTCATGAATAATGTTTCCTTTTCCATGTTACCGGATTCCAATGTATTTCATTTGCCATGATGTCTGTCTGATCACTATTCACTCTGTATATCTCTTGGTGCAGGGTCGATGAGGGAGGAGCAAGCCCATTTCTCAAAATCATTGATGGAGGAACCTGGTTTCTTCTCGGTGGTCAAGGAAGCTTGGGACCTGCAACACCAGCGGAATCCCGGGATTTCTTGTCAAAATTAGCTAAGGCAGTTAAATAATCTTCTTCATGTCTAGAGAAGGTTGGTCTCAGCTCGTGATCTGGATTTTTCCATGATCGGTGTGGAGGTGGAATGCATGGAGATTTGTTTGGAACAAGTTTAGGATGATTCTATGTTTTTTGGATTGAGAACTAAAAAGGACAAGTCATCTGATAGTCTTCTGAGGCAGGAGTTGATTTCCAGAGAAGGAGCACGGGTGAAATGGCTTCTTTAGGGGGATCGGAATTTGAGATACTTTCATGATTGCATCAAAGAAAACCAGCGTGTTCAGAGGCCCAACATTTTCAGGGATGATGGATCCTTTTCCAATGATCGAGAGGAGGTAGGGCTCATGGCTAATGGATCTTTACAGTCTTTACTAGCTGCTCCCAATCCTGGTTGGGCAGGGGGATACCCGAGGGGTGGGGATGATATTTTTGATAGTATTGAAAACACTATTTCAGAGAACATTGATGAGGGCGTCAAGAAAACTCCGGATGAGGATGAGGGGTATGAGATTGTGTGGTCTCTGAACCTGGATAGTGTACCAGATCCTGATGGGTTCCCTGGTTCTTTTTACAGGGCGACTTGGGAAATTATTAAAGGGGATCTTATACATGCTGCCCAAGATTTCTTTCAGGGAGGGGATCTTCCTCGAATTGCATGTACAACGAAAATGTTTCTTATTCCTATGGTAAGGAATCCTTAGTCCATTGAGAAATACCGGCCCATCATCAAGTGCAACATTTCGTACAAGGTCTTGGCTAGCATACTCAACAATAGACTGGTCGTTCACTTGGATTCTTGGATGAACCCTGAGCAGCATGGATTAATTAAAGGGAGATCATTCCTGGGTGTAATTGGAGTGGTCCAAGAAATTGTAAGTGGAATCAATAATAAGTCCTTTGGGGAATATTTTGTGGTTAAATTAGACATGATCAAGGCTTATGATAGGTTTGAGTGGGGGTTTGTCCTAAAAGTCTTGGGTTGCATGGGATTCTCCAATTCGACCGGGGACTTAATTTTCCGTATCATCAACTCGGAGTGGATCTCTACTTCATTCATGGGTAAAAAATATGGCTTTTTTCAAGGCATGTTGTGGTCTAACGCAAGGGGATCCACTATCCCCTACTCATTTCAATATTGCTCAATATGCTCAATCTTTTTACATTAATCAAGGCATCTATTCGAGTAAAATATTTCCTTATCATAATAAGAATGCCACAAGGGGTATCACTCACTTGATGTTTGCAGATGATACAAAACTTTTTATCAATGGTAGTTGAATGTCAGTGCTGGGGATGAATGGAATTCTAGGGGAGTATTGCAAGTGGAGTGGGTAGGTGGTGAACAATGAGAAAAGCCTCTTCTTTACTTCCAAGAAGATTTATATGAGGTGGTAGAGTTTCTTGGGGGACAGTCTAAATATGGGAAAGGGTTTCTTTCCCATGGAATACCTTGGGGAACCGGTAAGTCCCTTTTCCCTTCTGGTGCATCTTTTTGACAAACTTACTAGTACAATTACGGGGCACAACTATAATTGGATGAACATATTTCTGTCCTTTAGAGGCCGCATTACTCTGGTGAATAGTGTAATAGTATCCCTTAACATGCACAACCATTACACTCTAAAGGTTCCTAAGAGCGTGGTCTCCAAATTGGAATGAATTAAGGTATCATTCATATGGGATGGGAAGATGGAAGGCATACATCATTGGGCTTCGAGGAAACGTTTAGCAAAACCTCTATCTGAAGGGGGAATCAATCTGAGAAGTGTTTCTACAACCATGCAAGGGCTTCATGCAAGGCTTCCATGGTAGGCCTTTTAATGTTGGTCTCTTTGGGGTAGAACAATTTAGGACTTATATGGCTTGAATGAAAATGTTCAGAGGACACGTTATTCTAGGATATGGAATCTGATTCATCCATACTTGTAGGTCATTCATCAACAATCTCGATGGATAGTGGGAAGAGGAAATATCAGCTTCTGGTTGATTGATTGGGGGGTGGGCAGGCTATGGTTCCCGAGCTACCCCATCTCGGATTTATCCTTCACAGAGGCTAGCAGCCACATCCGTTTGCTTCAGGCCATCCTTGATGAAAGCCAAATATAATTTTTCAACAACATAGTTGTCAGTAATGAGCATGATAGGCTAATTTTCACTGGTTCTATGTCAGGTTCCTTTTCCTTCATGGATTATGCTCGGGTGATGATGAATATGTCGAATAATGATCTGTGGGGGGAGGCCTTGTGGTGCAAGGAGATTCCATCCAAATTTAATTTTCTATTGTGGTGTATGCAGAATAGGGAACTTCCGAAAGATGATAGATTGCAACGTATGAGAGTCAACATGGATCTGAGATTTTGGTGTTGTAGTTCTTTCAATCAGTAAATAGTGCGACATCTCTTCTATGATAGTGAATGGGCCAAATATATATGGAGGACTTTCGGAGCCTTCTTTAGTTGGGATGAATATGACGGGGTGCAAGGTATCTTCATTAATTCATGGTTTAGAGGTGTTGTGAATCAGGGGGCTGAAAGAAAAGCTCGGACAATCATTCTAATTTACGGGTGCTAGAAAATTTGGAATGAAAGAAATGATAGTCATCATAATAAATTCTCTGGAACCCAGGTTGGTATTATTTTCAAAATGAAGAACTCTTTTTTGGACCTGGTCAGGTTGTGCCCCGATTTCCATTCTGCGCCATCGGTCAGATCCATCGCCTCCAACATTTTCTCCGATCAACAGGTTAACACATCTAGGCAGGGATGGTGGGTTCTCTAGAGGCCTCCAAGTTAGGGATTAAAACATAACATGGACAGATCGATGATAATGAGGGAGATCTGTGGGGGTGTTGTTAGAGACCCAATGGGATCTGTGACTGCTGCGTTCGCTGGCGCGCTTGGGAGAGGCGACTCACTACCGACGGAGGCACAAGATTTGGCTACAGGTCTGGAAATGTTTTCTTGGAGGAGGATATTTCTGAGAGTGGTGGAGACTGACTCCATGATTTTGTGCAATGCATTGCTGGGAAAATGATAGGTTCCTTCAACTATTTCTTACACAATTAGGAGATTAAAAATACTAATTGGGCCTCACTTGGAGGTCTCTAACACCTGGCGGGATGGAAATATGGTGGATGATTTTTTGTCCTCTCTAGAAACTCTGGAATGCATAATGTTATCTTTCTCTAATCTGGGGTCGTTTCCCGGTTTGGGGATGAAGTTTGTTATCAATGATGCTTTGGGATTCCAATACTCTAGACCACCATGATGATCTTTTTTGTATTGTGTATTAATCAATAAAAATGGTAATTTTCCATCAGTATAAATGACTTTAAACCATAGTCTAGGAAATAGAGAAAATGTTTTTAAATAAAATTTTAAGAAACACAAATGTGGATGATAAATATGTCTCATTAGATACTCACATATAAACAACCTCATATAATGAAGATATTGTAGAATTAACCATTAACATTTAATTTTATTTGATAGTGTTTACGTTAACCTACTATATAATAGTGAAATAATTTTTATTAAATTATAAAAGAACCACATATATAAATATTATATAATATATGATGTTTTTTATTTATTTTTTAATAATATTTTAGTAGTATCATTGTTTTTGGGGTTAACTGATATGTTTTCCATTTTATGTTTTGTTTTGTAAGTCATGTTTTTTATGGATAAAATGTATTTGATTCATATCCATATTGATATTAAGTTATTAAAAATCATTATTCATCATAAAATAAAAACTTTTCTTGAATGGTTACGATGGGGAATGAATCTTATCACGTTTATGAAGAAGGTAATCTGTACATACGCACGAGCGAAAATATTATTCTATTGATTGTGAAATCATATGTAATTTGATGGTATATCATATATGCAGAATCATTTAAATTTTATATTTGTTATTTACATCAATTATACTCATTATTATACCCATGCAAATAATTTAGTGTTTAATAACAAACTACAACACGACGGGGATAAGGTAATCCGTATGTACACACGTATGGTGACATTGTCATTCATAGTATGGATAGAATAATGAATACGTTGGAACCATATTTATAATAATTTCATACTAATTATAAGAAACTATATTTATTGTTTTTTATGGAAACAACAATGATAGAGGAAGTGGAAGAAGAAAAGATCTTTCAAATAGGTGATGAAATTATTACTTCTTTTTTGAGTTCTTCTTATTGATTTGGTCAAAAGGGATCCTTAAGATGGATTCTGATCAATGTAAGGCCTCTAGGATGAATTGAGGGTAGTTGGGAGGATATTTAAAAAGGGGTTGGCTCAACCAAATGGCTTTGGTGGTGTGAATTTAAGGGAATATGAAGTACAGTTTTATAAGAGAGGTGTCGGTCACTTTAGAAAAAGTTGAAATATTATTTCATTATACAATCATATTCAGTTTAAAATGGCTTCATCAGTATTTGTTTCAAGGATAAGGTGGTTATGGTTCAAGAATCTCTCAACTAATAGGTTTTAGATATATTTAGGTCACCATATTAACCTTATCTTTTAGATTTAACTCTTAGTTAAATAGTTTATCTTTGACCATGTATTCTTGTATTATTATAATAAATGGTTAATAAACATACAATAAAAATCCAACGGAAACCCAAGTTGTTCATTATCGATCTATATAAAATTTTCTAAGTCCTTTTTCCAATACTAATATTTTTATGAATTTTATATCAATTAATAAAATACTATATGTTTTAAAGACTCATTTATGTCAATTTAGACACTTTTTAGGATTTGGTTTTTATGAAAGTCATAAAGACTTTTCAGTTCGAAATAATTCATTTAATCAACAATAACATGTCATATTAACCTAAAAAATCATGTAATACTTCATAAGTCTCAATTTACAAATATATTAATAATTCTAATATAATTTATTTTAATATTTCAATAATAAGGAAATAGCTGCATCATCATTCTGTCATAAATAAATTTAATTATTTAATGTATAAAAATTATAAATAATGTACCATTATGTTGGAATTTTTTTAGATTTTAATTAATATTTATATTCTAATTTATCTTACGTATAATCCTATATTTAAAATGGTGTAGTTATTAAACTTTGAATCTAACACTTTTAACTCTTCTTTAAATAAAATAATAATAAATTTACTAATATAATCTTAGTTGACCAAAAGGATTATATTTTAACAATAATGTTTATTTTAGTCTAAATAAAGTTATCCAATAGAATTATTACATGTGTTACGGTAATTATAATATCATTTTTACCTTTAATTACCCTATTTAATTTTAACCTGGATAAATAAAAATAAAAAGTTACTAATAACCAAAAATTATTTTTATCATATAGAACCAAATTTGACCTAATTATGTCAAACTTATCTCTTTGATTTTTTAAATTCAATTCACAGAAGCGGTAAAACTTTGTTTTATTCAAATTTGTAAATGTGCATAAAGGTGGGTAAAAGACGTTAAAATGTTAAATAAAATTTTATTCTTCCAATTTTATTAAAATATCTCTGAAATGAATTACATAGATCATATATAGGTATTATGTATCTATTTTGACTAAAAATAAATTTATATAAAATAAATTATTATATAAATAAAAATTCAGTTTTAAACAATAATGTAGTGTTTTTCACTATTCATCAAAAATTGAATGTTTTCAGAAAAATACCATAAATTCACCGTAAGATAATTTTGATATTCTAAATCCAAAAATAAATTACATTTTGAAAAATAAAAATTATAAAATTTCAAAAAGTGTGTATAACTATTCATAAGAGCCAGTTTTCTTGGTCGTGGTGTGTTGGAACTCAAAGTTTCGTACAACACAAGATTTTGCATTATTTAAAGAGAAACATATTGTGGAATCATGGGGTGTTACAATTGACCAATGTAAAATGCTATAAAGTGTTTCAAAGGATGTAAATTAATCTTGGTCCAACCAATTCGATCAACCTAACATGGAAAATAATCCTTCATCTAGAGTAATTGACATCTAAAGCACAAGAATCATTCTTTCTTGGTAGAAATAATTACAGGCCATTGGTCTTACCCCGATATTCTCTAACTAGGTTGTGGACATTCAATTTAGACCATTGATGGTCACAGATAATGGAAAATAAAAACATTGAAATAATTTTTTAAACCTGACTATTAAATATAGGGTTACCCAATTTGAATCTTTGATATTCATTAGGTTCAAACCACTCATACTCTCAACCCCTATCTGTATGAAAATTAACTAATCATCATTGGGTGATAAACAGTGATTAAGAAACCATAACATGTAGAAGAAAATAATATACATGATTTATTGAGAAGTATAATGATTAAAAAATATTGAATAGAATTAAAAAATTTATAATTCAACATTACATTAATTAATGAAAAATAAATCAGAACATCACAGAGAAAACATATATACAAAGTACAATGGGAAAGAACACTACAAGAAATTCCTAATGGTCACACCTCACTCTTGAAATGTAATAAATTAATGTGTTTGATGAATCCCATATTAATAATTATTGATGTTATTAATGGGAATCCATGGGATAATGGAATGTGTTAATGGTCTTTTAGGTCATCATGGATATAATTCCCGTAAAAGATACATTTAATATCAGTGTTTTTTTGGAATTTATGAAACATAAATATCCTGTAAATACTAAACGATGTTTAAAAATTAGGAATTGAATACTTCATGGAGTGTTTGATTATATACAAATAATTCTGAAAATGGTTTCCATGTGTCATTGGGTGACACATATGTGTCGTAGTGTAAAATATGAATTATTCAACCTGGGCCAATTTTCCAATTCTCATGCACTAAAAAACATTCACCTTAGGTAAATGTTCACAACATGTATAATGTATATGATGTGTATCTTCAATTAATATCACTAGATCGTATGTTTGTTCTTTCTCCATCAGATTTGATCCTTAGTAACCTCTCCTGTTCACTTTGGATTAAATTATTTACCTCATCTTCTTCTTATTTTTCCTTTTTTGTGTTGTTCTGCTTTAAGACTCAACACAAAGTTCCATTATGCTTCTAAATATTTCACATTTTTCTTTCACATTTATCAAAATTCCATTTTTATAAAAAGTTAAAAAAATAATTAATAATAGGAAAACATCTCATATTAAATAAACTACTAATAAATGAATTGGTATATATAAACAAATGGATTCTGAAATATAAAACATATATATCATCATCGTGTTGATATAGTGAATGTTAATAGAAAGTACCATAGATAGATGACAATATCTAGGGACCATAATCAATAAAAAATATTGATTCAATGAAACATTCATATATTATGCATGTACCATTAGTATACCAATAACTATGGTCTCAGTATTCCAATTCAACAAGAAGGTTATCAAAGTTATTGGTTATTGATATTTCAATAACCACACCATCACTTAATTCCCTAGACAGATAGAAAAGTTTGAGACACCTTGACACCATGGACATAATTTATCAAATGAATCATCAAAACACATATAAATCCAACCACCAACCCCTGCAGTGACCGTCATTGATATTACTATGTCATGAACTGACAGACCTAGGCCCCACACTGACAAATGGTTTTCTAAGAGTGACACCCGATGGTGACCTCTAATAGTAAAGGGGATATAAACTACTACCGAGTATGCATATCAGACAGATGGGATTCCATTACCTAATAATGGTTTACAGATTAACACCACAAATTACCTTAGATCCTTGTAGGATAAATTAAATTATACAAAACCCAAGAGGAATAAAATGCATATAAAATCATCTATAAGTACTGCATTGTAGGAGTGTAAATATAAAAAAATTATGAAGGTGGAAAATAAATCCCCAACTAGAAATAAAAATATTCATAACCTAACAATGATCAATGATAAATATTCTTTACATAAACTATGATAGTTACCATTTCCAGCAACCACCATCACTAAGTACTTCTTTGATCCAGCAACACTAGGCATGCCAGAGTAGCTGCCCAACATCCCATCATTTTCATAAGACATGAATAATTTGGAAAAATACCATAGAGGGGTGATTAAATACATACCCATTTGTGTTCTTTGAAAGTAAAAGGATAAAGGTAACAACAACAAAAGGTAATCTAAACCATTAACAAGGGAGAATAATCCCATCAAATACATATGATCTTAGAGGTAACCGGATTAAGAGAGAGAGAGGAATATCTAGATCTTTATATCGAATAAAGGATTACGGGTCTATCTAAAACCCCATGATTTATTTTCGAATTATTTCCATTATCCTTATTAAATCCTAAAAAATGAGGGATTCATACCTTACTTATGGATTTCCCTGACCGAGGGGGTGTTGACCCTAAGATGGTGGAGGACACATGCCTCTTCATTACTTGATAAAGAGGTCGTTACACTAAAACAATGAAATATCTACCCTTGAGGAGAGTTTGGGAGGATTCTAATCAAACCATTAAAGGAATTGGGGGTATCAGTATCCTAAACTACGTGTGTCATCAACTAGGTTTGGACCCAAATGTCGCTCAATAGATCATACATGAGTCTCAAAGTCATTAAACCATGTTGTAAGAAGTTAATAACTCATAAAACCTAATTTTGTATCAATGATATTGAAGAAAAGGATACCATTGCATCCTACCTAAAATTCGACCAATAAAAAGACTACTCATGTTTTAAATTATGAGTATTGGTGAAGGAGATAAAGGAGGTATAACATTATAATAAATGTACATGTTGTGTCCCCTTGTTTATAAATAGAGTAATCCCAAACCAAAGTCTATTTTTGTCCTACTACCAAAAATTAAATGTAATATACATTGTTTTTTGCCAAGGGAACATGAAGTTTGGGATCTCTAGGGTCCCGGTTGTGTACACTATGTACGTGAATCAACTGGATGAGTAGATTCAAATGATTTGTAGATTTTTATATGCAAATTTAATATTTAACTCATCCTGATACCCTATATGAAAAAAATTGAAATACCTAGTACGTATTATTCTTCAAGACATGGACCATTTTAAGATTTTTCAAATATATTCGTTTTTCATATATGGATTATCAGATTCCCATCTATTTCACTACTAATATATCATAAAGATCTATCCAAGGCCCCAATCCTAAAGGAATCAAATCTGACCATTAATATCCAGCCTCTGGTAGTTGGGAAACAATATTTATGTCTAGAAATGAGATATTTTACAAAAAATTTTCTCCTCCATCATTGTCTAAAGGGTTTTCCACAAGTTTTTTATTCAAAATCCAATATTTATAGTCATCTCTTCTATAAATCATCATATATCCATCAATCACATAAACCAACATGAATATAATGTTTGAGAAAGTATTTAACTATATGTTTTACTGAATTTACCTTCTTTTAAATGCTGATGATGAGAAATGAAAGTAATGATTTAGAAAGCCACAATAAATTACATTTAATCATTAATGGCTATATTGAAATTTTCTAAAAAATATAATTTTGGAAACCCAACAAAATGAGCATTGGGTATTCATAAAAAATTTATAAATATGGCGAGATGAAAATAATTATATTCAATTGAATATTCTATAACCCAATTTTATTTATTCAATTAAATATGAATCCATGTCCAAAATCACGAATAAAATGAGGAGAGTATAAAAATTAAAAATAATAACCTCATCCTTGGATTGATCATTTCTAATGAATGAATCCTCAATGATACCATTGGTGATCTACATGAATCTTTTCATTTATTACATGTATTGTGGAATCTATTCAACAATCCTTGAATCCACACATTCATCACTAATGATCTTGATAATGAGAGAAAACTCCCTCGTATGGAAATACCTAAGGGTTATATGGCTAACATTGAGGTTTATCGATAAAATAGATTAAATATGTGGCCTATTAGGGAAAAAATTAATTAAACAAATTAAACTAGTCATTTAATATATCTTTTTAATATTTTGGTGACTGCACAAAATCTTAAAATATAATATGAAAAAGACTCATGTTGTGAAAAGAGTAAACCCCACATAATGAAACTAATGATAGTTTCATTTTCCCATAGCATTATTTTATCAATTATAATTCCAATAACTTCTAAAAAAATGTATGTGGAATAATTAAATTTTTTATTATTTCATATTTATAAAATTCAATGTGATGCATCACCTGTAAATATTTTCCAAAGTAGAATAAAATCATAGAAATATATATAGAAATACACACAAGGGTTGAAACAAAAAAATAAATTTCATTTTACTCACTCCTGTTATGTAGGGGATGTAATACGCCATAGATGTATCCTATTATAAATTTCCTTGAATTAAGGTGGTTTGTTGACCCATATTATATTTAATCTTTCAAGAGAATTTTAATCAAAATAAACAAATTCCATATGGATTGTTTTTTATTTTCACCTTGTATATTAATTTTTTAATGACTAAATTTCCATTAAGGAATAATATTATGTTCTTTTCCACTAAAACTGTATCTATTTTCCTCTGAAATTGTTTTTTTTCGGTTTCACTAGTCTTCTTAATATTTCCCCTCCCATCTATACACTATTCAAGCAAATGGATTCCCATTTGTATAGCTAGACATATTGCTTCTTTTCAGCTAGAAATCATTCTCCTCATATAAATGTTTTTTCATTTGCTTTAGTGAATGTCTATATCTTGACTTTAACGATTACATAAAGTCATTCTCCCTTGAAATATACATTATTTACAAAAGTATGAATATGAATAATATTTTTGCTATTCCACCATACATATTTATCCTTCCACTTTCATTAATTTTATATTTTATCATTGATTCTCATATTTTCATGATTTTTCATTCTAATTTGCATTATCAATTTTCAAATAAATTGCATTATTATCTTATGATTTTTTTTAATCATTCAAAACATATTATAATGTTTATTATCCATAATTTAGGATATGATATAATTATACAGTCCACACTCCAATTCTAGATTACATATGATTATATATTGCATAAATATTTATGAATCCTATTAATTTTCCATGATTTTTGTATGATATAATGGATTTATTAATTTTTCCATGTTCATAAGTAACACAAATATATCATCTTTCACTATGTGATGATTGGACCCAAAATTCTATTCCACTACAACACATTGGGTAATACAATATATATCATAAGATAATAAGTAATGGGAAGTCAAAATCAACACCATAAGTGGTTTTACCAATATATGATGGGTATAATTAGAATTATATCACCCCATAATGGATTTTGTGTATCCACAAATCTCATGAGCAATAATTTCATAGACTAGAGATTGAACCAAAACCACTAAAGGGTTATGTCCACTATGTGATGATGTTATTATTGGTGGAACCTAATATAAATAATAATTTTCTATGATTATATTTATATATAATTTAAATTATTAGGCAACAAACCTTTTTTATGTAATATTATTTTCTGATGTTTTATTGCATATGATTATTGTCTCATGTTTCCACATTCATGTGACTATTGTCTTGTGTTAAACCAAAAACCTTATGCCATTACTCATTATTTATGGACTATGTTTTATTGTGTATGATTTCCTTATATTATTTTCATGCACAATGAATATTTTTTCTTTCCCAAATATTTATCTTATGCTCACTTATGGTCTCTGAATATTATCTCTTTTGTATACACTAACTAATAATTTGATCTCATTTTTTTTCATGTTCTCATTACCTAGGTTATTAATGTGATTATAACATTATATATTTCTAGGAAGGGGACTACTGTAGTTATTCGATGGGGAAATATTTATATGTTTTTAATGTAATCGTTATACGTATTCCATCAAAAAATACTAAACATATGTGTTTTTTAGTGTAATTTATTCTGATATGTAATGAATATTAATTTAAAATGATCTAATAAATTTTAATGTTACACTACAAGAAATTCGACCTATACCAATAGTCCTTTAATATTTGTTTTAGAGAACCATTGGAATACCTATGGAATAGGTACCATAAATAAACATTTCTACAAAACCATTACATGGGTCCCAAAATATTTAGATACCATTACTAATAATTTTGGAGAACCATTTTTATAGGAACCTGAATTGTTTCTATTTTTTCATATAATATTAAATACTAAAAACTTAATTTACTTTTGAATAGAAAAAATATATTAATTAAATATTTCCACAAAATATATCATATTAGAGTTGTAAGAAATTTATGTATAAATGAGAGGTTTTGGGATCAATACTCACAAAATTGTTTTTACATTAGCTATTACAACATTTATCAAAAACAATTAGTATAGGAATTTTTCATTCATGTTCTATAGTAATATTTTGGCAACCATTGGTATAGACAACCTACACCAAAGATTTTCTCAAAACCATTTGTATTGGGTTATACTCGATATGAAATGACCCAATGACTTCTTAACCCATTGGTATATTCTAAAATAATGGTTTAATGGTCTATACCCACGGTTTTAAACCATTAGTATAACCTTTTTTCAAAATAGTGATATTCTCTGGTGATATCCATTGGAATCATAGAAGGGTTTATTTTTTTCAGTACATAGGTTATAAATAAGTAGAGGATATAATTTAATACATGCAACATTGATCTAGGATTTATATTGGTTAAATCGAAAATTCCATTGGTTAAAATCATTATGCAATAATTATGGAAATAATAGGATTGATTACAATTTCATATAATTGATTAACTTTATTATTATAACATGATGCTCACGCTAACAATATCGGATTTAAATTAATGCGTGTTCCAAGTGGAATTCAGTAAATAAAAATTATAACGTATAATGAAATGGTTGTATTGATGGGATTCCAAATGGTATGTGATATGAATAAAAAATATTTTATATATTATCACCATACTATACCAATATATAAATCATAATATGAACCATTATGAACACTGAAACTCACTAAGGAAAATATTACTCACCCTTGAGTCTATCATAGATTAATTCCATCAAATATTTTGTGGGGATTTTGATCCATTAATTTCTACTTATGGGTTGAACATAATGAAAACATATATTTCTCTTTATATAGGTCTCATTTAATGAAATACATGTTTTATACATTTTTAATAGGTGTTCCAGGTCAAAGATGGAATGTTTCAAAGAACATGACTTGAGAAAATGAAATTGACTCTATGGAATTAAAGGAGTTTAGGAAGAAAAATTCGGAATAATTTTCCCCCAAACTATAGATACAAAAAATGGATGGTGAATAGATTAATATTAAACATCAATATGGTGAATATATTAGTTAAGATGAATAAAAAACTCACAATAAATTCATGGTATGTTTTCTAGATTTATCAATGAACCCAAATAAATTTTATCATTGTTTAATTACTGTACAACCAATCCTTTAAAAGACTTATAATATTTGGGAATTTAGAAGCTATTGATAAATTCGTCAGTTTTCTCTCTAGGAGGAAATGAATATCATATTCTCATTATTCTCATATTTTATGAACAAGGATATGAAAATAGTGTTCCATGGAAACATAAATGGTAAAATCCTTGGATGGAATAGATTCATATTTTTACATGAAAAAAACATGGGATGTATCATGGAGGAATTCCATCAATTGAATATATAAATACAATATGTTTGGAGGATATTTTCTATATGTTTTTGAATATTTTTTTCATAGTTCCTTGAAATTTGTTTTCTAATTGTATGAATCCATGCTTCAATGAGTTTTCCATTGTATTTATTCATGGAATAGAAATCACCCTACAGGTCGTTATCCAAAAGGGACCTGCTTTCCAAAGGCAGACATTCATTAAGTTTTATCATAACGATACATAAAAACATTCACTGGTTGAGGGGATGGGATGTTGGACTCATCACACCCTATTGGGGTTAATTATTTTCTATTCCATGACTCATAATAAATTTATGATATTTTCACGAATCCATTTTAATTTTCCAATTAAATCATAATTTTACCCAGGAATTTTCAATTACTCATTAACATGTGGGATCTTTAGAATCATCCATAAATATTCTAGGTACTTAATTAATGGAGATATTTGTATGTATCATAGGTTCTCCACAAATGTTATCCCCTAGTATACTATTTAAATATTCTTTTAATCATCGTTATTATAATACTGGTCTTTAAGCCACTCAATGGGGAACTCTAAAATTTATTTTTCTCTAGGTAGACAAAGGTTGGTTCTGATATTGGTATAGTACCCAAATAACGGGCAACCTCTGTATCCTTGTGAAAGGAATCAGAAACCTTGTAGTTTGGCACTTCATAATGGGACACATCATATATTTTAAGGTCATTTGATCAGGACCTCTAAGGGAAAGGTAATTAGTCAATGTTTTGTGTGGTACTTATGCCTAAGCAACACGAGGTACTTGGTAAGAATATGGGTTTCTATGTAAGATTAAGGAATGTTAGGAATATGGACCAAGACAATCCTGGTTGATTTGAAGTGTTGTGTTTGAACCAAAAGGAGGCTTCCTACGTATCCCGTTTGGATGAGAATCAAATCCCAGAATGTTCGATAAGTCTCAAAGGACAGTATAGTTCTTTGAGAGAAATGATTTTGGGCTTACATCCTGAAAAGTATGCCTTGGTGATTTGGGGTTTAATTCGGTAATTACAACTACAGAAAATGACTAGATTAAGGGAATTAGGGTTGGATTCTTAAAGAGGATATACAATGTGCTCTATCCCAGAAAAGGATTCCAATGTATCCTGGTTTGAAAAGAAATTAGATATCTCTTAGTGCATGTTCTTTGGAAAAAGTTGTTATGATGACAAATTTGTTAGCCTGCATGAGTCATTCTCAGTGTAATAAACAAGAGGATGTAAAATATTCAACAACAGAACCCATAATTTTCCTCCTCTTTTGGTGGAAAAAGGTGTTCCTATGGTGGCCAGGGTGGACGAGGACTAGTCAACTTGAGAAGAGGGTGAGGCGACGAACCTTCCCTCTATTCTCTTTATATTGGACAAGGGTCAAATAAAAGGAAGGATTATATGCGAATGATATAGAGAGGTTCAATACTGAATCCTGAAACATGAATGGTTAGGGGCTTACAACAGGATGGCTAATGTTGTGGATCATGGTAGGGGAGGGAGACATCTCCTTTGATTTCATGGAAAAGAAATCTTAAACCTTACATTCCCTACCAGAGACCTGAGATTTCAGATCTTAGAGACCAAAATGGGAGCAAAAAACCTAATCCATAAACATCCAAAAAAGAAATATCCCAACACTGTTCTGGGGAGAATGGTCAATGTGACTTCCATATATAAACCCACAGACACTCTATGAATCCTGACCCCATTTTGAAAAAAATGTGTTAAACCTCTCACTGTGGATATACAAACCCAAATAGGAGACATGCTTATGTGGCTTTCCCAATGGTTTGATAAGTCAGGATGTTTTGGTGGTGGCTTTAAAATAGTCACTTTAAGATATGGGAAACGAGGAAGGAGATACCCTTCCATGAGTGGACTTAAAGTGGCTACCTAAGATAACATTTAGGCATTATACAAAACTCTACCTCATAGGTACCCCACGTAGGTATGCCGCATAGGTACCCTATGTAGGTATGCTGTGTAGTTATACCATGTATGTGTGATGTGTAGGCCTTTATGTAGACTGAAAAAGTTCTTCACCTAAGGGAAATAATCCTATATGAGATTTCAAATTGTGAAAGAGTTTCAAAACCTGATTATCCCATCAAATTACCTCTTCACTCATGTCTTTAGTGAGTTACCTGAGACTATTCAAGGGATCTAGGAAAAAGAGATATTAAATATGAGCTTCAAGAAGTCCTTCAACTTTTTTATTCTCAAAAATGGGAATCCCAAGGGTCTAATTTATAGGCATGAAGGGATCTTGGTCGATGGGAATTTGTCCATGTAGGTCCTTTGTGTAGGTCCTCCATGTAGGCCTGCTACGTAGAGGTATAGAAAGTATACTTCCGTGTAGGTATGCCACACAAATCTATCATGTAGGTCTTCGACACAAGTTGTTTGAGACATTGTATTTCCTTTTAATTCTTCGATTATAATCTTGGGATTTTTAAATATATAGGGCTATTTTCATAGTAATTTTGTAGTCATAAGTTGTTTCAACAAAATCCCCCCTCAGGATTGGATCAGATTAAGAAGTGGTTCAAGTCCTGGGGTGAAAGTGTGGGGAAAAGACTATGGAGTAATTGCTAAACAGCGCAGGTTTGTAATGGATATACTTCAGTTTGGTGTTCCATGTAGCTTTTTCTCACATGGATGACACATATATCTATGTTTGGCTATAAATAGGTCAGATCCTTTGCAATTTTTTTCATATGGGTTTCTAAATGTTTCGGCTCACATTGCACAGCTCATTGGTCTGACCTCAATGCGCTGTGCTCTCGTGTAGTCTCCTTGAAATATTATCAAGGTGAAAGTACATTAGTGACGGAGATACATGGAAGAACGTCATCAACGAATTTTCACTTGGACCCTTGTCAATGAAACTACTTGATATACCTCATAGAAGGTCCTACGCTATGTGTTTTCTTCTACCAATTTTCAGTTTTCTTTCAGTTGAAATATGATTTAATTTAAGTCGAAATTCCAACATAATAACGCATGTTTTGTAATTATTTTTTAGGAAATGACTCATTTGATAACCTCTATTGAAGAATTTAAGGCTCATCAAAATGAGATGATTAATATCACCGGACCAGATTACTATGTCGTTGTTGAAAGTATTCTTCCTGGACTATGGAAATGTTTGATTCCACATCAACATGAATACCCACAAAGTCCTTACCAACCCCTGTACGGGCATGGGATTTTAAAATATTTTCACATTCAATCAATTATGAAATACTTCCCAAATATTTGGTATCTTCAATATTCCAATTGTCACTGCATGAATATTACTATTAGGGTTATGCCAGTTCATGATGGAACAATCCATATTGGTTGCATCCTGCATCATAGTGGTTGTAATCCTAATATGAAAGATCATGTTATAGATACAAGGCCACATTTCTAGGATACAAATATTCAGGATTTTCAAACAGATCAGTCTAACAGTTGGAAGGAAGAGGGGGGTCTTCATTATGGAGGTGGTGTGAATGCTGAATGGATGTGGGCTTTTTTGATGCTCCAGATTTGTTTAAAACATAGAAAAGAGTTATCATATGTTTATATTTATGAATCTATCTAGATGATACTAACTTTTGTTTATAAAAATGATTTCACTCCTCAATTTCTGAGCCTGTTATGTCCACAAAAGAATTATTTCCATTTTATGCATGGTGAATATGGCATTAGTTTGTGGGATATCTGCCAAAGAGTTAGGGTTCCGATTCTCAGGGAAATGTATGACGTGTTTATTCAACCGTCTACAACAAGGGTCGATATAACCAAAACACCACTATTGGCTGATGAAATACTCAAAATAGAAAATAAATTGCCCAAATATAAGAAACATATTAATGCCAGTGTTTGGATGGAAGCATTTTTAGAACTAACAACTGAGAAAGGTCCCAGCTATGGAAATCCTACTGCTTCTCCTTCAACAAATAACTAGTTATGTTCAGGAAAATAAAGTTATACATTAGATAGAAGTGACTATAAGAACTATAGATATAAATTAAAATATTATATTGATGCAAAGATATGCTTAGTTTCCTTCCTTTTCATGTGCATAATCATTTACTTGCTTCTAGTTCTAGAGTCCCAAGGCGGTGTAATGACATGGAATTTTTTCATCGCTACTAAATTGGAATAAGGGATGTATATTAAGTTAGAAACACCTATAATGGAAAGAGAATATTTTTCCCTACTGCATTTATACAATGGGATGGCTCCATTTAGAATTGCATGGAAATTCCAAGTGTTGTGGTGCTAGATTGCGGCACCGTTTTAGTCACTCTTTGTTGAGTTCTGTTAGAGTCCCCTATGGCCAATTCACTCCATTTTTTCAGAACGTTTCTAGTATTAGTCATTATAATTTTAGACCTGATGTAGTGCTAAAGTAATTGAAAGCATCTGGATAATTCATCTTTTTATTTTGCTTAGCCCACCAACCGGAACATTTATTGATGATTGTAAAAAAGAAAGTTATGAGATGAGATATTATATGATTTAATAAGGGATAGTTCATTTTCTACCATGATTTATGGTGATATTATCTATGAGGCTTACATCCTCTATAGGTTTTATCATCTAATTAGATGTCTTCAAAAATCAAATACTTTTCTACCCATGAATTTTAGACACAAGGAACACCCACTGGTAGAGAGATAACTGTGGATTATAAGCACTTTAGAGACATCAAAATTTTCAATTATGTTTCCTCCATCATATGAATCGATTAGATTAGAAGGCAAATTTTCAAAATCTTGGGCTTCTTCATATCCTCAAGGGGCATTGATAGAATAAATATATCGAATGGTAGCTACATTGACTATTTTGTGTGGCCGTCGTGGTAATAAGTATATGTACAATGATGATAAATATGTTTTAGAGGATTTTAGATCCATCAAGAAATAATTAAGGAGGTATAACAAGATGAATAGGGATAAATAAGCAACAAATTATATTCCAAGGTGATCCATCTTCTACAATCAGAAACATATTCTTATTCTCTTTACTGACCATTCTGAAGAAGAAGAAGAGATGACTGAAGAGGCTCACCAGTCAGAAGGTGTTGAATCTCCTCCACAAACAACCATATCAAAATCGAGTTATATGCTCCCTTCATCTATTCACTTTTGGCAGAGCTTGACCCGTGAAATAATGGATTCATGGGCATTCCTCCAACATGGCATTCGAATACAGGATGTGGGTGGCATTAAGGAAACTTCTGATTCCAATCTGTATAATAACCAGGCCAAAGTATAGGACTATATTACGGAGGTGGAATCTTTCATATATGCAACTGCAGAACAACTACCAACCTCTAAATGAGTATCCCATATCCGGGACATAAGAACACAAAAATATATAATTATTGGCCTTAAGGAGGAATGGATTATTTATTTTAATACTGAGAATGTTTTTTCCATTTCCTTTGTCTCAATTATGCTTTACCATTCATCATCATTAATCTTGATGAATGAATTTTATCACATGAATGCCGGGAAGGAATCTCTGGACAGGTTCTTGGGTCATCATGGTATGGGCCTACAGGTTCTACCATCGATACATCAAATGATCCTCCCAGGTATCCAGAACATTCTCGAGGAGTGAGAGTCATGACTTGGGTAATTGCGATAGTCAATCCTCATCAATTACGTCAGGTTTCTCTGGCCAAGTGGAGTTCTTTGATTTCTCCTCAATCTTATGAAAAGAAATTCAAGAGAGCAATGAGATTAGTACAAAGTTTTTTGAAAAGGATTATGTATTTATACTATCTTTAAGGCATTATAATTTTCTCGATAACTTCTGGAAGTCATATTTATCTTCTTGCAGTATCTATATATCATTCCCCTCTCAGGGGATTATGATCTTATTTCTCAAGACTAGATAAGGAAACCCCAGATGAAACCCTTGGTCATGTTGATGGATCTGCTACCTTAGTAGATAAAAAATCAAAATATTCCCCTATAGCTTCTTCTAGATCTATTAAGAGATAGATAATCTATATTAAGATCAAATACATTTATCATGAATACAAGCTTATTTGCTAATATTCTTCTTTTCAGCATATCTCAGATCAGTTCCCATTTTTGATGGATACTACAACAATCAATACAGATATTGCTATTTCTCTGGAAGGAAGGAATGAAGATCTAGGGAAATATAAAGTAAATACTAATCTTGACCGAATCCTGATAAGATCTAATGATGGTGTACCAATAGAAGAACTAATGGAACAGAATGTCAGCAGATCCAATTTGGGAGTCAACCAATATTTGATGGATACTGTAAATGGTGAGGATTCTATAACATTCCAAGCCATATACACTGAAATGATGGAATCCCATATTCAAAATATTGATATTACATGTTCCATCAAGGTGTTTGATGAATTTCAAGGGAATAAGTCCTTATTTTCGCATCTTACATACACAATTGTTCTTATTTTTGTTGATACTTCACAACAATGTCCACTATATGGAACTTTGTCTGCATAAAATGTGACAAAGGCTCTTTAAGAATAGGGAATTCCACTATATCCTTATTCTACAAATGTTGGAGAAGTACCTACTAAGAAAAATCATTGAGAGATGTTCTAGAGCATTCAATTATATAAAATGTGAGAAGTCAAGAGAAATCCCCTTCTCAAGAAACAACATCTCAAATTTGTGAAGCTGAGAATACTATGGATGAGTCTAATAAAGTGTCCGACTTATTAATGGGTAAATGTTATTGGATGTCTAGACCATACCCTATTTATATCATTTTTTCCAAAACTGAAAATGATCTTGATTTATAATTTTGGGTTATTAGCTCTCATAGTTATATCGGAATGTGAAGCTTCTACATTGGATCAGGCATCAGCAGAAGGTGAAGCTTCTGCTGATCTGAGAGAAGAAGTACGAGGAAGCACTTTAAGTTACCTATTTCCAGAGTAATGTTTACCCCATGGTAGTGAATCTGATTCAAACATAGATATTCAATATGTTCTTGGCATGGAACTTAATAATACATGGCACCAAGTATGAAGCATAATTGTTGAGATGCATTTGGATGAGTTGTTGTCCCATTTTGGAAAACATCTATCATTATTATGTGTATTGGGATTTGGTGGATTTAATTATCGACCAGTCTATGATGCAATGAATGATACCATTCACTGATGGGAGTAGGAATATAATCTTCAACAAGATTTTGAAAAGCTTAAATGACTTATTAATATTGAGATCTTCCATGTCATAGTAGTTATGGCAGAAGAAGATCATAAGAAGAATTCGATCGAAATCAGACAACAAATTATAAGATCCACAATGGGGATGGTAGATATTCAACAGAAATTGGATGCTGTTGTAAAAAAACTCGAGAAATTGAACCAAATACTAGGAGAAACCCAATTGGATAGGATAACTTCCATATAAACTACTAATGAAGCACATCGTCAAGCCGAGGAGGTGGATGTATCTCAACTATCTCAACATCAACTGGTAGTTGATAGGGCTCATGAGGCAACTCATAAAATAAGGAGTCACATTCAGAGTTTATTTTAACACCTAATATAGAGGCTCCATTTTGTGTATGTCCCTCTCATTTTATATGAAAGATATATATTTTTCTTCAATCATATATGTCTTCATTCAAGATTTTTGTAATTTCAATATTAATGGTAATGATGACGATGATGATTTTACTACATAAAACCTTCATATCAGATAATCATGATTACAATGACAAGAATGGGGGTGCTCATAATTTTCATATTAGGATGATGTGCCTAATGAGTAGAGTTTTATTTTTTACATGGGTTATATAGAAAACCCCAAAAAAATCATATCTTATAACATTCTATTTCTCAATATTACCTAAACCGAATAAAAATGCACATTTAGTGAGTTGAGACTTGACTTTTTGTCCTAATTTCCCTTTGTGGGCTTCCAATATGGTGAGTACCACATCTCTTGTTTTTAGTAATTTAGTGCTATGCATATTGGGATATAAAGTGATAGTGTTTTTGGTCAAACAACATTGACAATAAATTTTTAAATTAGGTTCCAAACATGACATAGTGGATAATAATGTATCTAATATTATTTACATATTTCCAAGGGAAATCTTGAGCCTTGATCTTTTTATAGTCACCAAATTTAAAATTAGTATAAACATAAGGGAATTCTCTTCAATGAAAAAAGTTTCCATAATTTGACTAAACCGTAATGGATGTTTATTTATGTAGGACCAATTGGGGTATATGTTGTATAGCTAAATAGTTGTATCCGTTGACTGACATGCCCGTTATGTAGACAACTTATGTACGGACACCAAAGGGAATGTACTGGATAGTCAAGGAAAATATTTCCTAGGAATTTAACATTTTACTATTGATAGACAAGGTAAAATAATATTAGGGTCACTCAAGACCACAGTGTGTGGTTTTTTTCAAGGAAAGGAATTTAAAGAATAAGGGGTTATCAATGCCGATATATGTCATGAATTGGAAAACCATTTCTACACAAATTTGGTGTATGAAGAACTTGTTAAAATCTATCCAAAATGGGAATTTATGATAACATGCTATGTAGTTTTAAGTCATGCAGCGAGGACATTGTAATGTGCAGTTTTATGTCATGATGTGATGACATTGTACTGTGCAGTTTTATGTCATGTAGTTAGAACATTGTACTGTGCATTTTTATGTCATGCAGTGTGGAAATTGGGTGCCTTTAATTTAATGTTGTCAGCTTTTACCAATGGTATGAGGCTCTCCCAATTTCGTGATAATTTTGTTGGAAATGTACTACCATATTCTGGTATATAAGGGAAAATTGTAAAATATGATTTTGGATTTTTTGGATATGAAGAATGAAATGGTAATAGGTCTAAAATCATGGGAGGATGTCTTTTCCAAGAATGAAGTTACCATTATTTGACAACCATGTTATGGGGGATAAATTATGCAGGTCCAACTAGGGCATATGTTGCATAGTTAATAGTGGAATATTTTTATTGATAGGCATGTTATGTAAGAAACATTGATGCATATCCACCTAGGGGCACGTAATGCATAGTAAAAAAGAAAGATCTGAGAATTTTGACATTCTATTTCTAAAATCCAATAAAATAAAATAAGGATTCCAAATTTCCAAAACATGGTGTTTGGTTTATGATGAATGGTACCTAAATATGGAGAGGGAATTTCCTGCCATAATTTCCAAAGAATCAGAATAATAGGATTTCTACCAATGCCTGACCCAAACATAGGAAGTAAGTTGTTTTTATTTTTAGGTCATAAAAAAAGGACCATAAATGGAAAAAGTATATGGTATGTGGATAATTTATCCATGGCTATTTCATATTTCATTGAACACATGGAGAAGAAAATTTTTAAACCAAGGTATCGAAGACAATTATATTGAGATAAAGTTAATGGGACAAATATAAATGATTTGCTTCTATTAAATAAAGATTATTGTATATTGTTATCAAAATATGAAGGGGACCAAAACCACTTTAACGAATAAATAAATTACCATTATTTGAAAAAAACTATTATGGGGGCTATATTATGTATGATCAACTAGGGAATATGCTGTATAGCCAAATAGTGGTATCCTTTGACAGATTGGACATTTCTGTAGGCAAATTAAACAAGACCACATAATGGCACGTAATTCATAGTCTAGAAAAAGTGTTCTCAGATATCAAAGACTCTGTCGCAAAATAACTGTACGAATGGATATGAAGATATGAAAGAATTCAAGATTATGAGTTTGAAATATGGAATGGGTTATGTTAAATGCATATAAGTAATATATGAATCTATATTGGCTATGTGTTTTAAGTCATTTACATAGATATGAATCATATGTAAAAATGGAGATTTATTTTTTTCCATTGAATCAATATTACATTGTGCAGTTTAGAGTCATTAAGTGAAAACATTGTACTGTGCAGTTTTATGTCACACAGTCAAGACCATTGATAGCCTCCTAAGAAATTGAGACACCTAAGTTATATAGAGAATATATTTTTACCCAATTCTAATCCCACGTGGGCTATTCTCAGTGTGAGAAACAAGGAGTAGTAAATGCTTCTTCTGTAATATAAAGGTGATATAAGTTAAGAATATGGGTATTATGGGTATGTGATGGCTGAGCCAGGTCATAGGACCCATGCTCACTAAATATATTTTTAGAGAAAGAATCAAGCCAAATATAGTTCTTGTATTTCTGTGCATTTTAACATAATGTGGTAAGGACGAATATGAAGTGATGTGAAAAGATAGACATGTTGGAGATGGACAAAGGAATAAAACCCAAGTGTCACTATATATCTTGATGGGGGGAAAGAATCAATCCATATGTAGTTCTTTAAAAATTTCATATTAAAGTTGGGGATGGGCCTAATACTAGAGATCTGGTTATCTCTATGTATCTCATACATATGAGAATCAATCCATAAATAGTTCTTCAAACATTTCTTTCCTACACTAATCAAGTTAGATATTGGAGAAGAGGGATTTCGACATGTTCTGTAAGAATAGTAAATCATAAGACAAAAAATTATATAAAAAATAAATCCATGTATCTTAAGGGAACACTCTATATAGACATGATTCATAAACAGGAGGATAAATTGAAATAATAAATATTGTGGATGTGGCTGGGCCCAATATTGGAGATCCAGACATCTCTAGATATCTTAAATAGATTAGAATCAAGACACACATAGTTATTTAAATGTGGTCCCTATGAAAATCTAACTCAAACATAGGGAATAAAGGGACTAACGTGCCACTAAGGAGAAGAAATGATGTCAATTAAGCTTGTATATAGAATCTCCTAAAATCGAGTAGATAATATATTATCCATATAGTTTAATGTCATGTAACAAAGAAAAATTATGTCCTACTGTTTACCCTCATGCATTTAGAACAAAGACATTACTAATTTTAGTGTCATGCAAGATGGACTCTTATAATTGTTTTGTAGTTTATTTTCATGCTACTAGGACTTTGTGTTGTTCCAGTTGGAGTCATACATCAAGGATGAATATGTGTAGTGAAACAAATTATTTCTTCTAGAATATCACATTTGTTGGAGTTTTAAGAAAATCTACATCCATTGAGATTAGGGAATAATCTCCATTTGATTACACCTTATGTATGGAATAAGGTCTTTCCAACTTTGATTAATGATTTGGAGGTTTCATTACTGGTATCATTGGAGTCCTGAGGACCAATACCAATTCTCCGTGAAGAAATGAATGGAGGAGAAATTTCCTGTTGAAGGATCATGTTATTATATTCTCATATACTTATAAATGATGAAAATTATGCAATATTTTTTCATCTAATCATTCAAGTAGATCAAACCATTTCTGAAATTTCTCATATATAGGAAACTCATCACAGATTGCCAATCAGAGTGGAGGAAGTATAATTTTAATTGGAAATACGGTTTCTATTACATACACCAATGAATATGGGGTTGCCTGTGTGACATTACGTGTAGTAGTCTGATAATCCCATAAAGAATGCAAAAGTTTATCAGGCCATGATTTCATATCTTTATCCACCATCATCTGGATTATATTTTGTTGGGTCTTATTGAAGGCCCTTATTTTTTTCATTTGCTGCTACCTGATAGAGAGATGAATGATTGGATTTGATATTGGGTTCTTGGAATAACTTCATTACCTCAATAGGACTTAAATTGGATCCATTGTATGCCAATATTGTAGGAGGAACACCAAATAGGATGACGATGTTAGTATTTAAAATACTAATAATGATTTTGACTCTGATTTCATTGAGAGGTATTGCCTCACCCCATTGGTAGAAGAGGTCAGTAGAAGTAAGAATATACTTGAACTACTAAGATGTAGCTGGAGGATGAGGCCCTATAACATCCATTCCCTATATGGAAAATGACTAGGAGTATTTAGCTATATGTAGTAACTATGTGTGTTGATCAATGAATTTGTAATGCACTTGACATGGATGAAATTTCTTGGTAAAATCTATCCAATCCTGCATCATTGAATTCCTGATGTATCTAAGCCTACGGATTTGATCAGAAACCTTATGCCCAGACTGGTGTTCACCATAAGATCCTGAATGTACTTCATTCATGACAACTGTAATTTCTTCTCCACCAATACACCTAATGAGGATTTAATCAAAGCCTCGTTTTTAGAGGATCTTCTAGTGATTTGGAATATCATAAAGAGTAAAATTTTCCACCCATCATCAGATCTATTCTTTTTCATCTCTACATGGTATATGTACTCCATATTGAAGGTATTCCTTGATGGTTGTACTCCATCAAATGGTATGACCATATGGTTCCAAAATAGGGATAATTTAATTAATTCTTACCATTCTAGTTTGAATGGAAGGTGAAAATAGATGAATAATGGGCAACAAAGATAATTTTCTCATCCTAAAATGGATCTACTAGGGTTGTAGATACATTATCTAGTGCTTCATCTTGGGTGTTTTGTGATCACAGGACATAGAAAAATGTCGGCTCTAAGGGAAATTCAGCTATTAACCATATATCATTAAATCAAAAAGGGATAAACTCTTATTTTCTAATATCATAATACCCATTGATTTTTTTGACTGCCCACTGTGAATAACCTTTTATTTTCTGTTGATTCATTTGTACCTGAAGTTCCAATTCCAAGCCTGTGATGAGATCATGATATTCTACTTCATTTTTGGTACCACATTCTGACAATAGGAAGGAATAAGGAAATAATTCCTTTCCTGGGGAGATAAGTATAATTCCAAACATAACTTTTCTGAGTTTAGGTTTTTACATTATCTTCATGTTAGACTTATGGAGGCACAATCAATATACATTTCCCAGGTTGGGGAACTATCAGGAATAGAGAAGAACTCTTCATCAGGAGGTTCAATATTCAATGGTGTATCTTCTTCAAATGGATTTTCATCATGGAAGTTGGCCAAATCTTGTACATTTATTGCCTTCTAAGGCAAAAACTAGATTTCAGACTATTGAAAAATAACTACCCACTGTTCCAGATTCCCTATAAGTATAGGAAGAATGAGGATAAATTTGAGCGGGTAATTGTGAGACACTAATTGGACCTCATGATGTTGTAGGTAGTGCCTCAATTTCTGAACTGCAAATATTAATTCCAAGAAACACTTTTCAATACATTAATACTATGTTTCTTCATCATTCAAAGTTTGACAAATATGGTAAAGGATTTTTCCATTCCTGACATTGTTCTTTTGGGCAAGGAAGTAACCCAATGATCTCTCTAAACCAATCACATAGATAATAAGTGTTCTTCCTTCAATTGGTGGAATTAATATAGGTGGAATCAAGAGATATTTATTTAGGGTATCAAAATCCTCTTGTCAGTATTTAGTCCATTGATAGGTGACTCCCTTCTTCATTAATCTAGTGAAAGTTAAACACTTGCATGCCAAATTGGAGATAAAGAACCAAATGAAGTCCAAGTGTCATTGGAGTCATCTTACTTCATTCAAATTTTGAGGAGGTGATGTTCCATGTATTTATTTTGTTTTCTCAGCATCAACATCAATGCCACAATGGAATAAAATGAAGTTGAGGAATTTTCCTGAGGTTACCCCAATAGCACATTTCAAGGGGTTCATCTTCAAACTATATTTCCAAAGATCATTTAATATGGTCTCCATATCATCCAAGTTATTTGAACATTATCTATATTTAACCACCAAAGCATCCACATAACATTAGAAAAAATTTCTTAAGAAGTTTTTGATGATATGGTGCATGGAACATTGATACATTTCACCTTCATTCTTTAATACAAAGGCCATTACCCAAGAGCAAAACACATCTTTAAGGGTTCTAAAAGCTGTAGACTCTTCATATTCAGGGCCCATGTGGATTTGATTGGACCTAGAGTAACCATCCATGAAGGAAGAATCTTCAATGATAGCTATTGCATCAATTAAAGCTCATTGAACAGAACTGGAAATTCATATTTAGGAAAATGCCGTTTAAGATATATGAAATCAATGAAAACATTGATTTCCCATTCTTATTTTTCACTGGGACAATGTTTTATACCCATTTTTGATATTAAAACTCCATGAAAAAGATAACCTTTATAAGCTCATCAACTTCATATTTATAATTATAGGCATGAGTTGGGTGTGTTCTTCTTATTACATTCATGAATCCTCAATGTTCTCCTCGAAAACCCAAATGATGGGTGGCTGCATCCGGATTAAGACTTGTAATTTCTATATAATTCCATGAAAATATATCACGATGTTGTTTTATAAATGTGGTATACATATCTTGTTTATCATAAATCATTGTCACACTAATAAGAGTGGGGCGTTGATCTTCTTCTGTACCGAGATTTATATCTCTGATCTCATCCATAGTGGTAGAGACGCCTTCCTCAAATGCTAGAAAAGCGTCCCTGTGATTTTCTTATTCTTCATTCTCTTCCTTATGCATCACTACTTCTATATGTAATTTATTATTTGGTGATGATGAAAACCCATCAAAGCTAGTAGAGGAGTCAATATTTGAACATCCTGAATAAGAGGTCACCATTTCTGACCGTACTAATGATGAAGGGTCATTCTTGAGGATTGATGGTGATATAATTATTTGGGAATCAAAACCCTTGTCTTCCTCTTGTATTGCGACAACTTCTTCTGGTATGATTGATTAATAAGAGACTTACTGAAGTTTAGTGGAGGAAATGAAGACGACTCCATTGAATCTTTCACCACTTCATGGTGAATCAACAATTTCTCTCATGATGTCATGATTGATTGTCATGATTGGAATTATTGAAGTCACTTGATGAGTTTTTAGATTTGTGTTTTTCCTTTCAATCTAATTATTAGGAAACCCAATATCTATAATCAATTATTTGAATGTGTTTACCAGAATCCTTTCCAGACCATTTGGTGCATTGATTTTTGTAACCTTCTTTGTCATGGACCTCATTTCCTTCATGTGATAAAATTATAACCCAATGTATTGATATTCTCTTATTTTAAACAGATCCTTGTCACCATATAATGTTTCAATTTGACCACTGAAATAGTAATTAATACATTGGGGGTATAAAAAAGGTATGAAAACTTTTTGATGTAGATAGGACCTTCCGAGAAGAACGTTGAAGGTTGTGTCATGATGAACAACCATTAAATCTTAATTAGACACAAGATCTCGGAACTGAGTTCTGTGTGTAATATACCCCAAACTTTCTTTCTCATTCTTTTCATATCCTTAATGTAGAAGAAGATAAATCAGAATCTATGAAGCCTTATCGACGAAGTGTACGAACATGAATGAAGTTGAATCGTGTGCCATTATCAATGAAGTCTCATTGGATATCTATGTCATTGACCCGTCTAGATAGATACATGGGCCTTATATGTCCATGTACAATATCTAATTCATCTAAATCCATAAAAGATATAACTACATGAAATTAAAAAGGATCATTCTCTATACGGTAAACCTTAGTAGAAGAAACATTATTTTTAAACACATTAGGACTTGACAAGGCCTACATATGTGCTTCTTGAAGATCCTTTGATAGATTCAAGGCATCCAAAATTGAGAATTTGGTTAGTAATTGGACTATATATTTCAAAACATAATACTGTTGGTCCAAAGGTGTGAGTTTTCTGTCATAAAGTTTCATCTTTGCAAGTACCTTGGAAGCTGATGCCTCTGATGTAGATGCACCCTTTGTCGGAGAAGAATATGGAAATATTCCTGGATTTGGAAGATTGGACAGGTTGGGTCTATTTTACTATGGAGATAAATATTTTTTAAACTCTAACTGGTCCTCTAAAATAATCATGTTAGGGCCAAACCTATCATTCTTGGAATAATATTCCTTTTCTTTTTGAGCATATTGAAGGGCACTCCCATGAGTTTCCACCGCATATATGGCTTGAGTAGGTGTAGAGTAAAAATAATGGCTTTTAGAATACCCACATCTTCCCATGTAGACTTGACCTTGGATTCATCCTCTATTTCAAAATTAGTTATAGGGAACTCAAGATCATTATAACCAGAATCAAAATCATCATTGAGATCCATTAATTGGATAATGTTACTAGAACCAATGATCAATTCTGTATCCAGTGAGGATTCGAGTTTATAGGTTAGTTTTGGTAGTGAGATTTGGAGGGGTGGTTCCCATTATTTTTAAACATATGTCATGAAATCTTCCAGACTCAAGGACAACTATTTTCATTACATGAGAATTTCTTCATCTTAAATTTATTTATCCATCTGATCATGTTGCTTCATTGAGGTTTTACCTTTCGATTAAGGTGATTTTGATGTATCAGGAGTGGAAGAAGACACAATCAGTTGTTTCAATTATGATCATAGAATTGAAGGAGTTTGGTAGATTGTTTTCTTGATCATCTATTCATCATATTTCTATGAAATTTTACCTTTGACATCTTTCCCTTCACCTTCTTCCTCTGGATCAATTGCAGTAACACATGCTACTTAGACTGATGAACTTTTCAGTTTCACTTTTCCAGATTCTACCATTTTTTTCTGGAGGTAAGTAAAAAACAAAACACTTCTAAATAAGATGCCCCAAAATTTGGTGAAAGGGACAATAATTCAGATGATCTTCATCTCCTACATGTTTTTGTTTCTTCTGCCTCAGCAACTGAACCAAATTATTTTCCAGAGCTGAAATGAAGTAACTGGGAACTTGTTCATTTCAGAAAGATTAAAATTTTTTCTTTAACTCTTAAAAATATTTCCTCCTTTGATCTCATTGATCATCTAGACAAGTCGGTCGTTTCTATAGATTCTTGGGAGGTAGAGTCCTTAAAAATAATGAATAATGTTAAGTGTAAGTAGTTACAAATCCATGCTTTAGTGTGACTGTAGCATCCTAAGATTTCCCTATTCTCCTCTCGGAGCTTATGGAATTACCCGCGATTCATATTTATCTTCCACAATGTAATCCTCAACCTTTTGGGAATTTAAAGCAAGGTTTCAAAACCCTCCAGTATATTTCATAGGGATCAATGGTGTGCATAACTCGTGATGCATATTTTCTAGTCAAATTGGTAACAAAAATTCTTGAAGGAGTGAAAAAATTAGGGAATATGTCAATTCTTTCCATCGAGCTATGAAATATGAAACCCATTCATTATCTGTTTTCATGAAATTTGTAAGAAAAAAATGGTTGTCTTCAGTAGTTTTGAGTTGAATTGATGAAGTAATTTCTTTCGTAGATCACGCCATCCAATAACTGATCAATATTTCTAACTTACATACCATAAAAAATTGGTCCCTGAATGACTATAAAAAACACCTATGTTTTACTGCTTCCTGTTGTTTAGGAGTCCCCATCATGGGTTCACGTTGAGAAATAAAATTTTTTATGTGTTGTTTTTGGATCTCCCGAACCATTAATTAATGGGAAATTATTATTCGCAATGTTTGGGGGGGGAGGAATCAGATCCCCCCACTCAGGGTAAGCTCTTTATATAGGATAGACCAACAAACTAAATTATTCCATAGCTTACAACTGATTTTTTAATGCCTCAATTGTGTTTATAAGCATTTGGGGAATATCTAGATGATCTTGGAACTATACAGGTAGATCAGTTAAAACATGAACTTGTGCAATGACCAGTAAAACAAATTTTTTTCATTCTAATATTTTCATTGGATAACCCATGGGGATAGGCCTATAAAGATGTGATTGATCCATCCCTAATTGTTTACCCAATAGAGGGAATTACTTATTCTCATATGTAGTTATCACATGTCTTCTTTTCTGAGGAGATCATATAGGATTTTCCAGTTGAGGATCTTCTTGGGGGGGGTATGACTAGTTTAAATGCTGCTTCTAAGTAACTCTGTATTCAGTATTTTCAACTCTTTCATCTCCACTTCCTACTGTGAAAATATTTATTCAAGGGAAATAAATTGGCCATCTCAAGTGGAAAAGTGAGACATGATCTGACTTTTACCTTTCCCCTTGTTCGATACTTTTTGAAGGGGTGGGAGTTAATTATTTGAAGGCATACAAAGATTCTAGGTAATCCTATGATTTTGGGTACACACACCTCCTTCATTTTCTTATGTGTGTATAGTATTATGGATAATAACTTCATCTTTTAATTCCAATGAGTTGGATTCATTTTTTGGAGGATCTTCTGCATTTGTGTTAATAACATTTATTGATGCATAATGCATTGATTACATTTTCTTAGTATCGTTGTATGATCGTCTCCTAAAATATCTTCCATGAGAATCGTCTCTCCAATATGATGAATTCCGAATAACTTTTTGGCGGATAGTAACCTAAAGGGATTCCTCAGATAGTTCAGTTGTGCATTCTTTTTTTCGGCTTCTTCCCTAACCGAGACAAAACTGACTTCCGTTGAAGAAGAGATTGTAGATGTGAAAAATCTCCCATCCATATAGGATGGTGCTATTCCTTTTATTCATATTCAAAAATTAAAACATTTTTTACTAAATTCAAATGTTGAATTTAATAGGCCCCAAGCCCTTTAGGCTTGGGTGGCTCTTTAACTGCTATAGCTGAGATTCTCACAATTGATCTTCAATTTTTTGGAATTTTGGTTCCGACCATAACTAAATGCATTATATCGAAACCACCCATATCACCTATTTCATAATATTGTTGTGCTATTTTAGACATTTATGTTATCTAATGGTTGAAATCCTCTAAGTGGGAGACCCATTGAATATACTCTAATGCTTGATGAAAAAGTAACTCAACAAATTGTTTTCTTTGGTCTTGACTCCGATGATATCTAGTTGAGTCATGTTCTTGAGAAAATTCTTTATTACATACAAATTTATTTGATTATATCCGACCATGGGAAATAACATTTCATGAAACCATTATTGGTAGATATTGTTGATTTTGGGGCATAGTGAAATGAAATTCTCTATGTGTACCCCATCATCTGATACGATCATCAAATGGGGTATCATAAATTAACTAGCATAGCCTCTTTAAATCATTAAGGCTTGCACATTGAAGGGTTCTCTATTGCTTTTCAACCTTCAAATGTTTCGAAATTGAGAGAGATTCCTATTGAATTTGGTGTCACAACCCTTATATTACCTTTACATTATTTTGATATTAATCATATGGTAATAATTTGGTTTTCCAATGATGAAGACTCTTCCATAGGTTTTGGTGAGTGTCAAGAATGCAATTTTCTGCCCTCAATTCTAAAAAGTATTATTGATAATTTTCCAATCTCCAGAACATGAATAGAACTTCTCTATTAGAAAATTATTTTCTTTTGTTCATTATATCTTTATATTCTTTCATTAGAGGTTTCTCTACTTGGTCTGAAAAAAGTGCACGCTTCTCAATTATTTGATTATAAAAAATGGAATCAATTATTTTTTCCTCTGCTTTATTGGAAGAAAAATTACCCAAGGGGGTTTGGGGAATGAATGTTCCCTTAATATGTGGTCTAGTAGAGAAAGTATTTCACTTGTTAATGAAAAGGTATCAAACATGACTAGCCTTGTGTTAGAAAGTTCCTCGAGATAAGAGGTCATTCTCATTACTAGATTTTCAATTATATAATTTTCTTGACAATGCATAAAACTTCTGTGTAAATAACTTTCATACTAAATTCCATCCCGGTGTGGACCACCATGGTGGACTATAGTAAGGGATAAATCCTCATGTTCCTTGGTCTTCTGGCCATACAGAGGTTTTCTATGGCTCTCATCCAAAGATACACTCTCTATGTTGACTGAATATTAATCAAGAAAGCCTTCATGATGAAGTGTCTGATGGGGATCTTTAGAATTTAAACTACTACACCCAAAAGGAGGTAATGAGAGGGTACAATATTGAGCTATAAGAGAAAATGTTTTGAGGGATACATGAAAACCTGCATTAAGAGGTTCCAAAATGCGTCTTGGATCATGATTTTCCTACTATGTTTCGAGAGGGTTCTTGGACGCTGCCTTACACATAGATGGGCCAACATGCTGGGAGAAGTGGTTATCATGGGTAGGTGTATTTTCCTTCCTTGGAGTGGTAACCAGAACAAGCCAATTAACTCCAATTGGAAAGGGTGTAGTTTCAGGATCCTATATTCCATATGATATGGGGGAGTATTCCCCATAACCCTCCTAGACTTGAGTAATTGTATTTATCTACTCTGGGAAGGCATTCCGATGTGTCATCCCTGGTGTGGGGTTTTATTTATGTGTATGTTCCCCTAGTACTTCTGAAGTAGTTGTTATGCTATTTTGGCCAGTTCCAGAATATAGGCAATAATTTTTGTTTTTAATTTAACCATTTCTACGATGTGTTTGGTGACTTCAGCAGCTGGAAAGAGAATATGAATCAATTTCATATCTGGAGTAGTTGTATGTACCGGCTCGTTTCCTCCTTTTCAGTTCAGTGGGTACTAACAGTTCTCATGTATAGGGGTAGAGATTTGAGTCTGTACCAAATTTGTCATTGGAGAATTCCGACTGAGTCCTTCAGGTGCTATCGAATGAGACTGTTGGCAGGATTGATGAATACTTGCAAGTGTATGTGACTTATGTCAATTTTATATCAAGAATGTTTTAACAACCACATTCAATATAGGAAGAAGATACTACTGGCAGAATTGGTGAGTGTAAGCATGAGTATGATCCTGTTTACTAGTTTCGATCACATTGGATTGACGTGATTCCTTAAATGCAGTCAAACAAGCATGAGGAATGGATAATAATTTTTAAATCAGAGTAAATTCATGTTCATGGGATCCACCATACTTTCCCCGGTGGGATTAGTGGGTCACTGTCAGAAGATACTATTATGTAGTTGAATTAGAAGAGACAGGTGTATGTGCCCGCTCGTTTTTTTCCATCAAGTTAGGTTGATGGACATCCCCGAAGGGGGAAAAGGAAAGAACGTAATCCCTAATGATGAAATGTTTTCTGCAGTGGTTCATCATGCCTTCCCGAGTCTGAGGGACTTGGGCCAAACGTCTAGAGCCAACACCCCCATCATGTTGTGAGTTCACTATCATGTGATTCTGCTGGCAGTGATTGTTTTTGGTATTCCTCAGGAACGACCCCTGAAGCATTGAATTGAGGCCCAAGGTGACCACTTGATCCCCTTATCTATAGTAATAGAGGTCCAAGTTGTTGTGTTTCATGGATAATTACCAAAAACAGTTAATTATGGTGATTGGAACCTTCTTTTTATTGATCATCGGTTGTCGTTAGACAGACGATCAAGGATTGTTATTTACCTAGAGAGCCTATCGGGAAGCCTCAATGATTGGGACTATATCATGTTGATGGTACTCCCCTATAAAAACATTGGTGACCCATCATTGAATATGGTGAGTGGTTGATAACGTCCTTCCAGTGGATGACGATCTAGCTTGAGTAGCAGTTGGGAAATTCATAGGTGCAATCATGATGGAATCCATTTTTGAGTGAATAGAGTTCTATGAAAAAACTGAGAACAACAATAAAATCCATTAAAGCAACATATTTTAGGTCAATAAATTCATGTTTGATTCCTTTTTCTATAATTCCATTATCAATTGATACAGGCTTGACAAGTTTGTAACATTTTTAACTTGGTAAAGGATTTCAGGTCTAGTTCACGATATATGTTTCATAGTTTCTAGAAACGTGTGTTTTAATTTTAAGAATCACTATTTCCATGTGGTTTTCATTGGATTTACTCATGGAACCGGAAAAACTCAACAGTTCATTATCCAAACGGGACATGCTTTCCAAAGGCACACATTCATTATGTTTGATCTTTAAAATACTTAAGAATATGCATTGGTCGAGAGGATGGGAGGTCAGAATTATAACACCCTATTGGGGGGAATTATTGTCTACTATGGGACTCTCTTCATAAATTTACGTTATTTTCATGAATAATTTTTATTTTACAAATAAAATCATATTTTTCACTTGGAATGTTCAATCACTTATTATCATGTGTGAAATTTAGAATCATCTGTATGTATTCAAGGTTCTTCATTAATGGAGATATCCATATTTATATAAGGTTATCCATCGATGTTATCCTCTCATATACAATTTATAGATTCTTTTATTCGTTTTTATTATGATACTGGTTTTTAAACCACTTAGTGGGGTACCCCGGAATTTATTGTCGTCCAGGGAAATGATGGTTTGTTTTGATATTGGGATCTTACCCCTAAAATGTGATACCTATGTATCCTTATGAATGGAATCAGAACCCTTGTAGTTCGGTTCTGCTTAATGGGACACATGACACCTTTTACAGTCATGTGATAACAAATTCTATATTAAAATGTCCTTATTCAATGTTTGGTGTGGGATTTAGGCCTAAGAAGCCCAATATACTTATAATGAATATGGGATTCAACTTAATATTATACCATGTTAGTAATATGGACTTGGAAGAACTAGGTTTATTTGATGTGTTGGGTTTGAACCTCAAGAAGGCTTCCTACGTATCTCCTTTGATTGAGAATCAAATCCAACATAGTTCGATAAGTCTCATATGGTAGTATAGTCTTTTGAGAGATATGTGTTTGGGATTACTTCTTGAAAAGGATTCCTTGGTGATTTATGGGTTTAATTTGGGGAGTAATTCTAATGAAAATGCCCAGATTAAGGGAATTAGTGTTGGATTCTTGATGAGGATATGAAATTATGTCGAACCTTGAGAAGGATTATTATGTATCATGGTTTGAATAGGAATAAGAGTTCTCATATTTCAAGTACTTGTAAAACATTTGTGATCATTAAAAATATATAAGCCCACGTGAGTCATAGTCAGTGTGATAAAAAAGAGGATGTAAAAGAATCAACAAAGTCACCCACACTTTTCCTCCTCTATTGGCAGAATAGAGCATGCCTACGGCGACAAAGGTGGACGAGGTTGAGTCTACCCAAGAAGAGGGAAAGGTGATGAACCTTCCATCTATTCTCATTACATTGGACAAGGGTCCAATGAAAAGGAGGAGTGAATCTTAAGGAATAAGAGAGAAGAAATAATGAAACCACTTAATTGAAAGGTTAGGGGCTTACCCTAGGATGGAATCCATAGGGGATCTTGGTTGGGGAGGGAGATTTCTCCTTTGCTTGCATGGAAAAGAAAGTGTGAACCGTAACTTCTCAAACAGAGACCTGAGGTTCTGGATCTTAGAGACTAAATAGGGATGATAGAACCCAAAACCTAATCCACCAAACTGGGATCTTCCCAACATTTTTCTTGGGATAAAGGTCCATATTACTGTGGATATACTAATGCAAGGACACTCCATGAATCGTAACCCCATTATAAAAAAATGTGGGAATCCTCTAAATACGGATATACAAACCCAAATTTCAGACACACTGATGTTCCTTTCCATATGGTTTGTTAAGTCATGAGTTTTTGGTGGAGGCTTCAACACAGTCTCATTTAGATAAGGGTACCAAAGATGGATATACCCTACCAAGAGTAGCCTTAAAGAGGGTACCTAATATGATATATAGGCCTTATACACAAATCTACCACGTAGTTACCCTGCATAGGTATGCCACGTAGGTACCCTGTGTAGGTTAGCCTCATAGTTGTACCATGTGGGATTGATTCATATGCCTTTATATTGACAGAAAAAGTGCTTTTCCTAGGGGAACAAATCCTACACTAGCTTTAAAATTGCGATTGACATTCAAAACATGCTTATCCCAACTAATTAACTCTTCTCTCATGTTTTTAGAGAGTTTTCTTAGATAATTGGATGGATCTAGGTGAAAGATATATACAATGGGTGCTTTAGGAAGACATTCAAGCTTTTCAGTCTTGGAAATGGGGAGACCAAGGGTCCTATTTGTTATCATTGATGGGGAATGGTAGAAGGGATGTAGTCTGTGCAGGTCCTCTGCATAGGTCCTCCGAGTAGGTCTGCCATGTAGGGGGTACAAAATGTATACTGCCATGCAGGTATGTTGCATAGGTCTTTTGTGCATGTACTTTGAGACAATGGATTTCCTTTTAATTATTAGAACCTCATGTTGGGATTTTAAAATAGCAGGGGTGATCTTTATAGTCTTCTTGTATTCCTAAGATGTTTCAATGGTATTTAAATGACACGAAGAGGCCAAATCAAGTAATGAATGGAAATAATTAAAATTAAAATACACCAAAAATATTATAATTATTTATTTATCAAGACTTTTTATGTTTTTTAAATCAAATTTCTAATTCAATGGTTAATCACAAAAATAGGGAACAATAACCACTCATGCCAAAAGACAATGTGACTACTTATGAAATTGAAACTACTAATGTTGATCATGGGAAAAAAGTGGTGAAATGTATACTCTTCATATAATCAATAGAGGCCTTATTTTATTATGGTTCAATCCACTCTTTCATATTGGGAATGTAATATAAGATCATAATATTTCCACCCCAATGGATATATATTTATTTATTGGTGGAAACTACTAGTGGTATGATTATTCAATCCCAATTATATAACTCATATCTGATAGAATATTTTGGGAATGTGCTTCCTAGAAATCATATTATGCCCCCTCTAATAAAATTTTATGTAAATTTGTTTATTGATTTCCCATCTCTATATTGATCACATATTAACTTCTAGGAAACATAATTCAAGTCTCATATCCCATGTCAACCTATGGTCTTGGATTAGTAGATGGTTGTCTATGAACAACCTATATTCATTAATTCCCATATATTAGTCTTAATACCTAAGGATGAAGGGTATTTTAATCCAATGGTTTTATTGAAAAACAATATTAAATATTTTCTTTTGAATTAATATATTTATTTTTTCTATTAGTATGTTATCTGGTGTTTACCTGAATCATAATGATGAGGTTTATATAGAATCCATGTATAGTGTTATTCCTATATCCATGACTCTGTATATAATGGCCTTCCGATAATTTGAGAAATTTGGGAAGAAACAAAAAGTGAACTTGGATAAGGGTTTCATGCAGCCACATGATTCACCATGGGATTTACCAGTCTACATTATTAAGATGAAATATGGATCAATTCACTTTTTTATTGATAATCAAAGACATTATAGAATCATGATCATCGAAGGGTTTCTTCTAGCTCAGATTGATGTATTTCTTGACCGAATACTTTGTTATTTATACTTCTAATTGAGTGAAATTCAATAAAAATATCAATAATCAAATTAAAAAAATTGTATATACCCAAGGAAACATTTCATACATGATACAAACTCTAGGAATTTATAGATATATCAGTCGATAGTAAAAACTACATTACTATTTTTAGGGATATGATAAAGAGTATTTATATAATACATTGGATAATTTTTTATAGTCATTATATATGATCATATAAAATATTAAAAATCAATTAAAGAGGTTCAATTATAGGATTACTCTTGTGATATTGGGAAAAGATAAGTTGTATAAAATACATATAAAGTGTTAACCCAAGCTATTGCAAGTATCCTTCTTCTGTTATGTAATCATAAAATGTGTTGTATTTCTGGGTCCATAATAATATTATTGAATAATGTCCCCAAAATCCATATAAAATAGATCCATAATTTTTCATAGATTAGCTAGAAATTATGAAAACAATGTGATAAATTTATCATGACTATATGATCTATTAACCAATATAACACTGAAGATATTAAAGATCCTCTATATTGATGATTGTGGTGATAATTTGAACCTCAAGATAAGGCCGGTCACTATAGTTTTACTCATAATACCTTAATAAGGATGGTGTTTTTTTATATATAGGTATGTATAATATAAAGTATTATTTTGTTTCCTCAAGAACAACTTTGTGGTAATATATTATTACACACCTAAATTAATGGTTTATGAATAAAATTACCTAACACATGATTTAGATCTTATAGTGGCAACAGTTTCTTTAATGATATAGAGGACATATCTCAATGGTAATAAGGTGGATATATATATATATTGACTATAAATTATTAATGTATTTTTTAAATTTTAAGGAGTTAATCATATTGGAAAAAATATTGTTAGATTTGATCAATTATTATGACTTATTATGTCAACAACTAGAAGATAAAGTTATTTTCATGTCATGGAAAATCAATCTAATTATTTGTGTTTTATCCTCTATCCCTATGCATATTCTATTCAACCTCAAGGTTCCCCAAACTATCATCGAAAATACTGAAAACAACAGGAATGGTTTTATTTGAGATGGACAATGAGATGGACGATATCAGTGGGATTCTTGGAGTAAATATACTAGGAAATTAAAGCATGGAGGCATCAGTGATAGGGTTGTGGGGTAGGCTATTTACTTCTTATAGGTAAGGCTTTAATGGGAGGTTATAGAGGGACGATCCTTATAGAGCCAGTTTATTAGTGGAAAGTATGGTTTTGGATATCGTGAAAATGGAAGATCTCCAAAGAGCCTGTGGAACTCTAATCAGATTCACATTCCTAGGGTTATAGGTTATTCACAATCAATTCTGGAAAAGGGGGTATAAAATTTTAGTAGTGTGATTTAGGGGTGGATTTTTAAATGTCCTAGGAATAACTTTTCCCAACCTATCTTCCTTGGAATCCATTTCGCACCCATCTTCTCCCTAGACAATTCTCAAACCCAATAAAAAGGCCATATCAAAAAACATCATATTTGATCGTTCCCTTAACCAAGGTATTTTCACTAGATCCTTAGATGATAAGGTTTATTCCATGTATTGTAAACACACATCACTTTTGTAGCCAGTGACTGACTGGTGGGGGAGGCACCTATTGTGAAAAAGTATTCCTATTAAATTCTCTTTCCTATAATAAAAATTGAATTCCATTATACCCCCTCTGATATGGCAATATATGGAAATGGTGTCCCTCCTACCTCTATGTTTGTCTGCTTTCCATCCCCTTCAAAGGATTCTACGCTGTATTTTTTTCCAAAGAGCATCGAATTGATTGATCTTGGGAAATCAATGTGACTTATCTCTACCTAATAATGTGGTGGACTAAATTGAGGTTTTATTCTCGAACTATTTTTCCAAATGTCACAAAAATAAGCCGGAGGATATTTCTTTGGTGATTCATCTGGTGGTGGTCTGTGGGTACATTTGAGAGGCATGTAACTAGGCTTAGAATGGGTCTTGCTGCTTCAATATTTCTTTTATGGCCAAGGATAGATGCCTCGCCACAGATTTGGATGGACTCTTGATTTAGAAGGATATATCTCCCTCCCATTGGAACACTATATCTATATTCCCCTCCTTAGTCATATTTTTTCCCAGACATTGGGGTTTTTGGGTTTGTTAGTGTCCTCCTGCCTTGGAACTCAAACCCAATGATAATGGAGGCATGTGGTTCTGGTTCCAAGCACTGTGGACATGTGGTACATGACACCTTAGAATCGGTGTTATTTTCATTTACTGGCTTCTATGGACCACAAAATTCTCATAAAGTAGAGGTGATGGTGAAACTCAATTCCTTTTCTCTATGAAAACCTATGAAAATTATCAAATCAACTATTGAAATGGACTCTAGAATGGTGTTGAGCTCTCTCATTATCACCATAGACTCTCCTTGGAAAATCATCTGTTTTATCTACAATTGTAAGGATATTCTTTCCAATTACATTGATATTCATAATACATTGAACGAGTATACCAATGTTGCTGACTTCATGGCATCAATTCTACCCATGAACACCCCGTGATAGAATTTTGTAACCATGGATCCCTTCCTCTTGGGATTGTGGACCATGTTATCGGTGATGAACTATGTCTTCATTTCTTGAGGCCTCATTGAAATTTTTTCCAATGCTTCTTTTAATAAAATATATGATATTTTTTAGTGTTCTGCATACTCAATAATAAAAACAACGTCAATAATTCATTGAAAAACTGATTACTGATTGTTTCCCTCAAAATTTGGGGATGAACTCCTTGATTGAAGGTTCAAACATTCCAATCAAATTCTAACGGGTTTGATCATAGAATTGGAAACATCCAAGGATTCCACATCCATTTGGACCTACTTTCAAAAGGTAGGCGCTCGTTAGTTTGTGGACTGATGAGGCTTAGGAATTTTCATTGGTCGATAGGATGGGAGGTCGGAATCATCACACCTTTTTTAAGGGAATTATTGTCTACTCCGAGACTCTCTTTATAGATTTATGTTTTGTTCGTGAATCCTTATTACATTACCAAGTATAAAATGATCTTTCCTTCAGATCTGACAATCAATAATTAAATATGTAGGAAATTTAGAGAATCTTTATTATGTATTCGAGGTTCTTCATCGATAGAGAATCATCTGTATTTACTTGAGATTATTGGTCAATGGTATCCTTCGACACATTTATATAGAAGTATCATGGTCATAATGATGACCATGCTGGTTTTAATGACACTCAGTGGGGCACTTGAAGTTTATTGTCATTCAAAAGGACATGGATTATTTCAGAGTCGGGATCGAACCTGTAGATGGGCTACCTACGTATCCTTTGTTTAGAAAAGGAATCAGAACCCACGTAGTTCGAGTAAGGGAGTATGATGTTTATGATTGATGGCTCAAAGAAGGATTTCATAATTACTTTTACACTCTATGCTCATGTGAGTCATGCTCCGTGTGAGAAACAAGAGGTATTGGTAAAAATCAGACAATTGTGCCATGAAATATGCAATCATAAGAAATAATGTGGGACTTATGTATGTATAACTGCACAGATAAATGAATATTAGGATTTACTTCAGGGAAGAAATCCAGGAACATAGTCCATAAAGGTATTTGTTCTTCATGGAGAATTGAATACTCTAACTTGGAGATTACTCCTGAAAAGGAGGCCCAAATTACGAGAGGACTTATGATTGTGTTTTACTCCGGAGAAGGAATCCCAGATCAAAGGTAAATTAGGAATGGTTAACAGAAATTAAGACTAGGGCTTACTGTTTAAAAGGAGGCCCATCTTAAGAGACTTGAAAAATTAAGGGTCTTCGGGCATACTCCTGAAAAGGAGGCCCAGGTTAATGATTATGACTGAGGCTTATTCCTGAAAAGGAGGCCCATGTTAGGAATTATGACTAGGGCTTATTCCTAAAAAGGAGGCCCTGGTTAAGAATTATGATTGGGGCTTATTCCTGAAAAGGAGGCCCAGGTTTGAGAAATATGACCGGGGCTTATTCTTGAAGAGGAGGCCCAGGTTAAGAATTATGACTAGGGATTATTCCTGAAAAGGATGCCCAGGTTTGAGAATTATGACTATGGATTATTCCTGAAAAGGAGGCCCAGGTTAATGAGTTATCTCATCTTAAATGATGAGGTTGAATGAATGAAATATCAATCTTTATTGACATAAAGATGTGTAAATCACTAGGTTTTGAGAGATATTCCACATAATTTCTTTCAGATAAGGAAGTCAAATCAAGAAATCATGCCATAAATGGCTTTAAAGATTGTCTTGAAGACTGAATCTTGAATAGGATAGGTGGAATGGCTTATGAAGGGTGAAATGGGCAAGAAGGGCACCCAAAAAGGAAGGGGCGCGCAAGTCCTGGAAGGCGCGCATGTACTGCATGGGCGCGCAAGTCCTGGCCACGCAGGTATACATGCACGACACATGGGTACTTGCGCGATGGTTAACCAGTAGGGTAATACTTGAGCGACTCTTGGTTAAAGCCTTTATAATCCTCTTGAGGCTCTTCCATAAGACTGGCACACAAGTTCTATTGAAGGAGTTAGGCGGCGTGCAAGTGTGTCCATTTCCCTTAAGGGATTTCCACTCAGGCGCGCAAGTGTTGATGAGTTTCAACACTTAGGCCTTCCTCCCCCTCTTTAGATCCTCCGTTCTAGGTAATAATTTAACTTAGAATTGTTTTAGAAGCTTTGAGAAGAGACTAGGGTGCCGGGAGCTCAAATCTGAGTTTCTGGAAAAAATATCTTCTAAAATGGGGGGCCCACTAGGTCTATTTATAGGCTGGAGAAAACCCCGGGCGGTTATCCTTTAGTGCGTGCAAGTCACTTGTGCGACCATTAGGGGGCGCACAAATATTCTTGCACGATACTGATGAAACTTTCGCGACCCCTATGCTTTTAAAGTCTTGTTCATGCATTTGTTGATTTTTTATATTTTCTTCAAAGGATGCATCAATTTGTGCTATGTAATTTCCCTTTCCATTCTTTTAGACAATGTGAGGAAAAAGGAGCATCAACAAAAGTCCCCCTTCAGAGTTGGATCCAAAAGAAATGAGGATGTGACTCTAAGGAAAAGAATAGAACCAAAGGAAAATTGGCGTGCTAGTGTTAATGGTGCAGAGGGAGGCGCACAAGTGTGAGTCACGCAGGGCTGGAGCGCGCCTACTATAGGCGCCCAGGTGGGTAGCATGGCCTATAAATATGCGGCCCCATTTTCATACAAAGAATCCGGATTTCAAACCATCGAGCTCTCGCCGCGCAAGTCACCTTTGTCGCGCAAGCTGCTCTGTTTTCCGATGTTTCTTTGTTGTAGCACTGCTATATAGGTATTTGGACTTGCACGGTGATACTTTTGTGCCAAAAATCTTATGCAGCACATCCATACTTTCACGTCAAAATTAGACTAGCGCGCCTTAATGCATTAGCCATTTGTTTCAAATTTCATAACAAATTTAATGAAAAATAAACTTACTTAAGAGTTAATTATTCAACTCTTGTGCAGATTTAATGGCTCCCAAGAGAATCGGAATGGCTGATGGACTGGCTAGCAAGCAGATTGATGATATGATGAACATCATTGGCCATGATTACTATGATATCTGTGATATCACTCTCTCAGATTTGGCTAAGTACTTGAAGAAATATCATCTTAATTTCCCACAGAAAATCTACCTGCCTCTATATAGTCATGGTCATCTGCAAGGAGTCAATGTTCCAGATGTGAAGAATTATATGCCTGAGATACAATTGCACTGCTAATCCTTTCGGTTATGCTGTGAATAATGGTAAATAACAATGGTGTGAACTTTCAAATTTTTCCTCCATGTCATTTCCATGCTGATATGAAAATGGAAAACCCATGGGATGAAATGTTTTTCATTTCAAGTTGGTGGAGAGAAGATAAACATGGCATTAGAGCAATATCTGAAAAGATTACACTCTACAAATGGATCTTTACATCCAATGCTTCATTCTCAAATCCATGTATCCATCTTCCATGTCTCTTGGAAAGAAATAGAGTCACTGTTTGATTAGCAGAAAATATTCTCAAACCACACTCAAGAACATTCTTTTTCCATTATTCCGAGAAGAGCTGGTATCACTACATCTCTTATGGTATCCAGTTGAATGAATGAACTCAATGTGGCTTCTGATGAAGCTCGGGATGCTGTAATTAAAATGAATAGTTATGTTGAAAGTCTTTTGTAATTCTTGAAAAAGAGAAGAGACTCCAGTCTGTGGATGTCCCTCTAAATCTTGTGCATCAAATGGAAAGAATTATTTCATCTTCAATCACTTGTGCACGTATTTTCCTTCTACCTGCATTAAATTTACCTACGCCAATGGGACTAGTAAGCATATTTTGATTTTTACTAGGATTAATATGAATAAACCTACGAACATTGAATCTTTTAATTTCTCAATATTACCTAAATCATACAAAATGTATGTTTAGTGAGCTAGAACCTGACTTTTATTCAGTGTTCCTTTGTCTTTTGTGGGTATTGTAATGTCATGAACATTAGACATAAAGATAATAATGTTTAAGGTTGAAATAACTATGACCGAATGAATTAGAATTGACACAATTCTTTGACAATTTATCTGAAAACATATTACCATACTCTAGTAAGAGGGAAAATTTGTAAACTCTGTCTTAAGAATATTTGAACCTGAGGAGTGTTATGAAAAAGAGCTAAAAGGCATTAGAAGAAGTAGTTCCCAAGAATGAAGTTACCATAATTTAGCCAACCCGTTAGGGGGTTAAATTATGCAGGGCAACCTAAGGGCATTGGATGCATAGTTAAATAAATAATATCTTTTGGCTAACAAGTTTGTAATGTAGACTGTTTATGTAAGGCCACCTAAGGGCACGTGATGCATAGTCAGGCAAAAGAACACTCAGAAATTTACTTTCCTAGTGCTAAAAATCCAGTGAATGTTTATGGAGATTCAAAATTTCCAATGTTTAGAGTTTGCTATATGGAAAGAGATACTTAAATTTGGAGAAGATATTTCCCAACCAGATTATCGAAGAACTGTATGGATATCATTCCTACATAGTTCTGACCCAAATGTGGGGAAGGAGAATGTAAACTATAGACTTGAATACTTTCAGATCATGAAAAAGGATATGGGACAAATATGTTAAGGATGGCTACTTTTGTGGATCCCTACATTCTGTCATTTTAGACCAACAAGGACAAAAGATGCTTTCTTCTTAAGAATGAAGTTACCAGTATTTAACAAACCAATTAGGGGGTTGAATTATGCATGGCCACCTATGGTCATTGGCTGCATAGTCAAATAATAGTATCTTTTGGATGACCAATCTATTATGGAGAATGTTTATACAAGGCCTCCTAAGGGCACGTACTGCATAGTGAGGAAAAAAAACTCTCAGAAGTTTGACATTTTTGTGAATAGAAGTCAAGAAAAGGTTTATAATGATATAAAAATATTTATGGTTAGGATTATGACACATAAAGATGGGTATTTTCCAATGTATGCAAAGATACACAAATCAATGATAACCATAATCATGTTGTGGCTAGGTCCTGAATGGAAATGTTGGACTTCACTACATATCCCATAAGGATGGGAATCATGCCATACATAGTTCTTAAAATACAGTTTAACTTCATGTGGGACAAAAGGATTAGAGATCTTATTTTAGGGTCATAGATCTTGGACCATTATAAGAAATACACAGTGTGTGTTTTCATGGGGGCTTTTCTGCCAAGGGACTGAAAGTGGAATTTGGGGTTAGGCCTAAAGAATTGGGGCGGGATTCGAGGGACACTGGAATGTTCCTACGTATCCCAAAAGGATGGGAATCAAGCCCACATAGTTCAAGAAATACCCTTCCTACAAATATGGTTCGTACATGTGAAGGGTGAAAGGGGAATTTAATGGAATGATGATTTAACCCAAGATAAACGGTTCAGGTATTTCCATGTATGCACGTAGTCTTTGAAATGAAACAAGATTGAAAATCTATGAAAATAATGATTCCCTCTCAGGTGAGGGTGTCAAAGAATATTGTAGTTTATTGTCATACTGGACAAAAGTGTTGTATAGTTTAATGTCGTATAGCAAGGACGAAAGTGATCCAATGTAAAGATATTGATTCTAGAGGCGATTTCATGAATCAACATCATATGAGATGGAGGTGAACCGATGTGAAGAGATTGGTTTTGGGCTTCAACCTGGGGAGGTTGCCTACATACCCATCCTGGAAGGCAAGGATCAAAGACTGCGTAGTTTAATTAAAGAATGAATTAATGATCAAGTTGTTCTTGGGGACAATGACCTAAAAATGATGTTGTTTCTACATACACATGGTTAGTTTCCCAGAGAGAGTGTTATGGTTGAGGTTTTCTCTAACCTCATGTGATTCAAACTCGGTGTGAGAAACAAGAGGTAATAACGACCTTAACGATGCATAGTTTAATGTCATGTAGGACATATAAAGGGACTATGCAGTTTAATGTCTTGCAGTTAGGAAAATTTGTGCCGCACAGTTTAGTGTCATATAGCAGGGACAAAGTACAGTTTAATGTCATGTAGGAAACATCAAATGACTTTCTTTATAGTTTAGTGTCGTGTAGTTAGGACGATGGAGACAACACAGTTTAACATCATGTTGGACAAAAAGATGAATGTGTAGTTTAATGTCATGTAGTAAGGACAAAAGATTAAACCATTTAACTTCATGTTGGACGTATTGGGGACTTTATTCACTGTTTAACGTCATGTTGGATGAAAAAGGGATGATACAGTTTAGGGTCATGTTGGACGAAAGTGCAAATAGTTTAAGGTCATATTCATGGACCATGGATGGTGCAGTTTAATGTCATGCTGAATGTAAGGGACATCTGTAAAGTTTAGTGTCATGTAGTTAGGACGTCACAGTTTAACGTCATGTGAGACTAAAGGAATACAAATAGTTTAATGTCATATGTATGGACCGTTTCTGTATAGTTTAACGTCATATAGCAAGGGAAATGATGGGGACACTATTTAACGTCATGTTGGATGTATGTGAAAATAGTTTAGGGTCATATTCATGGACCGTTGATGATGCAGTTAAATGTCTTGCTAGATGGTGGTCCAGTTTAAGGTCATACTGGTCCACAGATGATAGTTTTTGTGTTTATACAAAATAATTCTTCAAAAATTTTCATTGGTTGGAGTAGTGATGTGTTCTCCATCCATCGAGATTAATGAATAAGCTCCATTGGAGTAGACCCTATGTATTGTGTAAGGTCCTTCCCATTTTGGATCAAGCTTGGGGGGTTTATTTCCTGGTATCATTGGTGTTCTAAGCACTAATACCAATTCTCCCTAAGTGAATGAACGAAGATGAACTTTTTTGTTAAAAGCTCGTGTTATTCGATTCAGATAGACTTCCAAGTGGTGCAAAGTGCACAATCTATTATCATCTAATCATTCCAATTCATTCAATCGCTTTTGAGATGGTTCATCTGTAGATGATTGATCACAAATGGCAACTCTGAGAGAGGGTAGTTGAACTTCAATTGGCAAGACTGCTTCCGTTCCATATACCAATGAATATGGAGTTGACCGAGTTGCAGTGCGGGTGGTAGTCTGATAAGCCCGTATAGCATGAAAGAGTTTATCAGGCCATGATTTATTATCTTTATCCACCATATTTTGCAGTATATTTGACAGAGTCTTGTTGAAAGCTTCTATCTGGCCATTGGCTACTGCATGATACCGAAATGAATGGTTGGATTTGATGTTGTATTCTTGATACAATTTCTTCACCTCTGATGAACAGAAGTTGGTGCCATAGTCTATCAATATGGTATGAGGGACACCAAATATGGTAATGATGTTAGACTTGATGAAGATAAAAACACATTTAGAACTGACTTCCATTAGAGGTATTGCCTCTGCCCATTTGGAAAAGAAATCAGTAGCAGTATGAATGTACTTAAACTGCTTGGCCGTAGCCGAAGGGTAAGGTCCCACCACATCCATTCCCCATGTGGAAAATGGCCATGAGTATTTAGGTGTATGAAGAAACTATGGAGGTTTATGAATGATGTTGTTATGTACTTGGCATGAATGACACTTTTTTCTAAAATCAACATAATCTTGTATCATTGAAGGCCAAAAGAATCCAAGCCTTCGAATCTTATCAGACAGTCTATGTCCAGACTGGTGGCCACCACAGACTCCTACATGAACTTCTTTCATGATAGCCATTGTCTCTTCACCATCAATGCATCTGAAGAGAACTCCATCAAAACCACATTTGTAGAGAATTTTCTCTAGGTGATCTGGGCTATCATAAAGAGAAAAATTGACCACATGTCGCCGGATTTGTTATTTCTCAGCTCTATCAAGTGGAAGTGTTCCATTTTGAAGGTATTCCTTGATAGGTGACATCCATACTATAGTATGACCATAATATTGCAGAATGGGAATAATTTCATTAATTTCCTATGTTCTGATTCGAACATAAGGTGAAATTGCATGACAGTGGGCAATATTGATGGTTGTCTCGTCCCGATTTGGATCTACCAGAGCTGTGACTATATTAGCCAGTGTACCAGCTTAAGCATTTTGTGATCCTGGGACATAAGAAAATGTCAGTTCCGAAGGGAATTCCACTCTTAACTATCTGACGTAATCATACAAAGGGATTTGTTCTTCTTTTCTGATGGTATAATCCCCATTTACTTGTTTGATTACCAGGTCTGAATCACCTTTCACCTTTATGTGATTCACTTTACCTTGAAGTGCTAATTCCAAGTCTGTGATGAGAGCCTGGTATTCTGATTCATTATTGGGACCACCATCCCACAATAAGAAGGAATATTGTAACACTGCCTTTTTTTGGTGAAATGAGCACAATTCCTAAGCCAACATTGATGAATTTAGGATTTTCCATTTTCCTCCCTGTTGGACGTATGGAAGCACCATCAAAATAAATTTCCCATTCTTGAGGACTTTCTTAAATAGAGAAGACTTCCTCATCAGGGAGTTCAATATCTGAAGATGTGTCTTCCACTGAAGGGTGTTCAGTCAGGAAATCAGCCAGAGCTTGGTCCTTTATCGCCTTTTGAGACACATACTGAATGTCAAATTGCTGCAAAATAACTGCCCACCTTGCAAGACGTCCTGTAAGCATTGGACGACTAAGGATGAATTTGAGAGGGTTATTGCGAGATACCAATTGGACCTCTTGATGTTGCAGGTAGTGTCTCAACTTATGAACTGCAAAGATTAATGCTAGGTAGCACTTCTCAATACTTGAATACCGGGGTTCTACTTCAAGCATAGTTCGACTGAGATAGTAGAGGCTATTTTCATTCCCAACATCATTCTTTTGAGCAAGAAAGGCACCCAATGATCGCTCTAGAGCTATCATTTAGAGGATAAGTGGTCTTCCTTCAACAGGTGGCATGATTATCGGTGTAATCAAGATGTATTTCTTTAGAATATTGAATGCTTCTTGACATTCTTCAGTCCACTGGTATGTGACTCCCTTCTTCATCAATTTTGTGAATGGTAAACTTTTGCCTACCAAATTGGAAATTAAACGCCGAATATAGGCTAATTGTCCTTAAATTCCTATTAATTCATTCAAATTTTGAGGAGGTGACATACCGAGGATTGACTTGGTCTTCTCAGGATCGACTTCAATACCACGATGGCGTATAACAAAGCCGATATATTTTCCTGAGGTTACCCCAAAAGAACATTTTAACGGGTTCATCTTCAAATTATGTTGTCGAAGCTTGTGGAATATGACTTCCAAATCAGCCAAGTGATTAAAATGTTGTTTGGATTTAACCACCAAATCTTCTACATATCATTCAATAATATTCCCTAAAAAGGGTTTGAAGATACGATGCATGGCACGCTGATATGTTACACCTGCATTTTTTAAGCCAAAGGGCATTACCCGGTAGAAAAACACACCCTGAGGGGCTCTGAAGGCTGTGGATTCCTCGTCATCTGGGGCCATTCGGATCTGATTATATCTGAAATATCCATCCATTAAGGAAAGTGCATCATAGCCAGCTGTTTCATAAATTAAAAGTTCTGTATTCGGAACTGGGAAATCATCCTTAGGACAATGACGATTAAGATCTCTGAAATCGATGAAAACTCTATATTTTCCATTCTTATTCATTACAGGGACAATATTATCCAACCACTTGGGATACTAAACTTCTCTGATGAAGTTAGCCTTGATAAATTTATCCACTTCAGCTTCAATTTTGGAAGCATAAGTTGGGTGTGTTCTTCTCGTGGTTTGCTTAAATCCTCGATGTTCTTATGGTAAACCCAAATGATGAGTAGCAACATCAGGATCAATCCCGGAAATTTCTGTATAGTTCCAAGAAAATATATCTCTATTTATATTTAGAAACGAAATATACATCTGTTTCTATTCAAGGGTCATGGCCACACTAATTAATATCGGTCATGGATCTTCTTTTGTACCCAGATTTATATCTCTGAGTTCATCCGTAGTGGTAGAGATACCCTCTTCAAATGCTGGTGGAGCATCTTTGAGATATTCTTCTTCTTCTTCATCATGTGTTTTTTCTTCCGTTTCTACTTGCATAGTAAATGATAAATGTTGACCTCACCTGTTTTGATAATCTCATTCATGTATTCATATGTGATGAAAATCCCAATTATGTTTTCACTCTCTATGATATTCTTAAGTATCATTGATCTATACTTTAATTATTTCAAATATGTGATCAAACCAATAATAATCTTTAAAATAGTCTTTGAAATATGTTAATCATCATTTATCCACGTTCATACAAGTTATAAATTGATTCTAAAAAAATCGGATGTGTTCTGCATAAAACATAAGTAATCTGCCTATAGCTACTGATAAAGAGCTACCGGTAACCAGTCTACCGATAGACAGTCTACCGACAGACAGCTACAGATAGACTTAACACACAGCTACCGATGTGCTTTTAAATATAAGCTACTGACTTACAGACAGCTACCGATACACGCATGAAGCTACCGATACACGCATGAAGCTACCGACGCATGAAGCTACCGACGCATGAAGCTACCGACGCATGCAGCTACCAACGAATGGAGCTACCGATAAACAAAGTCACCGATAAAAGCATGTACCAACCGACACATGAAGCTACCGACGCATGAAGCTACCGACGCATGCAGCTACCGACGAATGGATCTACCGATAAACAAAGTCACTGATACAAGCATGTACCAACCGACGCATAGAGCCACCGATAGAGTCAAAGCAACTAATGACATTGAGCTACTGATGTTCGAGCTACCGATGTTCAAGCTATCGATGTTCAAGCTACTGATGCTGATTACCTACCGATCACTCGACTCACTGTTTGAATTTCTTTATTTCCTATATATAATCTATCTAACGGTCATATCATGTACATTTTAATGATTTGTCAAATATCTGATAAAGGTTGTCGGATGTCAGGAACCCGTACCTCGTACCTGCTGAAAAGAAATCTTTTCTGTCCCCTGATGGGAGATAAATACGAGAAGACTACATACCAGAAACATACGAACGTGTGAAGGAGAAACAAACAACAACAAGAAGCGAACCAGAAAAGTGTCGTGCATCCAATATACCAAAAACGACACAAGCACGAGAAAACACAGAGAAGCTCATAGACAATCAAGCATACTCAAGAAGTGTTCTGTGCATACAAGAAGAACTTCATCGACTACATTCTCACTACCTGTGAACCTGGAGCATACGACACTCTGTTTCTCAAACAGAAACGAGAAGAGGACTCAAACTCACTTGCGATAGAATCCAAAGAAGTCCAGAGCTACACTGAAATCACCAGAACCACTTCTAAACTCTACAACTCTTGTTCTGTGATTTAATATTATTCATTTCGAGCAGTGTGTGTTATCTGCTGTATCTAACACATACACTGTCTCCTGTACTCAAACTGAAGGATTTGAAAATCCTTACCAAACTCTTTCATTCTTTCTTTCCCACAAATAACAGTGGTAGAGGTCGTGTGTGACCTGGACAGCTGGTTGCTGTTGTACTGTTTCCCACGAAGAACAGTGGTAGAGGTCTTGGACCTGGACAGTTGTAAACTGTTGAACCCCGATCCAGGGTGTGGATCATTTTTATATAAACTTTTGAGAGGACTAAGTCTCGGCTTGAGACTGAACCTCTTGGTTACATTGTTGTGCCATCTCTTTCAAAGTTTTATTCCGCTGCTAATAACTTTAAAACTAATACTGTTTTTAAAGTTACTTTGATAATTAAATTAGCAAGTGTTTATGTTAAGTGTATATTAGTAAGTTAGTTTCAAAAGATAATCACACACTCCTGTGTTGATTAACTAGGAATTAATCAATCCCTTGATAATCTGACAGAACCTCTAATTTAATATAAATTCACTACAGTTTAGTTTATTATTTTATCTGGGGGTCTTTAAGACACTGTTTTTAAATACAGAAATTTTAATTGGTACTCAATTCACCCCCCTCTTGAGTAAACCACTCCGACCAACACTTGGTATCAGAGGTTGAAAATACTATCTAAAATTACTCTGCTTTTGAACTGTGATTTTAGTTGTATTTTAAAGTTCTTAAAATTTCTGTTATATCTAAATATTTATCTCTTTAAAATTTTCTCATTATGGACAATAGACTTGAGGGTGCTGCTACTAACCGGCCACCTTTCTTCAATGGAACCAATTATGCTCAGTGGAAACTGAAAATGAAAATTCATCTAGAAATCATAGGTTTTGATATTTGGACTGCTATTGAATCAGAATACAAAATTCCCACTACTGCTAGATCTACTTGGGATGAACCTACAAAGACTGCTTACAATAACAATTGTAAAGCTATGAATGCCTTGTACTGTGCTCTAGGAGATGAAGAATTTAATAGAATTTCTGCTTGTAAAACTGCTTATGAAATTTGGGATACTTTAGCTGTTTCTCATGAAGGAACAACGAATGTTAAAGAAATGAGATTGAACACTTATACTATCAAGTATGATAATTTTAAAATGAAGCCTGATGAACTCATTTCTGACATGTATCTCAGGTTCAATGAAATTGTCAATACAATGATCTCACTGGGAAAGGATGTCTGATCGATGGAACAAATTATGAGAATTTTGAGGTGTCTACCTGATAGATGGAGAGGCACATCTGTATCAATCAGAGAATCATGTGACATTGCTGCTCTACCTGTCAAGGAACTAATTGGCAAGCTGATGATGTATGAAGAAGAGCTTAAAGTGAACAAAGAGGAAGAAAATGAACCTGCAAGAAAGTCTGTCGCTTTCAAATCCTCAACTTCAAAGAATAAGGACAAAGAAAAGCTTCAAGCTGTAGTTGAAAGTTCAAGCTGTGAAGACAGTGAAAGTGATTCTGACAGTGATGCTGAGATGGCTCACATTGCTAGAAGATTTATGAAATTTTATAGGAAAAAGAAGTTCTTCAGAAAAACAAACTATAAGGGTAAGTATGATCACCAAGGCAAATGGAAAAAGTATTGGAAGAAGAATGACAAATCAGATGATGTTGTCTGCTATGAGTGCAAGAGAAAAGGACACATTAAAGCCGACTGTCCAAAGCTAAAGTATAAAAAGAAATATGAATATAAGGACAATAAGTTTAAGAAAGCCATGAAGGCTACTTGGAGTGCTTCAGAAGACAGCACAAGTGAAGCTGAATCTTTAGACTCTGAAAGGAATCGAGCCAACATGTGTTTTATGACAAACACCTCTGAGGTAACTGCTGAAACTCCTGCTTCAAATTCATATTATTCTGGAGATGATTCTGAAGGTGATAACATGTCTAAATATGAATTGTCTGAATACTGTGACATGTTAGAATAAACTTGTAATGAACTTAAGGATAAATACAAATCATTAAAGAAACAACATGCTCTCACCACTACAGTTAAAACTGAACTCACTATTGAAAAAGAGAAAAATGATCAACTGTTAAAAGAAAACACTGAACTGAAACTATCTAATGAGCAACTCAAGAAAGACTTAGATAAGTTCACCAATGGCAAAAATACCCTAACACAGATGCTAGGAAAGAAAATAGCACCGAAATATACTACTGGTATAAGATACCAACCAGGACAAAGCAAAATTGCCAAAACAGGATTCATTTCTAAATCTGGACAGAATGAAGGTAATTCTGGAACTTCATATGCTTCAACCAGTTATATACATAGATATGGATCTAATAAAGTTTATCTTTCAAAGCATGTCAATTCTACAAATTATATGAGACCCATTAGACAAATATGGGTACCTAAAGTGTTATTGGCTAACCTGTCTGGACCCAAGAAAATCTGGGTACCAAAATCATCTTCCATCTAAATATGTTTTGTAGGGAACTTGCTTGAAGAGCTCCTGTAAAGAGACCTGGTATTTGGACAGTGGATGTTCAAGACATATGTTAGGAGACTTCTCTTGTTTCAAGAGTTTAATAAAAGTTGATGGAGGATTTGTCACCTTTGGTGATAATTCAAAAGGAAAAATCATCGGCCTAGGCCAGATTGGTAACACTGATTCAATTTTGATTTCTAAAGTTTTATTTGTCGATGGCCTTAAATACAATTTATTAAGTATTTCTCAGTTATGTGATGATGGTTTTCATGTTAAATTTGAAAATGATTCTTGCAAAGTTTTTAATTCTAAGAATGTTTTGGTATTTTCTGCCCTAAGAAATGAAAATGTTTATGTTGTTAATCTGAATTCTTTAGCTAAGAAGAATATTACTTGTTTGAATGCTTTTCATAAAGAATCTTGGCTATGGCACAGAAGATTAGGACATTGCAACATTCACTCACTTAGAAAACTTTCTAGGAAAAACCTAGTTAGAGACTTACCTAAATTTGAATTCCCAAATGATAGAGTGTGTAACCCCTGTCAAAAGGGAAAACAACACAAAGTTTCTTTTAAATCAAAGAAAGAAGTTTCGACTTCTCAACCACTTGAATTGGTTCACATGGATTTGTTTGGACCATCAAGAGTTTCTATTTTAAATGGGAAGCACTATGTTTATGTTCTTGTAGATGACTTTTCTAGATATACTTGGGTATATTTTCTAGCTCAAAAAAATGAAGCTTGTTCTTACTTTGTCAAATACTCCAAGTCTGTAGAGAACCTTAGTGGACTTAAGATTAAAACTTTGAGGAGTGATCATGGTCGTGAGTTTGAAAATCAAGATTTTGAATCTTATTTCTCACACAATGGCTATACTCATAACTTTTCTGCCCCTAGAACACCCCAACAGAATGGTGTAGTAGAAAGAAGAAACAGAAACCTGCAAGAAATTTCTAGAACCATGCTCAATGAATATGACCTACCTATTTATTTTTGGGCTAAAGCTGTAAATACAGCTTGTTATGTCATTAATAGAGTCTTAATTAGACATGTTCTTAAGAAAACCCCTTATGAATTGTGGAACAATAGAAAGCCTAAGGTTAATTACTTTAATGTTTTTGGTTGCAAAGTATTTATTCTGAATACTAAAGATAATCTGGATAAGTTTGCTTCCAAAAGTGATGAAGGAATTTTTCTGGGTTACTCTATTTCAAGTAAAGCCTATAGAGTATTCAATAAGAAAACCAAATGTGTGGAAGAATCTGTTCACATCAAGTTTGATGAAACTGATCCACATGAGCCTAAAACCTCTCTTGAGAATCTTGAAGAAGATTTGTCTATTCTGGACCTTAATGATAAATCTAAAGAACCTGTTATCAAAACATCCAGTTCTGGACTTTTTCCAGAATCTGCTTCTGTTGAACCCGAACCTATAGATGAACCTGAAGTTTCTAGTCCTACCTTTACCAGATCAACGAGGATTCTAAAGAATCATCCTTTAGAAGCTGTTGTTGGTAATCTTGATAGAGGAACACAAACTAGAGCTTCTCTAAGAAACCAGGTTGAACATCAAGCTTTTCTTTCACAGCTAGAACCCAAAAATATCAATGATGCTATCAATGACGAATTCTGGGTAATAGCTATACAGGAAGAATTAAATCAGTTTGAAAGAAACAAAGTCTGGGAATTAGTTGACAGACCTAAGGACACTTTTACAATAGGCACAAAATGGGTTTTTAGAAATAAAGTAGATGAATCTGGAAAAATAGTTAGAAACAAAGCTAGACTAGTTGCACAAGGATATAGTCAAGAAGAAGGTATAGACTATGAGGAAACTTTTGCACCTGTAGCTAGACTAGAAGCCATTAGGATCTTACTTGCATATACTGCACATCTGGATTTCAAGTTATATCAAATGGATGTCAAAAGTGCTTTTCTAAATGGTTTTATAATTGAATATGTTTTTGTAGAACAACCACCTGGATTTACTAACCCCCATTTTCCAAATCAAGTTTTTAAACATTCTAAAGCTTTGTATGGTTTGAAACAAGCTCCAAGAGCTTGGTATGATAGACTTAGCAATTTCCTTATTTCAAAAGGTTTTACTAAAGGGATTGCTGATCCAACTCTTTTCATTAAAAGAATTTCTAAAGATGTTTTAGTTGTACAAATATATGTTGATGATATTATTTTTGGATCTTCTAAACACTCTTTATGTACTGATTTTTCAAAAAGTATCCAAAATGAATTTGAAATGAGCTTAATGGGAGAGCTTAAGTACTGTCTTGGATTTCAAGTATTTCAAAATGAAAATGGTATTATTTTGAATCAAAGTAAATATACAAAGGATCTTTTAAAACGTTTTGGTCTGGATAGTATCAAGGAAAGTGAAACTCCTATGAGTACTACCTGTAAATTGGATGCAGATGAAACTGGGAAACCAGTTGATCAAACAAATTACAGAGGTATGATTGGTAGTTTACTTTATCTTACTGCTAGTCGACCTGATATTATGTTTAGTGTGTGTATATGTGCTAGATTTCAAGCTAATCCAAAAGAATCTCATTTGCTTGCTGTTAAAAGAATTTTTAAATATCTCAAAAACACGGTTAACTTAGGTTTGTTTTACCCAAAAGGACAATCCTTTGAGTTAATGAGTTATTCAGATGCTGAATTTTCTGGTTGTATATTAGATAGAAAAAGCACATCAGGAACATGTCATTTGCTTGGAAAATCCTTAGTTTCTTGGTGTAGTAAGAAACAGAACTCAGTTGCATTATCTACTGCCGAAGCAGAATAGATAGCTACTGGTAGTTGCTGTGCACAAATTCTGTGGATGAAACACACTCTTTTGGACTATGGATATGTTTTTAAACATGTTTCAATCAACTGTGATAACACCAGTGCAATAAACATCTCTAAGAATCCTGTATCTCACTCTAGAACCAAACACATAGATGTAAGACACCATTTCCTAAGAGATCACTATCAAAACGGTGATATTTCTCTTGAATTTATTGGCACTGAACATCAATTGGCTGATATTTTCACTAAACCTTTAAGTTCGGATAGGCTAAGTTACATAAGACACGAACTGGGAATGTTTAATCACAACCGATGTGAAATTCTCACCGATGTGAAAATTCTCACCGATGTGAAATTCTCACCGACATGAAAATTCTCACCGATGTAAGTTTCTCACCGACGTGAAAATTATCACCGATGTAAGTTTCTCACCGACGTGAAAATTATCACCGATGTAAGTTTCTCACCGACGTGAAAATTCTCACCGATGTAAGTTTCTCACCGACGTGAAAATTCTCACCGATGTAAGTTTCTCACCGACGTAGAAATTCTCACCGATTTTTTTTCTGACCGATGATTAACTCACACCGATGCAAGGTTTTAAAACTTCTGTCTTCCGCCAAGAATATGAATCGTTTTATTTTATTTTATTACTCTATTTTAGTCGTTTATTTGGAATTCCTAAATGATAAAACTCACTCTAAGACACTTCTTACCTCATCGAGCTCAAAACCTCTCACCTTCGAACCTTACCTCCCAAATCGGCCAAGAACCCTAAACCCGTGATGGCAAAAACCAAGCTTCCTATCGTCAGAGATGAAAGTGCAGAACCAAATGCTAAGAAGCAGAAGACACAGCATAAAGCCAGTGTTAGTGAAGTCAAAACTAGATCGGGAAGGCGACCAGTGAATCCTCACTTGCAGAATAGAGACATAGTAATCGAGAAGGAACTGTGCGTGGAATGGCTACTGCCTAGAAAATCCTTAGTACTCGAGATTCTGGAAGACCAGAAATGGGTGGATTGTTTCTCGAATAACAATGGCCCATACTACCCGAAGTTGGTAAAGTAGTTCTACAAGTTTGTAACTTTCGAGAAGTCTGAGAATGAGAATCGGGTTAGATCTTTTGTAAATGGAAAAGAGATGTCTTTTTCTTCAGTAGAGTGGGTTGAGAGTTTGAAAGTACCACATGAAGGTGTCTCTGGGTATGTATCAAGAGCAATGCCACCTAGTAGTGATATATTTGATTCTGAGACCGCTTTACAAGAACTGACTGGTAATGGAAATCAAAGGCAAGTGGTTGCTGCTGAAATGGATGGAGAAAATCGAATGCTTTTCAAGTTTGTTCAGCATGTGTTGATACCGAGGCTAGGAGATTTTTCAAATCTGAGATATCAAGATATCTATCTTCTTCATTTGCTAAGACATGGTGTGAAGATCAATCTGTGCAGATTGCTAATGCTTCAAATGGAAGACATGATTAGACCAAAGTCAAATACTAATGCTTTGTTCTTTGCCAAGCTGATTTCAGTGATGATAAAAGTGAAAGGAATAGCTGAGTCTCAGGATGAGACAGTTGCAATCAAGAACAATTTCTGCATCACCTCGACTGTGTGTAAGTACATGAAAATTAACTGGAACCCATGTAAGGGAGAATGGGTCAGTGATGATCAGAAGATCTATGACAGGTTTAATCCTGTGGATCATCCCTCAAGACCAAAGGATATGAGAGATCCGAGTCTGAGACGTGATGAAGAGGAACCTGTTTATAGTGATGAAATAGAAGAAGAAGAAGAAGAAACTCCCATGGATGTTGGAGGAGATCCAGACTTGCCCCCCAAGTCCTGTTGCAGAATTGGTTTATTCTAGGAAAGGAAAGGTAGAGGAAATTGTATCTACTCATGAGGAAGACCAGTATGTACCACACCAAGAAGAAGAGGAAAAGGAAAATGTATCTGAATTGTCTGCTTCTGGTAGTTTAAGTATGATCCCTTTGATTGGGAACTCATCTATGCCTGCTGATGAAGTAGAAAGAGTTACAGAAGAAGTTGTACCTGTTTCAGAAAACCTCCTTACTGCTGCTGAGATGGAAGTTGTAGTGGAAGATTCTGATGAAGAAAGGCTAGCAGAAAAGGCTGTTGTGATACATGAGAATTCACCCATTGAGGGGGAGCATCAGTCTGTGCTTGGAAATGTTACAGTAGCTGTTGAGCTTGGAGACTGGGTAGAAGACCCAGGGTTTATAGTCTGTGGATTGGATTATCCGGATTTTGACAATGAGGTGTCTGTGAATAGACCAAAGATCAATTATGATCTTGCTGCTGAGTTGTTGCCAGATGATGTGGTCAGATTTCATGATCTGAATAAGATGAAAGAGGACCTCAAATCTAGTTTTGTTGAAGAAGTGAAGTTAATGGAAACCTCTCTTGCTTCCTCAATTAATTCAATAATGACTACTTCTGTAGTTAATTTGGCCTCAGCAAGGGGATCTTCTGCAGTTATCCCAAGTGATTTTTTCTCCAAATCCGATCTTGAATCCATGAAGAATGAGCTGAAAGAATCTTTCACTGCATCAGTTGCTGAGATGAAGGAAAGCTTTTATGAAGAAATGAAAATGTTAGAGAGATCCTTCGAGCTATCTCTGGCTTGTAATTTATCTTCCTTTATGTCTGAGCTTATGGAAGAAGTGAAAGAGTGCCAGACTCAGTCTTCAAGAATCGAAGTAGATCTGGAAGCTCTCAAGACATCAGTTGTTACTTTGGATTCCTATATGAGCTCTAAGTCTCAAGATGACAAGGACCTAGCTTATGAGAAGAGTGTAGTAAGCCAGTTTGTCTCAGTGTTTGAAAGTTTCAAAACCTCAGTGAAGGATCATGTTCAATTGCAAGACTCTCAAGTTCAAAGTCTAATCAGTGGTTTGTCTAAGAGTTTTAAAGAAACTGTTTCCTTCTCTCTTGGCCCTCTCACATCCAAACTATCAGTTGACCTGAATCAAGTTCGAGCAATGTTGAAGGAGGATATTGGCTCTATTTCTACCAGTGGCTCTGTGGACTCATCAGAGTTGAGCCGAGTGGTGCTTTCTACAAGAGATTCTGCCAGAGAAATAATTAAGATTGTTCAAGACTATATGAGAGAAGCCTCTACCTCTCAGGAATCCATAAAAAGAAAAGTGGACTACTACTTCACCAATGTTTTCACCAAGCATCAACTCGAACACCACTTCAAGCTAATGTTGGAACACATGAAGCTCCCTCCAGTCACTCAAGCTTTCAGAGAACAAGTGAGCAAGCTACGAAAACTGACACCTGCCTTAGAGAAATTCATGGAGAACAAAGATGATTTCATCTCTGCTATGGAAAGAGGAGGAGGAATTATTATGGATTTTAGAAATCTGCTGCTGCCCTTCTTGCATGTTGATGCCAGACCAGTCATCATACCTCCTGCTTTGCCTGCTTCTGCCTCAGCTGCTTCCACAGTCCAGCTGACTCCTGCTCAAGCTATTCGCAGCCTCACACCGATGATCACCCAAAGATCTTCTACCTACAGGCCTGACTCTGTGTCATTGGCACAACCTCCTTTGATCTTTTCTGGGATTCCAAAACCTTCACCTACATCCTCACCACCCGAACCTTCTTCTGATCCCAAAGGAAAAACTCACGTGGAAGAGGTGGAATGATCCAGTGGCTAGGATTTTTGATAGGAATACATGTGTAACCTGTTTTTTGTACTTCTTGACTACTCTAATACAGAAGAACTCCTTTTACTTCTCATGTTTTATTTGTCTCCTATATATATATGCTTTCCCACTTTTTGATTATCACAAAGGGGGAGAATAATAAGGAGAATAAGGGGAGACACTTATGCGAGAATAAGGGGGAGACCAAGGAGAATGAAAAATATTTTCAATGGAGAAAAATAAGGAATAAGGGGAGACACTTTACCCTTCTCTTTATTTTTCCCTCTGATACTTTATGTCTATTTAGTACCTTATGATTGTTACCTCTGATAACTTATGTCTATATCATACTATTTTTATTATCTCTGATGCTATTTTCAATAAGAAAATTGAATTCAATATTATACTCTTTACAATTATATTTTCACTATGTTAAATTCCATATCATAAATTGTGATTATCAAAAAGGGGGAGATTGTTGACCTCACCTGTTTTGATAATCTCAATCATGTATTCATATGTGATGAAAATCACAATTATGTTTTCACTCTCTATGATATTCTTAAGTATCATTGATCTATACTTTAATTCTTTCAAATATGTGATCAAACCAATAATAATCTTTAAAATAGTCTTTGAAATATGTTAATCATCATTTATCCACGTTCATACAAGTTATAAATTGATTCTAACACAATCGGATGTGTTCTACATAAAACATAAGTAATCTGCCTATAGCTACTGATAAAGAGCTACCGGTAACCAGTCTACCGATAGACAGTCTACCGACAGACAGCTACCGATAGACTTAACACACAGCTACCGATGTGCTTTTAAATATAAGCTACTGACTTACAGACAACTACCAATACACGCATGAAGCTACCGATACACGCATGAAGCTACCGACGCATGAAGCTACCGACGCATGAAGCTACCGACGCATGCAGCTACCGACGAATGGAGCTACCGATAAACAAATTCACCGATACAAGCATGTACCAACCAACGCATGAAGCTACCGACGCATGAAGCTACCGACGCATGTAGCTACCGACGAATGGAGCTACCGATAAACAAAGTCACTGATACAAGCATGTACCAACCGACGCATAGAGCCACCAATAGAGTCAAAGCAACTAATGACATTGAGCTACTGATGTTCGAGCTACCGATGTTCAAGCTACCAATGTTCAAGCTACCGATGCTGATTACCTACCGATCACTCGACTCACTATTTGAATTTCATTATTTCCTATATTTAATCTATCTAACGGTCATATCATGTACATTTTAATGATTTGTCAAATATCTGATAAAGGTTGTCAGATGTCAGGAACCCGTACCTCGTACCTGCTGAAAAGAAATCTTTTATGTCCCCTGATGGGAGATAAATACGAGAAGACTACATACCAGAAACATACGAACGTGTGAAGGAGAAACAAACAACAACAAGAAGCGAACCAGAAAAGTGTGGTGCATCCAATATACCAAAAACGACACAAGCACGAGAAGAACACATAGAAGCTCATAGACAATCAAGCATACTCAAGAAGTGTTATGTGCATACAAGAAGAACTTCATCGACTACATTCTCACTACCTGTGAACCTGGAGCATACGACACTCTGTTTCTCAAACAGAAACGAGAAGAGGACTCAAACTCACTTGCGATCGAATCCAAAGAAGTCCAGAGCTACACTGAAATCACCCGAACCACTTCTAAACTCTACAACTCTTGTTCTATGATTTATTATTACTCTTTTCGAGCAGTGTGTGTTATCTGCTGTATCTAACACATACACTGTCTCCTGTACTCAAACTGAAGGATTTGAAAATCCTTACCAAACTCTTTCATTCTTTCTTTCCCACGAATAACAGTGGTAGAGGTCGTGTGTGACCTGGACAGCTGGTTGCTATTGTACTGTTTCCCACGAAGAACTGTGGTAGAGGTCTTGGACCTGGACAGTTGTAAACTGTTGAACCCCGATCCAGGGTGTGGATCATTTTTATATAAACTTTTGAGAGGAATAAGTCTCGGCTTGAGACTGAACCTCTTGGTTACATTATTGTGCCATCTCTTTCAAAGATTTATTCCGCTGCTAATCACTTTAAAACTAATACTGTTTTTAAAGTTACTTTGATAATTAAATTAGCAAGTGTTTATGTTAAGTGTAGATTAGTAAGTTAGTTTCAAAAGATAATCACACACTCCTGTGTTGATTAACTGGGAATTAATCAATCCCTTGAGAATCTGACAGAACCTCTACTTTAATATAAATTTACTACAGTTTAATTTATTATTTTATCTGGGGGTCTTTAAGACACTGTTTTTAAATACAGAAATTTTAATTGGTACTCAATTCACCCCCCTCTTGAGTAAACCACTCCGACCAACAATAAAGAATAATTTTCTTGATCATAAGAGATGTCAAAATTTGCATATCTTGAAAAAGAAGCTTCCATTTCCGACCCGATTGATGATGAAGGGTCTTCTTTGGGTAATAAAGATGAGATTATGCATTGATAATTGACATCATTGTTCACCTCCGATGTTTCTATAACGTCTTCTGACATAATTGGAAAAGTATATACTTGTTGGATTTCAGCAGATGAATTGAAGATGTCACCATTTGTTCTTTCATCACTGTTTGGTGGGTTACTAATTTCTCCCATGTTGCCAGGCTCGATTTCCGTAATTTAAATTATGGATATTTCCATAAGATTATTTTGATTTGGGTCTATCTTGTCGATTTGACTAATAGGGAACACATAATCTCTACTCACATGTGTAAATGGATTTACTGGAATCTTCTCCAAACCATATGGAGGATTAACTTTGGTAATCTCCTTTGTTGTGGATTTCTCCCTTCCCTTCATGTGATAGAATTCTGCCTCAATGTATTGAGACTCACATGTCTTGAATGTGGCCTTATCACCATACAATTTTCCAACTTTACCATCAAAACAATATTTGATACATTGATGGTATGATGAAGAGATAGCCGCATGTTGATGTATCCAGGCTCTTCCAAGGAAGATGATGAAAGCTGAGTCTTGATCAACAACCATGAAATCCAAATTGGATACAAGATCTCTAAACTGAGTTCTAGGTGTAACTTCGCCTAGTGGTTCTTCTTCATTTTTATCATATCCTTGTAACATCATGGTAGAAGGAGATAAATCAGATTCTTTGAGGCCCAATCGACGAAGTGTACGAATGGGCATGGGGTTGAATCCGGAACTATTGTCAATGAAAGCTCTTCGGACGTCTACGCCATTGACCTTTCCAGATAAGTACAAAGGTCTAATATTCCCATGCACAACATCATCCTCATCTTCATTAGTAAAAGATATTATTGCATGGCATTCTATAATATTATTCTCTATGTGATAGACTTCAGCTGTAGCAATTTCAGTTCCAAACTCCTTAGGACATGACAAAGCCTCGATGAGTGCTTCCCAAAGATCTTTTGACAAATTCAGAGCAACCAGAATTTATAACATGGATGGTACTTGGGACAAGTGTTTCAATACATCATAATTTTGTTCCAGAGGTCTGCGTTTCCCAACAGGAATATGTGGTTTAGCAGGTACCTTGGAAGGAGATGCTTTGGAATTTGATGCATCTTGTATTGGGATAGAAGTTGGCAATATTATTGGTTTTGGAAGATTAGACTGATTAGATCCATTGACATCCTGAGAGGAAGAATATGGAACCATCAACCGGTCTTCCAAAAAAAATGTTCTAGGACTGAATTTTCTATTGGTAGAAGAAACTGATTGTTCTTGTTGAGCTCGCTGAAGGGCTCTACCACGAGTTTCTGCTGCGTACACAGTTCTTGCTGGGGTAGAATTGGAATAGTGGATTCTGAGAGATCCATGTTTTCCCCTATATCCAGAGCCTCTGAAACTTCCTCTGATTCCCCTGTTTGATATAAGTATTTCAGGCTCATCGAAATTGAAACTGCGACTGGCATATGGATCTGTTAATTGAATCATATTAACAGAACCGAGGATTAACTCTTCGTCGGATGAAGACTCCACATGATTAGCCTATTTAGGATATGCCGTCTGGTGGGGCGGTGCCCATTTCTTTGAAGTAGGTGGCATGAAATCTTCCAGAGTCAAAGACAACTTAGGCTTTGACACATACTCATCTTTTTATGATTCATTTTCTTTCTTTGAATCATGTTGTTTCTTTGAGGACTTGACCTCTGATGAAGAGGGTTTTTCCACAACATTCATGGAAGAATACACAATGGGTTTCTTCAATTGTGTTCAAAAAATATCTTGAGTTTGGTTTATTGTGTTTCTGACAATCCAATCATCATACTTTTGTGCATTTTTGCTTTTGATTTCTTTCTATTAACCTTCCTCCTCTATAACTGTAGCAGTAACACATGCTACCTGAGATGAAGAACCTTTCAGTTTGACATGTCCTGAGTTGACCATCATTTGTAGAAGGTCATTGAAGACAAAACACTCTTTATGGGATTCCCCAACATTTGATGAAAAGGGAAATAATTGGGACGATCCTCATCTCCTTTCTTATTTGGCCTCTTAGGCCTTGGCAATTGAACCAGATTATTTTCCAGAGCCAAAATGAAGTAACTAAGAACTTGTTCATTTTGGGAAGTGTATATTTTTCTCTTCAGATCCTCAAATTGGTTTTGTCTTTGATATCTTTGATCATATGGAAGAAATTGCCTTTACTGTTGGCGCTTAGGAGGTGGAGCCCTTCAAGAAGATGAAGGTTTTGAAGTAGAAACAGTTATAGGTGCTTGTTTAAGCATAATTGTAGCAGTTTCTGCTTTACCCATTCTCCATCCTGGAGCTAATGGAATTACACGAGATTTATCCTTATCTTGTGTAAGGGAATCTTCAATCTACTGAGCGATTGAAGAAAGGTCTCAAAACCCTCCTGTGTATTTCACAGGGATTAACGGTGTGCATAATTTGTTATGCAGATTTGACACACAGATTGGCAAAAATTCTTCTTGAGGGAGTGATAATCATAGGGAATATGTAAATCCCTTCCAGTGAGAAGTGAAATCAGAGACCCTTTCATTCTCTCTTTACATACAATTTTTAAGATCATAAACTTTTGTCTTTGGAAAAGGTGAGCTGAACTGAAGAAGGAATTGTTGACGGAGATCTTCCCATCCAGTAATTGTCTGGGATTGCAAGCTTGTATACCAGACAAAGGATAGTCCTTGCAAGGTCCATACAAAGCATCAGAGTTTTACTACTCCTTGATACTCCGGAGTTCCAATCATAGGATCACAAAGAGACATGTAATGCGTTAAATGTTGTTCAGGGTCGCCTGATCCATTGAAAATAGGGAATACGGGTTCCCAAAACTGGATGGAGGAGAGATTGAATCTACCCATTCAGGGTAAACATTCTTTTATGGCTGAACCTGTGCACATTTCCCTTCCATAATTTCCAACCGAGCTTTTAATTACTCAATGGTAGTTATTAACTTCTGAGAAACATCTGGTTGATCTTGGATTTGGGTTGGTGCAATGACTGGAGCTTGGACAGATGTGGTGGTTGGTGCTGCAACTGATGGTAGAACTGCCAATTGATGTTTCACTTGACCCATAGGATTATACCTATGAGGGCGTACTGATAGAGGAGGATATTCATGATCCATATCACTAGATGCAACAAATTCCACTGGCTGACTGACTCTAGCATGCTTAAGAAGAAGACTACCCTGAAGTAGTTCTGCATTCAACCTCCTTAATTCCTTCATTTCCTCCTCCTGTTGTGAAATCCTTTTCTCTTGTGAGAGCGATTGGCCTTCTCCAGAGGAAGGATATGTAACATGATTCCTTCCCCTCCCTTTTTTGGATCCTTTTCATAGAGAGGGAAGTGGGTTACACGAAGGATTACCTAGGTTCTGAGTAATCCTTTGATATCATGTACGCACACCTTCTTTATTTGTGTTAGTGTGTACATCATCTTGAGAAGGATCCTCTTCGTACGAGTCCCCTGGGTGAGCCTCATCTGGTGGATTAGCTACAACGGCTTTAATGACATTGATTGATGCATAACGCATCGCATCCATTCTATCAGCATTTCTGTGAAATTGTATTCTTCCATGTCTTTGATAAGAAATTGCCTTTTCTTGATTCGATCCCTCAGGAACTTCTTGATGAACAGTAATTTGGATGGAATCCCCAGATAAATTGGCTCTTCGTTCCACTTGAGGCTTCTTCCCCAATCAAGAAAAGGCCGACGTTCTCCGAAGAGGGGATTGATGATTTGAAAAAGTCCACAGTCTGGTGGACTGGGGCTGTTCCTATTATTCCCGCTCAACTCCTCGAATCCTATTTTTTGATTCTGAGGGTTGGTTTAAAAGAGTCCCCAGTATGGTAAGCTGGGGTGGCTCTTGACATGCTATGTCTGAGACTTTCTTAAAATCTCTCCTGATCTTGCGAACCATAGTCTGGAAATTAGCTGGATGCATTAACCTGTATCCACTTTTATCACCTGGTTCAAAAGACCGTTGGATGATTTCCGAATCTTCTATCACTTGATAATGTTCTTTCTACATACGAGAGGCATGTTAAATATTCTCATTTTCTTGATGCAGGAGTAATTCAAAAAAAAAACGTTCTTTGTATTCTTGATTTAGAGAAGAACTAGTTGAGGCCTTTTCTTGGGAATCATTTGATTACAAACAAATCCCATTGACTATGGATGGCCATGGGCAATAACATTTTATGAGACCATTTTCGGCGGGCTTTGCTAACTGGAGAGCACCGTTAAATGTAGTTCTCCATGATTACCCTATCCCCTGACATTAATTCATGATGGGGCATTGGCAATTAACTGACGCAATCTTCTTAATGCGCGAAGACATGAACGTTGAAGGGCTCTCTGCTACTTTTCAGCCTTCGGATATCGAGAGACTAATAGAGATTCCAAATCAATCTGACGTTGTAACCCTTCTATTATCTTATGATGATTTTCATATTCATCATAAGATAATACTTTCTTCTTCAACTAAAAATATTTTTCCATATGTTGAGATCAATATCATGAATTCCATCTTCCGTCAACATTTCTAGAATGTCATACTGAGAATCAGACAGAGGCCAACACATGACTGGCACATCACCTTTCACCAGTTGTTTTCTCATGTTCAGCATTTCCTCTTTATCATTCAATAAATATTATTTTACCTAATTTGACCAGAGTTGGTGTTTCCTTGTTGCTTCATCGGATTCAACAATATCGGTAGAGAAATCATTAATAAAACTAGAAGATGCATGACTTAGGTGTGGTTCAGAAAATGACCTACACCCTGGGCTATCTTCTGATTGAGAAAGTATTTCACCTGCCAGCGATGAATCCTTAGACATGACTGGTTTCACATTTTCAAGTGCCTCAAGATAAGGGGGATTTTTCAGCACTACATTGTCCACTAGAGCATTTTCCGGGAAATGTGCATCACTACTGCGGAGAGGAATTTCGCAGTGAAATTCCTCATCATGGGGAGGACCACTATAATGGGTTACATCAAAAGATGAGATCTCTTGCTCCTTGGTCTTTTGACCACACAGAGGGTTCCTGTGGCTTTCATCTGAAGATGAAACTTCTAGATCGACCGAATTTTCATGAAGCAAGCCTTCATAAGGAAGTGTCTGTTGAAGACCTTTGGAATTAATGATCCCACTATTCGGAAATAAGGGAGTAGAATATTTAATTCTAACAGATAACTATCTGAGGGCTTCAATAACTCCAACATCGAGCATGGCATTGTTACAGATTGGCTCTTGATCTCCTGGATGTGTTGGGCGGGTCTTTTTCTTAGACGTCTTCTTACTGAACTTGAAAACCACTTGTTGACGAATGTGGATACTCTAAGACGGTGTATGTTCTTGATCAGGAAAGATGGACAGGTTAGGCTGACGATCTCCACTCAAATCAGGTGTATGTACCTGAATTGTTTGTCCGTATGATATACAAGAGTATACCCCACAAACCTCTTGGACTGGAACAAATGTGTGTGTCTGTTACAGAGTGAATTATTGATGTGTCACTCCACTGGAAGGGATATATTTATGTGTCTTTCCCTAAGATGCCACTAAAGTTGTTATAATATCATGGCAGGCATACAAAATATGTGCAGGGATTTTCTTCTTATCTTTCACCATTTATAGAATATACTTGGTGAATTCAGCTTCCAGAACGGGGATATACGTCCATTCAATGATTGGAGGTGGTGTATGTGCCTGCTCCTATCCTCCTTTTTCTTGTCAGTGAATCCTGGCAGAACTCAAATGTGGGGGCAGAGAGTTGAGTCTGCCTCCTGTTTCTTGTCGGTGCTTTCCGACTAACTTCTCTTAATGCTACCAAGAGAGAATGTTGGTAGGCTTTATTAATACTAGTAGGTGAATGTGCATGCTTATTTCACTTCGCCGAACATGGTTGACGAGCTCCATAATATGTAGTCAGACGAGCCTTCTGACTAGCTGAAGATGTATAAATAGGTGTATGTTCCTGCCTATAGTACTCCGCCAAAATTTCCTAGCGGGATTGGCGTGATGCTGCCAGACGAGTTTTCTGGACAACAGAATTAAAAGGGACAGGTGTGTGTGCCTGCTCGTTGCTTTCCACCAAGCTGCGTTGGTGGACTTCTCCGGAGATGGAAGAGATGAGAACATGCTCACCTTTAACCGGATTTCGCCTCTGGCGATTCGTCTTGCCTGCTTGGGTTCGAGGAACCTGATCCGAATGCCTAGAGTCGGTACCCTCATTATGTTGAGGGCATACTGTCACACGAGTCTGGTGGCGATTGTTGATAAGAGCCCTCAGGAAGGACTCCTGCTTCTTTGAATTAAGGCCATGAGGGACCTGCTCATTCACGTCTCCAGAATATGGGAGTGAATGGTGATTGTGTTCTGGGGATAACGACAAGAGACAGTTGGAGATGGTGGTTAGCATCGACTGCTTCTTGATCACTGGTCGTCGTTGTTTGGACGACCAGTGTGAGTTCTTCACTTGGAGGGATTGTCGGTCAGCCTCCAGAGTTGGGATGGTACCATGTTGACAGTACTCCTTAACCACTGCATTTGATACACAACATTGAAGACACTGAGTAGGTGATGTCATCCTTATAGCAGATGACAATCCAGCAAGAGTATCAGCAGTGGCATTTGCAGCATCAGTATTCACAGGTGTGAATGTGAGAGCGGCCATTATTCGAAATGAAAAAGATCTTGGAAAAGAGTGCATGTTTGATATAAAAGAGGTAATCAAGATGAATTCAGTCACTACATATTTTGGATTATCACATTTGTCAATGACTGTTTTTGTTGGACCTCTCATTGAGTTTTAAATAGGGGCCTAACAAATCAGTAAAATATTATTTTAACTTGGTTAAGGAATCATGTCAGGTTCACCATTTTTTGTTTCCCTCAGAATTTGGGGATGACCTCGTTGATTGAAGGATCAAACATTCCAATCGGTTTCTAACGGGATTGTTTGTAGAACCGGAAACATCCAATGATTCCACTTCCATTTGGACCTAATTTCCAAAGGTAGGTGCTCATTAGTTTGTGGACTTATGAGGCTTAGGAATTTTCATTGGTCGAGAGGATGGGAGGTTGGACACATCACACCTTTTTGAGTGGAATTATTTTCTACTCCAGGAATCTCTTTATAGATTTAATTTATGTTTGTTAATCCTTATTACATTACCAAGTATAAAATGAGCTTTCCTTCAGATCTGAAAAATCGATGATTAAATGTATAGGAAATTTAGATAATCTTTTATATGTATTCGAGGTTCTTCGTCGATAGAGAATCATCTGTATTTATTAGAGATTCTTGGTCAATGGTATCATTCGACACATTTATATTGAAGTCTCTTGGTCATTATGACGACCATGCTGGTTTGAAAGCCACTCAGTGGGGCACTTGATGTTTATTGTCATTCAGAAGGACATGGATTATTTCAGAGTTGGGATCGAACCCGCAAATGGGCTACCTACATATCATTTGTTTAGAAAAGGAATCAGAACCCACGTAGTTCGAGTAAGGGAGTATGATGTTTGTGATTGATGGCTCAAAAAAGGATGTCATAATTACTTTTACACTCTAAGCTCATGTGAGTCATGCTCGGTGTGAGAAAAAGATGTATTGGTAAAAATCAGACAAGTGTTCCATGAAAGATGCAATCATAAGAAATAATGTGGGACTTATGTATGTATGAATACCTAGATAAATGAAGATTATGATTTACTTCAGGGTAGAAATCCAGGAACAGGGTCCATAAAGGTATATGTGCTTCATGGAGATTTGAATACTATAACTTAGAGCTTACTCCGGAAATGGATTCCCAAATTAGGAGAAGACTTATGATTGGGTTTTACTCCTGAGAAGGAATCCTAGATCAAAGTTAAATTAGGACTGGTTAAGATAAATTAATACTGGGGCTTACTCGTGAAAAGTAGGCCCAGGTTAAGAGACTTGAAAAACATAGGGACTTGGGGCTTACTCTGGATAAGGAGGCCCACATTAATAATTATGACTGGGGCTTATTCCTGAAAAGGAGGCCCATTTTTGAGAATTATGACTGGGGATTATTACTAAAAAGGAGGCACAGGTTAAGAATTATGACTGGGGATTATTCTTGAAAAAAAGGCCCAGGTTTGAGAATTATGACTTGGGATTATTCCTGAAAAGGAGTCCCAGGTTAAGAATTATAACTGGGGATTATTCCTAAAAAGGAGGCCCAGGTTTGAGAATTATGAATGGGGCTTATTCCGGAAATGGAGGACCATGTTAATCAGTTCTCTCATCTTAAAGGATGAGGTTAAATGAATGAAATATCAATCTTTAATGATAAAAAGAAGTGTAAATCACTAGGTTTTGAGAGATATTCCACAGAATTACTTTCAGATAAGGAAGTCAAATCAAGAAATCATGCCATAAATAGCTTTGAAGAGTGTCTTGAAGACTGAATCTTGAATAGGAGAGGTGGAATGGCTTAAGAGGGGTGAAATGGGCAAGAAGGCCACCCAAAAAGGCAGGGGCACGCAAGTCCTGGTAGGCGTGCAGGTACTGCGTGGGCACGCAAGTCCTCGTTACGCAGGTATACCTACGTGACACATGGGTACTTGGGCTATGGTTAACCAGCATGGTAATACATGAGCGGATCTTGGTTAATGCCTTTAGAATCCTCTTGAGGTTCTTCCATAAGAGTGGTGTGAAAGTTCTATTGAATTAGTTAGGTGGCGCGCAAGTGTGGCCATTTCCCATAAGGGTTGGCCACTCAGGCACGCAAGTGTTGATGAGTTTCAACACTTAGGCCTTGCTCCCCCTCTTTATATCTTCCGTTCTTGTTAAAAAAAATTACCTTAGAAGTGTTTCTGAAGCTTTGATAAGAGCCTAGGGAATCAGGAGCTCAAATCTGAGTTTCTGGGAAAAATTCCTTATGAAATAGGGGGACCACAGGGTCAATTTATAGGCTGGATAAGACCCCAGGTGGTTATCCTTTAGGGTGCGCAAGTCACTTGCGCGACCATTAGGGGGCACGCATGTATACTTGCGCGACAGTGATGAAACTTGTGTGACCCCTATTCTTTTGAAGCCTTGTTCATGCCTTTGTCTATTTTTGATGTTTTCTTCAAAGGATGCATCAATTTGTGCTAAGTCGTTTCCCTTTCCATTATTTAAGAAAATGTGATGAAAAAGGAGCTTCAACAATTATACCTTAATAATGTTGTGAAATTAAAGTGACCAAATAATCATGGAATTGAAAAAGATGAACCTAGAAACAATATTTGAAGGGTAAAACCATATTTGGGCCAACTGATATCCCAACCAACCATTCATATGGAGATTAAAAGGCACACATAGAGGATATAGGGATAAATAAAATGTCATGGAATATGTGATGGTTCAACATTGATAGTGATTTAATTATAATATTAATTAAATTAATACATTTCAATTAAATACTATAATTTATTGAGCTATTTAATGATACACCTAGATCATAATTCCCTGTCAATCCAAGAATAAAAAAGATATATAGTGATCTAAAGGATAGTTTATAGTATGATAGCATGATGGGGGAGAATACTGATTGCATATATAAATGTTGTTTTCTCCAAATTTTTAAGTCTAATATTAAGAAGTAATAGGGGTTGATTAAAATATTACCCACACCTGCATATAAATGACTGAAAAAATCATCGATTTATTCGTATGATTTACAAGTACTTCTAAAATAAATAACCCCATTTTTATTGTAGTTGATCACCATATAATGTCAAATAATTTCACTCAAATTCATGAAACATTATCAATTAATGACCATTACATGATAAACATAATATAAGTGGAAAATCTATATGAGGTATCACTCTTAATTACCTTTGACTGATATACGAGGTTTATTAAAATGTTATAGGGGTGGTTAATAGGGATCAGAAATAATTTTCAACTTTATCAATGCCTATCATACTTAGACTAATGTTCAATATTAAAGGAAACTCAAAATGTTAGAGGATATGTTGATAAAATATATTAGAGATTATGAAAGATGTATGGAATATAACATCCCATGGAAGAGTTCTCAAAGAATAGTTGTTTCCAATCAGCATCCAAATGGAACAATATGAGTCTTTGTATGGGATATAGACCTAAACCTAGTCCATACCTATAGGATTTAGGTTGGAAAACATTGATCCATTTAATGAATGATCCTTGATGAACATACTGTGACATGACACATTTATTAATCTATCCTTAAAACAAATTATTAATTTGACCTACAAAAAACCAATTAACCAGGAGTTCAAATACTAATAAATTAAATAAATTATATATATAATAATATGTAATTTAAAATATTTAATAAAAAATATTGTAATTGTTTAAAATATAATAATAATATAGCTTAATTTGGTTGGGTGGGTCTTGTACTGGTAATCTTATTAATTTATATGACTAATTATATTATTAATTGATATTTAAATATATTGATATTTAATAATTGAGTCTAAACTATAAGGTCTTATTATGCAATTTATTGGATCTATATTATCAGGTGGTGTGGCCCCACTAACCCATGTACAATCTACTATGATTTGCTTTATAACTTTAACATGTTGGGGAGAATTTAGAGAGAATAAGATTTTGGTATGAGATCTATTTCCATAAATTTTGTAAAATATTGGAACCATTCTGGGAGTCATTAAAACATAATAATTTCCAGACAAATAATACACTAATAATAAAAAAAGAAATTGAATTCAACATTTGAGAAAATATATTCCATTAAATATCACCATGGAAGAGGTTGAATATATTTGGGAAGAAGTGAAAGTTAATGCCTAGTCAAATTGGACCCTTCAAAATCCTAGATAATGTGGGAACAATATAATATCATCCTTAAAATCCGAAGACCCAATCCCTTGTGCATCATGTGTTCCATGAATCAATTTTTCAGAATTACATGTCATACCCATCACATGATCTAAACTAATAGGGTTTTCAAATTGAACATGATATCTCTTATTAATGATAACGATGGGAAATATTTAATCAAAGAGATAACATAGTGAAAGAAAAATCATATTACCTAGTTAATGTTACCTAGAGGAATCACATGTTTCAATAAGTTACGTAGTAATTGAAATATGTAATGATTAAAAATTACCCTAATTTATTTTTGACCGAGTAATTAAATTTCAATGCGTAATTTATTATGGGGGGTAGAACTTGACACCTAGATTTTTTCCCATTAACATGTTTAAAATCAATTTTTACATGAAACACTGAACTAAACTAAACCACCATAGATATTTTTAGATAAATATTAAAATGAAAAAAACTATCATAATTTAACATAAAACATAATTAATAATACTACTATAAAAATTAGACCACTATATAAAAATACAAAAAACATGAAATTCTTATCCTCATGGTTTTTGTTAATGTTTATATCTATGATTGTAACAATACTAAAATGTAAAGTAAATAAAAATAAAAATTTAATTTTTAGAATGAACTATAATAGTAGAATGATTAATTTTATAGTTGTACGTATATATATATATATTAATATAATATGATCATTGTGTATATTTTCATTGGACTTGTGATTGTTGGAAATTTAGTTTTTTACACGTGGGTTTTAGATATTCTTGTATTTAATGAATAATTTATTTATTTTAGTAAAAAAGTAAAACTAATGTAATTTTTTAAATAATAAATATTTTTATAATGAAAAAATATAAATATTAATTAAAATGAATTGTTTTAAATATAATTATTAATATTCATTAGATACTTTTACTATATTTTGAAATTATTTTATTTTTTTATAAAAATGAAATAAATATTTAATACCAATCAATTGGTAACATTTAATTGTTAGAAGAAAACAATGATGTGATTAAAATAAGATAATGTGATGGTTATTGTTCAAAGAATTGTTTTTTATGTTACTTGTATTTTTATATTGAAAAATTAAATTGATAGTATTAAAATGTAATATTTAATATTATATATATTATTTATATAAATGAAATAAATTAACACCCATTTCATTAGTAATTAAAATGAAATAATATTTAGAACACAAAGTATTAAAGAAGTCTTTTTTTCTTTAAAAATATTTTTTTAATATATTTTATGTATTCATTAAAAAGTTAAATTTCCAATATTTATCAATTTAATTAGGTTAAAAGGAGTCCATATTTGGAATCATCATATAAAAGTTAGGTAAGATGATTCATCCTATATTTTTACAAAAAAATATATAACATGGTAAATAATTTAACAAGTTAAAATTGGTTAAAAGGGGTAAAAATAACATGACCCTTATTATAGATTACTGAAATTATTTAAAGTCATAATATTGGGACTTTGTCTGCTGTGAGAGTAAATATTACAATAATAAAAAACATTTTCTTACCTAACTCACATAACATTCATGTGATTCCATATTTACCAATCACCAAGCTATGGTTTCTGAAGAGATATCCCTCATTTTAAACAATAATTGATTATTTATTATACCCACTCCATTCCAATTAAATCTTATAACTTTTTATTTAATTATATTTCAAAAATACTTATTTTATTTCTTCTACCATACATTAGCTCATGATACATGTCACGAACCAACCCGGGTCGACCTTGAACCGGTCACCCGAGTTGGCCCACGACATGGCCCGAATGGCGTTCCCAATCCCCACGGGCTGGAAACTAGTGTCGGGCATCAAAATTAAGCAGGTGGGAACGATTTGGCCCGAAGGGAAATAAACTAAACAGCAGAAAATAAAATAGAACAAACAAAAAAAAAAGAAAAAAAGATCAACCAATAACACTACTAACCTGACCACGATCCAAACTCTAGGTGATCCCATGGGTCACTCTCCAATACCACAACTAACATCGCTCAAGGCGAACAACGGAATCTGGAACCTGCGACAGAACTAAAAACAAGAAAACACTATAGGCGTGAGTATTAAAACTCAGTAGGTAGGCCCGACTAATTCTATCCCAATGCACATACCAACAAATTAAGAATTTATCAATTCCAGGTTTGAACTAAATTATATAAAACATGGTTTCCACACACTTTCATTTCTGAAACAAGTAACAGTCCATTGCCCTTTTTAGTTTAGAACAAGTTTAATGTTTATAAAAATAGGTGCATTTCATTTTTAAAACATTTTTCGAACACTTTAGAAATCCAAACATTACTTTTTATTCAAAAGGATAATCACACACAACACACACTAAGGGTAATGGTAAAAGCGGCACACATGGGTCAGCAATCGAACTCGACCTCTAAATAGTCTGCCACACACAAATAAACACTAAAAGAAACAAGGGTCGAACCTAGGAGATCGTGAACAATCCAGAACGTACTATACATGTGAATCATCCTAAAGGCATGCCATAACTCGATGACGTCATAACGCCCTAATGCCCAGCATAGCCCTACATGGCCTAACTGAGGGGCCCAATCCCCATAGCAGCAATAACTCAGTATTCCCCTGCTATGGGGCCACTAGCCAGTGCGTGGTCTAAACTAGTGCAACAATCGTTCTCATAAAATTCACTCAATATGCCAGGTTCTCATGTCAACACAAGCAATAAAAGGGGGTACGTCCAAAATGTAGATTATTCAGTCACAATGCACAAACATCACATACAGGTCACGCAATCAACGCACACCAAAGATCACCCCCGAGTGGGTTTTCAAAAATAATCTATTTCATTATAGTTCCAAATGGGCCTTCACCAATTTTAAAGTAAAACCTCATTTCTCAAAAAGCCCAAAACACTTGTTCAGAATAAATCATTTATCTTTAAAACTAGAATTACATTTGAAATACCGTGAATTATATTTAAAGGCCAAACATGCATTCTTTCAAAACTGGGTGTCCGCCCGTCAAGAAAATGTCACAAGTGTTCGGTATAAAATAAACAGCTCTTTTCGTACTAAATAATAATTTAAAGTTTTATTATCTAATATTATTTCTAATTCATGAAAAATTAATAAAACAATAAGCAATTAATAAATTCTAAATCTAAAGGTAAGTGAAATGGGGGACCGACCTCGGCTCGCAGACCAGCCATGACGATGTGGGCTTGGAAACCAGGCGCAACGACGACGCTCACTCGGAAAAAATAGGCGCGATGACGACGCAACCTCAGAAACAAAGCGCGACGATGGCGCTCACTCAGAAACACCCCGCGCGGGTCCTAAAAGGTCAAACCGATCCAAATAACATTTAATTAATAAAAATTCTAATCAACCAAAGGCGCATATATGTATATATATATATATCAAATATAAATACAAAACGCGCATCAAATAAAAGAGGAATACCAACGGGGAGGGTCGTGATAGGAAACGAACTGTCGGAGGGCGTCGCGCCAGAACAGTGGAAGGCGTCTGCGCGGCTAGACAGGGTCCGAACAGGGGGTGCGATGAGGGAGCCGTGACTGCATGCGGGGAGGGAGGAATATTTCCGGATGAGGTGGTACGTCCCAATTTGCGCACAAGCACGCACCACTTTCCAAGGACTGTAAAATCACGGAAAAAACCTTACCAATGCACTGCAACAATGCAAAGCATATAAAAACAGCGAAATACTATCTTAAAATAATCCAAATGAATAGACATAGTAAAATCCACCTCAACGCCAGTGCAGAAGAAACAAAATGAACCCAAAAACAAAGTAATCAAGATACGATTCAAAAACCAACTTTATTGAAATCACCAAGTTCACAAGTAATCCCAAATCACAACTTTACTATTTTTTTAAAACAAAACTAAGGGAAATACCCCCAAAATCACATCAACTGACTTTAATATAAAATAATTAAACAATCACACAAGGACCAATTTTAACTAATTCCATCAATTCCAAAACATCATAAAAATATAGACGAGAAAAGAATAAGGATTTGAATTACATTTAAAAAATTACCAAAATAAGGTTTGGCACTTAAACAAACAAATCATTGCAGACACATGAAGACGCAAACTAGGAACTCACCCAAAACATATTTTTAACAGTATCAAAATATTCAAAAACAATATAGCATGCTAATTAAAGGTATAAAGATGATGTGTAACCAGTTTTAAAACTAAATGATAGAGCACGGGCATTAGTAGAGTTATACGAAAAACAATTCCGCAAGTTCTCCTACCTCGGCGGTGTGCGAACATGATGAAACTTCAAGGGTAGGAAGAATACACACTGAGGAACAATCTGCATCACCTAGCATCCAAGAAAAACGAATCGAACATGACCCTAACTATGATGGCTTGGAAGAATATAAAAAGAACACAACTAAAGGCCCTAAAAAAATTATTACCGGAGTGGGGAGAGAGGAGGTCCGGTGTGAGGAGGTTTGGCGTGAGGAGGGTGCTTCGGGGAAAAGGAGGGAGTCCGGAGAGAGAATGTGAGAAAGGCAGAGGCCGAAACAGGGGGTCGTTGCTTCTGGAATTATTAGACCATGACAGAAGGAGGACGGGATGCCGATGTTGGCTGGATCCGGATGAATGGAGGGCGATGACTTCGTAGTTGCCGGATGGAGGGAAGGGGGGTTGAGGTTCTGCTTGCTGCGCACAGGGAGGGAGGTTGGGAAAACGGACCACAGTTTCTGTTGGCCGGAGTTCGGGCCGCTGCCGCTGGTCGGGGTGAAGGAGGAAGGCCTCCGGCACTGGTCGGGGTGAAAGATGAAGGTCGCCGAGCAGGGGTGCAATTAGAGGGCGCCGGAGGAAGGGGGAGGCCAGCGAGGTGTGGAGGAAACCGAGGGGGGGGGGGGTGCTGTGGGATGACGACGCAAGTGAGGGGCGAGCCGCGTGACGGCTGGGGGTGTGAGGGAGGTGCGACCTGCGCACGCAGAGCAGCAACAGGGAAGAGAGTTGCGGAGGGGGCGTGTCACACGGAAGAGAACAGGATGCAGCGCAGGGGAGCGGCGGGTAGCATGGGTGATGGGATTTGGAGGGAAAGTGATCGAGCGCTGTGTACAGGGGCCATGGGGAGGGCGGCACACAGAAGGGTGGGGGGTAACAGGATTAGAGAGGGGATGCGGAAAGAGGGTAGGTTTAGGGTTCTTAAAAAAAAGAAAATAATAATAATAATAATAATAATAAACGTCATAACAATAATAATAACAATGATAATAATAATAATAAAACTAATAAATATTAATAAAACCAATAATAATTATTTCTTATCAATTTTATTTTAAGTAGAAATTATACTAACAACAATTTTTATAAAACGGTATTATTACCAAATGAAATAAAAACAATATTACCACTTGCGCAAACGTATTTACATTATTAGAATTTAAATATTACCCTTGTATTGTCGTTATAAAATTTTATTTATCTTTGTTTTTTTTCAATTTGATCTATTCATCTAATTTTATTATTTATTTGAACGTGCGGTGACAACGCATTCACCATGACCCAGCACATGATCACCGCTACCAGTGCGGTTACCGCGCATCGGCCCGAGGCCCACCAAAACCACAAACATCGAAAATATCAAACTAGGTCCCGACTAATCCTCGTCCAAAAGGCGCGAGACCAAGAAAAGAATAAAAATAAAATAAAATAAAATAAAATAAATAGGCATCTGAGATCGGGGTGTGATAATTCTCCCCACCACAGACACTTTCTGCCCACAGAAAGTCACCAAGCCAACAGTTGATACAACTAGAGTCCATGACCAAACCCAACCAGAAGAAACCGAGAGGCTTGGGGTGACCTTTTTGAACACACGTCACACCTGACCAACTCATGAACAATCACTGCCCGAAGTTGAGGGGAGAACACGGAAGGGTTCTCCCCACCACAAGAATTTACTAATATGGAAACCTTGAAACCCGATCATACCACCCCCGAGGGGGGGGGGGCAACGCGGGAACCCCCAAACTGAACCCAATTAATTTCTCCACATGGACCGAACAACACCCAGAGACTTAAATGAAACGATTGCTATGAAATGACCCAACAACCCGAGGATAAGGAATTAACGCAACCCCTCACACACCAACCGAATAAAATCCTCACCGCAACCAGAGACTAGGGAATTCAAAGCCCAAACTCAGAAAGGACCCCGAAACACCGCCTGTTAATTTCACGAAACCAAAAATTCCCCCCTAACGACCACAACTGAGACCAACTCAAAAATAGAACGAGTCGGTTTATTCGCGAGCCCAACACCCTTCAAGGAAATCCGAACGATTTGAAAACACACTGAGAATATATAAGACCGCATAGACTGTGGTAGAACAAGTTCATCACATCACCACAACCATGATGAGCTTAACGGTGAGAAGAACAGAATAAGGGAACTTTGGATATTTCCCTCCCAAAGCTGAAAACATTACTTGGACTGAGGTTCCACACACCCTCATCAACTACTGACTGTGCGCGAGCTTCACCCCGAGACCTGTGGGTGGGGCCCTGATAGCTGAAGCGTCTCCTGCCTCACAGTCAGACATTTTCACCTTCTGGACTCTATGTCCTCCCGTTCGATGATTCAAACAACCACGATGGTCCTACATTTTCAAAGGGATGCAACATGATGAATTAGAATGTCCAGAATAGCCATACTGGTGACACACAAGAGAGTGGTATGATGAACTAAGAGTCGGTACAGACGTGGATGATTTCATGGAGACAGGTTCCACCGGCCCACACTCCTTGCTAGGTGGGGAACCTTCACGAAAGTCAACCACCATTAATCACACCCACAAATCTAATGACGATGAGACATTTCATCTATACAAGTCCAGAACTGAACCCTCAAACAACTCTAGGGCGGTATGAACCTTAACTATCCTAGGAGTTCCCAAAAACCTGAAGACACACTATCTTTCAGAACTATACAACTACCTCTAATAGACTTCGACTACCTCGATAAGCAAGAAACACACAAAAGGAACTGAGAAATGAGAATAACTCATTGACAATTTTTGGAGGCTTTCTGAGTGGCATACTCATGACAACACGAGAAACACCATCAAAACAGGCATCAGGAAAAAAATCAATCAAAGCAACAACACAATCTAATGGAAATAATCCCATAATCCAAACACATAGAACACAAGGAGAAATCACTTTTCCAAAACTGTTATTTCTTTAAAATTTTCAAAACTCACCTATAGAACTTTATGAACCGTCACACGTGCGTTCATTCAATCTAGCTCACATCATCTGTGAACAAGTGCCCCCACACACTTTCTATACATTCCCATGCACGTGTGACCCTCCATAAGGAGTACCAGGGTTCAAACACTTCTTTTCCTTACCAAATCCAAACACATACCAAGTCTTTCCAAACCGATACACCTTCTCTTTAAAAACCCACTTTAGTAATATCAAAAACAATTTGAAAGAAACACTTTTCCATAAAAAACAATTTCACTCTTAAAGCACACTCAAATCAACTGAGACTAAAACAAAAGAGAAGCAGTAATAACACACTGGAATGAGAAACTAGTGCATATGTCTGACCCAACGACATGGTGGTGAGCCATGCCCCAGGTAAAGCATAACACTAATAGGACCTTGAGTCGGACACATGGACTCCACATGGGTCACCACCCCATGTGAGCCCGCAAAGTGAACCGATTCACCTCCATTGTCATCCCTCAATCCAAAGCAACCAAAAATAAGAGACTCAAATCCCAGACTAACCCTGGTAACTTAGGTTTCGTCACGAGCGATGGTGATCAGGCACCGACCTGTAACCTACCTCCTGAGCTCTGACAGTCCTAATCTCCTTCTATCATACATCCCAAATAACAAAGGGAACTCTGAAAAATGAGGTCCGCTAAGAGATGACCTCCTCTGATAACATTTTGTCACGAACCAACCCGGGTCGACCCTGAACCGGTCACCCGAGTCGGCCCGCAACATGGCCCGAAGGGCGTTCCCGATCCCCATGGGCTGGCAACTAGTGTCGGGCATCAAAATTAAGCAGGTGGGAATGATTTAGCCCAAAGGTAAATAAACTAAATAGCGGAAAATAAAATAGAACAAACAAAAAAAGAAAAAAAGAGCAACCCACAACACTACTAACCTGACCACGATCCAAACTCCAGGTGACCCATGGGCCACTCTCCAATACCACAACCAACATCGCTCAAGGCGAACAACTGAATCTGGAACCTGCAATAGAACTAAAAACAAGAAAACACTATAGGCGTGATTATTAAAACTAAGTAGGTAGGCCCGACTAATTCTATCCCAATGCACATACCAACAAATTAAGAATTTATCAATTCCAGGTTTGAACTAAATTATATAAAATATGGTTTCCACACAGTTTCATTTCTGAAACAAGTAACAGTCCATTGCCCTTTTTAATTTAGAACAAGATTAATGTTTATAGAAACAGGTGCATATCATTTTTAAAACATTTGAGAACAATTTAGAAATCCAAACATTAGTTTTTAGTCAAAAGGAGAATCACACACAACACACACTAAGGGAAATGGTAAAAGCGGCACACATGGGTCAAAAACCGAACTCGACCTCTCAATCGTCCGCCACACACAAATAAACACTAAAAGAAACATGTGTCGAACCTAGGAGATCGTGAACAATCCAGAACGTACGATACATGTGACTCATCCTGAAGGCATGCCATAACTCGATGATGTCATAACGCCCTAATGCCCGGTATAGCCCTACATGGCCTAACCGAGGGGCCCAATCCCCATAGCAGCAATAACTCATTATTCCCCTGCTATGGGGCCACTAGCCAGTGCGTGGTCTAAACTAGTGCAACAATCGTTCTCAGAAAATTCACTCAATATGCCAGGTTCCCATGTCAAAACAAGCAATAAAAGGGGGTACGTCCAAAATGTAGATTATTCAGTCACAATGCACAAACATCACATACAACTCATGCAATCAACGCACACCAAAGATCACCCCTGAGTGGGTTTTCCAAAATAATCTATTTCATTAAAGTTCCAAACGGGCCTTCACCAATTTTAAAGTAAAACCTATTTTCTCAAAAAGCCCAAAACAATTGTTTAGAATAAATCATTTATCTTTAAAACTAAAAGTACATTTGAAATACCGTGAATTATATTTAAAGGCCAAACAGGCATTCTTTCAAAACTGGGTGTCCGCCCATCAAGAAAATGTCACAAGTGTTCGGTATAAAATAAACAGCCCTTTTCGCACTAAATAATAATTTAATGTTTTATTATCTAATATTATTTCTAATTCATGAATAATTAATAAAACAACAAGCAATTAATAAATTCTAAATCTAAAGGTAAGTGTAATGGGGGACCTACCTCGGCTCACAGACCATCCATGATGACACGAGCTTGGAAACCAGGCGCAACGACGGCGCTCACTCGGAAAAAATAGGTGCGACGACGACGCAACCTCAGAAACAAAGCGCGTCGATGGCGCTCACTCAGAAACGCCCCGCGCAGGTCCTAGAAGGTCAAACTGATCCAAATAACATTTAATTAATAAAATTTCTAATCAACCAATGGTGTATATATGTGTATATATATATATATCAAATATAAATATAAAACGAGCATCAAATAAAAGAGGTATACCAACGGGGAGGGTCGCGACAGGAAACGAACCGTCGGAGGGCGTCGCGCCAGAACAGTGGAAGGCGTCCGCGTGGCTAGACACGGTCCGACCAGGGAGTGCGACGAGGGAGCCGCGACTGCATGCGGGGAGGGAGGCATATTGCCGGACGAGGTGGTACGTCCCAATTGTTGCACAAGCACTCGCCACTTTCCAACGACCGTAACATCACGGTGAAAACCTATCCAATGCACTACAACAATGCAAAGCATCTAAAAACACCAAAATACTATCTTAAAATAATCCAAATGAATAGATATAGTAAAACCCACCTCAACGCCGGTGCAGACGAAACAAAATGAACCCAATACAAAGCAATCAAGATACGATTCAAAAACCAACTCTATAGAAATCACCAAGTTCACAAGTAATCCCAAATCATAACTTTACCATTTTTTTTTTAAAACAAAACTACTGGAAATAATCCCAAAATCACATCAACTGACTTTAATATAAAATAATTAAACAATAACACAAGGACTAATTTTAACTAATTCCACCAATGCCAAAACATCATAAAAAGATAGACGAGAAAAGAATAAGTATTTGAATTACATTTTAAAAATTACCAAAATAAGGTTTGGCACTTAAACAAAAAGATCATTGCAGACACATGAAGACGCAAACTAGGAACTCACCCCAAACATATTTTTAACAGCATCAAAATATTCAAAAATAATATAGCAGGCTAATTAAACGTATAAAGATGATGTGAAACCAGTTTTAAAACTAAATGATAGAGCACGGGCATTAGTAGAGTTATCTGGAAAAAAAATCCACAAGTTCTCCTACCTCGGTGGTGCGCGAACATGATGAAACTTCAAGGGTATGAAGAATACACACCGAGGAACAATCGGCATCACCTAGCATCCTAGAAAAACGAATCGAACACGACCCTAACTATGATGGCTTGGAATAATAGAAAAAAAACATAACTAAAGGCCCTAAAAAGATTCTTACCGGAGTGGGGAGAGAGGAGGTCCGGTGTAAGGAGGTCTGGCATGAGGAGGGTGCTTCGGGGAAAAGGAGGGAGTTCGGGCAGAGGATGTGAGCAAGGCGGAGGCCGGAACAGGGGGGTCATTGCTACTGAAATTATTAGACCATGACGGAAGGAGGTCGGGATGTCGATGTTGGCTGGATCTGGATGAATGGAGGGTGATGACTTCGTAGTTGTCAGATGGAGGGAAGGGGGGGTTGGGGTTCTTCTTGCTGCGCACAGGGAGGGAGGCTGGGAAAACGGACCACAGTTGCTGTTGGCCAGAGTTCGGGCCGCCACCGCTGGCCGGGGTGAAAGAGGAAGGCCACCGCCGCTGGCTAGGGTGAAAGATGAAGGCCGCCGAGAAGGGGTGCAATCAGAGGGCACCGGAGGAAGGGGGAGACCGGCGAGGTGTGGAGGAAACCGGGGGTGGGGGGTGCTGTGGGCCGACGGCGCAAGAGAGGGGCGAGCCACGTGAAGGCTGGGGGTGTGAGGGAGGCGCGACCTGGGCAAGCAGAGCAGCAATAGGGAAGATGGTTGTGGAGGGGGTGTGTCACACGGAAGAAAACAGGATGTGGCACAGGGGAGCGTCGAGTAGCATGGGAGATGGGATTTGGAGGGGAAGTGATCAAGCGCTGCGTACGGGGGACAGGGGGAGGGCGGCGCACAGAAGGGTGGGGGGTAACAGGATTAGATAGGGGATGCGGAAAGAGGGATAATTTTTTAATATGGGTTTTAAAAAAACAAAAATTAGGTAAAAGGGGTTAGGGTTCCGATATTTTTAAAACTGGGTGCAAGATGCGTGAACACCGTTCACGCATCACTGACCCCGGGAAGATTGATGAACGGGGTTCACGCATCTTAACCGCGCTGAAGGATGCGTGAACCGCGTTCACGCATCCTTCACGAAGTTGATGAATGATGCGTGAACGGGGTTCACGCATCCTACAGTAACTATTTTTTTTTAATTTCTATTTTTATTTTTTGTTTTGTTATATATATATATATATATATACAAACAAAACATAAAATTCAACAGAATTTATCTGCTATTTAATATCCAGCAGAACTGCCATTACAACAGTCTGGATTTTGACAGAAACCATCACCCAGGGCTCTCTTTTATAAGAGGGCTTGCCCTGGAAATCATACTGCATTTCCGATGTGGGATTCAGGTTCTCTTTTCCTGCACAGAACATTCTGCATTTCCGATGCGGGATTCTGTTTCAAGTACGCGACTTTGAAAGACTGTAAAATACAAACTATACGACCAATATAAATGAAACTTAAAACATGGATTAAACATATAATAAATAGTTGAAAATGAAAAGAATTTCGTAAAAAGGGTTGATGAATAATAATTTATAAGCTTTCAAAACCATCAATTTGAAACTTAAAAAAGTTTCAAGTACGTGACTTTGAAAGACCATAAAATAAAAACTATAAGACCAATATGAATGAAACTTAAAACATGGATTAAACATACAAGAAATAGTTGAAAATAAAAAATAATTCATAAAAAGTGTTGATGAATAATAATTTATAAGCTTTCAAAACCACCAACTTGAAACTTATAAATGTTTCAAGTACGTGTCTTTGAAAGATTATAAAATACAAACTATAAGACCAATATGAATGAAACTTAATATACGGATTAAACATATAATTATTAATTACATAATAATTAATTAGTTAATTAGTAAATTAGTAATATAATAAATAATTATAAATATTCATTACAATTATTAGTTATTAATTATTAATAATTAATTATATAATAATTAATTAGTTAATTAGTACTATAATTTTTAATTTTTATTATAATTATTAATTATATAATTAATGATTATATTACTAATTAACTAATTAATTGTTATGTAATTAATAATTAATAATTATATTACTAATTAACTAATTAATTTATATATAATTACTTTTTAATAATTAATAATTATATTGGTAATTAACTAATTAATTATTATATAATTAATAATTACTAATTATAATTAATAATTATATTACTAAATATTATTACTAATTATATTACTAATTATAATAAATAATTATATTACTAATTAATATGTAATAATTATAGTTAATAATTATAGTACTAAATAACCAATTAATTTTTAATAGTTAATCATTATATTGGTAATTAGCTACTTAATTATTATATAATTAATAATTAATTATTATATAATTAATAATTAATAATTAATAATTAATAATTAATAATTATAATAAATAATTATAATCACTAATTATATTACTAATTAATCAATTACTTATTTTATAATTAATAATTATATTACAAATTAACTAATTAATAATTATAGATAAATAAAAAATAATTATAATTAATAAATATATTACTAATTAGATAATTAATTATTATATAATAAATAATAAATAATTATATTTAATAATTATATTATTAATTAACTAATTAATTATTATATAATTAATAATTAATAATTAATAATTATAATTATAATTAATAATTACTATTAAGATTTATATTACTAATTAACTAAGTAATTATCAATTAATAATTATACTACTAATTAACTAATTAACTATTATATAATTATATTACTAATTAACTAATTAATTATTGTATATTAGTAATTAATAATTAATAATTATATTAATTATTAACTTATTAATAATTATATTACTAATTAACTAATTAATTATTAGCTATTTGTAATATGTTTAATCCATGTTTTAATTTTCATTTATATTGGTTTTATAGTTTGTATTTCATAGGCTTTCAAAGGCACGTAAACGTATTTAAGTTTCAAGTTGGTGGTTTTGAAAGCTTATAAATTATTTTTCATCAACATTTTTTTATGAAATTCTTTTTATTTTCAACTATTTCTTATATGTTTAATCCGTATATTAAGTTTCATTCATATTGGTCTTATAGTTTGTATTTTATAATCTTTCAAAGACACGTACTTGAAACATTTTTAAGTTTCAACTTGGTGGTTTTGAAAGCTTATAAATTATTATTCATCAACACGTTTTATGAAATTGTTTTTATTTTCAACTATTTCTTGTATGTTTAATCCATGTTTTAAGTTTCATTCATATTGGTCTTATAGTTTTTATTTTATGGTCTTTCAATGTCACGTACTTGAAACTTTTTTAAGTTTCAAATTGGTGGTTTTGAAAGCTTATAAATTATTATTCATCAACCCTTTTTACGAAATTCTTTTCATTTTCAACTATTTATTATATGTTTAATCCATGTTTTAAGTTTCATTTATATTGGTCGTATAGTTTGTATTTTACAGTCTTTCAAAGTCGCGTACTTGAAATAGAATCCCGCATCGGAAATGCAAAATGTTCTGTGCAGGAAAAGAGAACCTGAATCCCACATCGGAAATGCAGTATGATTTCCTGGGCAAGCCCTCTTATAAAAGAGAGCCCTGGGTGATGGTTTCTGTCAGAATCCAGACTGCTGTAATGGCAGTTCTGCTGGATATTAAATAGCAGATAAATTCCGTTGAATTTTATGTTTTGTTTGTATATATATATATATAACAAAACAAAAAAAAATAAAAAAAATAAAAATTAAAAAAAAAGTAACTGTAGGATGCGTGAACCCCGTTAACGCATAATTCATCAACTTCGTGAAGGATGCGTGAACGCGGTTCACGCATCCTTCAGCTTGGTTAAGATGCGTGAACCCCGTTCACGCATCTTCCTGGGGTCAGTGATGCGTGAACGGGGTTCACGCATCTTGGATCCAGTTTTAAAAATATCGGAACCCTAACCCATTTTACCTAATTTTTGTTTTTTTAAAACCCATATTAAAAAATGGGTAGGTTTAGGGTTCTTAAAAAATGAAAATAATAATAATAATAATAATAATAATGATAATAATAATATTGATAATAAACGTCATAATAATAATAATAATAACAATGATAATAATAATAATAAAACTAATAAATATTAATAAAACCAATAATAATTATTTCTTATCAATTTTATTTTAAGTAAAAATTATACTAACAACAATTTTTATAAAAATATATTATTACCAAATTAAATAAAAACAATATTACCACTTGCGCAAACATATTGCCATTATTATAATTTAAATATTACCCTTGTATTGTCGTTATAAAATTCTATTTAGATTTGTTTTTTTTTTCAATTTAATCTATTCATCTAATTTTATTATTTATTCGAACGTTCGGTGACAACGCACTCACCACGATCCAGCGCACGATCACCGCTACTAGTGCGGTGACCACGCATCGGTCCGAGACCCACCAAAACCACAAACATCAAAAATATCAAACCAGGTCCCGAATAATCCACGTCCAAAAGGCGCAAGACCAAGAAAAGAATAAAAATAAAATAAAATAAAATAAAATAAATAGGCATCTGATATCGGGGTGCGACAATACATATGGTTACATTATTCATTTTGAAGGAAGACATTGCGAGAAGGAGAAGTTCGGTAAAATTAATGAGTTCTTATTCATTCCATTAATTGAATTTTCTTTTATAGTCTCCAAAAATAACAGTATACACTATAGTTATTGATAAATAACATCCTTTTTATTATATAAAATTTATATTATTAAAATTTTACATTATATTCATACTCATTAATTAGTTATACACATTCTTTAGGTTGGGTTTTTCAACCACATGAATGATATTATAATGTTAAAATAAAGAGTGATTGAAAAAAATTTATTGTTTTAATATGATGATATAATTTTAAATTTAGTATATTGTCACAATTGTTCAATTTACATATATATATGTATATTCATTGATAATATTCATTATTTTTATTGATTCTAAATTCTTAAAAATAATATTCTAAATAATAGTTATGAACATCCAATATAAATTAAATATAATAAACACTATAATTTATATAAATTTAAATATATAATTAAGTTCCCATAAAATAAATCTTATAGGTTAAAAAAATATGATAATGGAGAAAGGATTATAATTTTAAAATTGATGTTAATATAGAATGAATGGACCAAATAACAAATAAATAACAATAGTAATAGGGAATGATTATTAATTATGTAATATGGAACTATAAATTATTAAAATATAGATAAATAAATAGAAATATTGTTCTTAGATAGATATATAATGAACCAAAATTTATTATAATAGTGGTTAGAGGGAAACTGACCACGATATAATCTTAGGTATGGTTTTATCATCTCAATTTTCATTACATGGAATTTATTCCATGTTCACCACCTGTATTATTTTATAACATGTATATACAACCCTATGTGTATATCTTATCCTATATTTCATAAAATTCATTGGATTTAGAATACATGAGACATCATCTCTTTTATGGGATATTTATTCCAATTTAATCAAATCCATATGGTTTCTTTTCCAATATCACTTTCAAATAATGATTATCTATGTATAAATTTTTATATAGTGAATAATTTGTGTTATTTCAGTTTAATAATCCATTTAATTTCTTATCCTATATTTTTTTTATGGTTTACATATATTCTCACCATTTCACCACCCTTCATTTCACTATTCACTTGAAATGATTCTTATGTATTAAGATAACCTTATCTTTTCATTTCATTCGGTAATATTTCTCCTTTATATTCTATTAATTTGTATGACTTTATAGATTTTTATATACTTAATAATATGTTTTTTAAGATCATTTTATATTAAATATTATTTTATTTTAAAAAAATTAAAATAATTTTATTTAAGGTTTTCAAATTGTTCCCTTCGTCCAATGGTTTCTTGAATTTTATCTACAAAGATCCCTATCTATGTTTTCATGGGTATTATAATGTAATTTTTACCCTCATTTTTAAATTAATTTTATAAATATATAATTTTTTAACTATTTCACAATCAATTATTTTTTCTAATTATTTAATAACAATATACTATAATGATACTATCAACCTTATTTTTATAGATGGATTACGATCATCTTTTATGGATTTCTTTATGAAACCTATTTATTTAACAAGGGTTCTGTATTATATTGTTAATTTATAAATCTTACCATGTTCATCAAACTCACATATATACTTTCTTCATTTTTTTATGGGTGTGTGTGTGGAATTATATACCCATCTAATGTGATGCAAAATGAATTATAAATCATGATATTATATTTAATAGGGATTAAACACCAACCCCTAATGGACACTATCCAATGTGAGATAGGTGGGCCTCACATTATATATCCCACTAATGCATAGGGTAAATCCATATATCTCCTAAGTGGATTTTTGAGGAATTGGGGAGTGAACCCAATTAACTATGGAACTATGTCCACTACGTGATAATGATATTGGTCAAGATCCTCACATAAAGAAATGATTTTATATTCTTATTCATGTTCCAAATTCTTATATTATAACCATATGTTATGAAATATCTCTATGTTTGGTTTTTAGGAAACATGTTTCCACATTCTTTTTACTCATGTTCTATGTTATTTTAAAATACGCATTTTAGAACTCATGATTTATGATATAATTTTCTAAAATTATTTATCTAATTTAATATTCATTCTCTTTGATTATTTTATCATAACCACATGTTTATACTATACTATCTTATGATATCTAAGTGTTATCTTCATTGTTTATCCTTACAATAAATTTGAGATCATTGTTTCCTATATTTCCATTCCTAAGGTTATGAAAATGAGTATAACATATGATATGTATCAATATAGGTCATGTGTGGAGTGAATATAATGATATGTTTATTGTATTAGGTAATATATTGTTTTTAAATCTAATCTATAATGTCACAAACAATACATGTTCTATGGTGTAATTTATTAGTAAGTAAAATAAATATTTATGTCATATGATGTACTACATATATATGTTATGTTAATAAATTATTATTACTGTGGTAATATAATTTATTATTGTTGAAGTATTATCAGTTTTGTTTAGTCAAATTGTTTTCTATTTATTTTTTAGACTTTTGAAATCCCAGTTTTAACCACAAAAAAAGTTTCAAAAAGAAGTACAATCACTCTAAATAAGAAAAAATTCAGATAATTTTTATAAATTTTTTTTAGTATCACTTATCAATTTTCATATTAAATGAAAATAATTTGGTAGGATCAATCATAAAAATTTTAAAATGATATTATGTGTAGGAACATGATTTTTTTTATTTTTTCATTGGTTTGGTGTTAGGAAAAAATTATAAACACTCTTTATAATTGATTCAAAATCCATGTTCAAAAAAAATTATAATGTACCATTCTATTTACCTATATATTTTTATGTTTTTATTTCATCAATGAAGAATAAATAAAGAAATATGAAATTACAAAATGTATAAAAATATATGGAAAATAAATCCAATAAATGGAATCCAATAGTTAACAATTTTTTTAATTTAATTTGGAAAAATTACATTTCATACTTATATTATTGAGACAACAATTTAAATTTCTTTAATCTAATTTCACATGAATATATGTCTCAATATCTAAAAATTGGTATAAATTTTTAATTTAAATCTTAGTGAGGGATCCATGGACACTACTTGTATTGTTTCCCTATGTTGATCTAAGAGACATCGCAATTTATTAAAAATTCTCTCACAATTAGAAAACTCTAATTGTTCTTGATGATAAATGATAAATTAAATAGTATAAATTAATGGATTATTTCATAAACATTTAAATATTAATACTCTTTAATACAATATATTGTATTATTTTTATTTTTAACTTTAATTCATGAAAATTTTCATTTACCAGATTAATCATTATTGTTCAATACATTATTTGATTTACAAATGTTTTACTTTCCTATTAGTGAATGTTATACTAAATTACTTTGAAATATTATTTTCAATACATTAATTGTTAGGTGATTCATGGGATATAAATTCCACATATAACATATTTATATAATATCTCTTGAGTAATGTTGATGTTGAGAAATATTAATATGACTATCGATATTAATTAATTATTCTTTAGCCCATCTTATCTTTAGACCTTCCCTATGAAAAAAATATAAAAACCATATATACTATATATTACCATTTAGGGAGAAATGTTTTATGATTATTTATAATTCCTACCCATAATTAAGTTTTATTATAGGATGATTCTAATTGAATTTCAAAATATATTTTTTATTTATCATTATGTTGGGATATTATACGTTGAAATATAGACTGATATGGAAATTTTCTCTTGATTCTTGGAAAAAATACTTACACGATGATATTTATTATGTTTATATGGTTCTTTTAACATTTTAGGGAAACAATTAGAAATGATGTACCAAGGATTGAACATCATAAATCCAATTTCCCATTGTATTTCTAACAATTAAAATATTTTCAATAGAATGTTCATGGTTGATACAAAGGTGTTATATTTATCTACAATCAATTTTTTTTATAATTTTATTTCCAAACTTTCTTTAAAAAATAATGATATCATTTGAGATAAATATTAAAGATCATCACTATTATCAATGTTTAATATTTATCCTATTAAGAAGAGAGAAATAAATGTGGTTATATAATTTTTTTTTTGTGAATTGAAGTACTAAATTTTATTTATTTATACATAATTTAATATTTTAACTTTTCATATAAAATTTCAACACCATTTTAAATAATATTTAATGATTACATTATGTTCCACCCACCTAAAACAGTAAAATTATCCTTTATAAATTCCTCTAGATTTTTATGGTTTCATATCTATTCTAATATTTAGAGAACTATCACCCTAACATATTGAGTCCATATACTTGAGATTGTGTTTAAATATAATTAAGTTATATTTAGAGATGATTTAAATAATATTGTGTTGATTTATATCACAGGTTTCATTTTTGTTAATGTAATGTTGTGTAATATATATTGTAAATGAGTGGAGTATTGAACTGATATTTCACTTGGGGTGTGATTGAGAAATTTGAATAGTATGAGTCGTCAAATTTTTTAATTCTCAATTATAGAAGAATGATTATGTTTTCAACTAATTAAATGTTTCTAATTATAAAATGTTAAATTCATTTTAGTTTTATATTATATTTTTCATAGGGACAATTTATTATTCAACTATTGAGTAATTTGTTAACACATTAGTTTCATTTATTTATAACCATTATTTTTAATGATTCTATATACAATACTAAAAAATTATTATATTTTTTTGGGATTCTTGTAAAGAATATCATGTTAGAAACCTTGGATGGATTTGATAAATTAATTCGATATGCAAAAAAACATGTGGTAATCGTCGATACCACCACATGATTGAGTTTGAGGGATAATTAAATTAATTATTCAACATGTATCATTTTAAATCATGTTTAGTAATGTTGAAGGTCACCAATGTATGAATAATGAAAGGCAGTTAAAATGTTGTATACACAATGACTATAAATACCACGCTATAATGAATCTATGTTTGAGCAAACCCCTTGGTGAAAAATTGACTAGTTGTCAACAATTTATAAATATAGAACCTTGGGCTGAAAATATGATATTTATTGATAAATATTAAGGCATTTAAATTTTATTCCATATACAATATCCATTTCAACCTACAACCATTATGATCAGGTTATTTGATTTATGATATCATGGAAAAATATTCAAAGGTGACATGTTGATCCCTAGAGATTCAATATTTTAAAAGGAGGATATATCCACAAAATTCCAGAACATTATATGTTTCAACATTTACATGAATCCAAGAAGTAGAAAATATCATATTTTTTAATAGAGATATAGGAATCATGAAAAAATTATAATTTTTTATAGTTCAATTGTTGAATAATATATATTTAGAAAAAAATTGTGTTTTTAATGTGGAGGGTAATTGTTAACTACTGCTACTATTATAGAGATATGTTGGATAAGCGGACAAATAATGTGGATTGTGAAGATAAATTCCCTTGATTCAATTTGATTTCTTATAACAGTCTTTAATGATTTCATGAATTGTTTCTTATATATTTATAACTATCCCACATGTTCTGTAGAACTTGTTTCTTATTGTTGATTTCTAATAATATTTTGTGTGTGGTGACAATATAATTATTTATTCATTATTCATTATAAGTAATTAATAATGGTGTATCACCATTATTGTAGTAGAGAATAATGTTTGGAGATTATTCATAGATTTTTATAATGGATATTGGTTCTAAGTGCACTTGTGCATAATTATGTTTCCTTAACCATAATATATTTATATAATTATTTCAGTTTTAATTGGAATTTGATAATCCATGATTTATTTAATTTATTTAATTTAATAATTAATAATATAATTATAATCAGAGAATTTATGAAAATATACTTATTATGAAAATATATTATTCGAAATTAATCCCTCGATTCTTCATTTAATATAAATGTTTTATTTTGGCAGTATTCTATAGATTTTATTTTTTAATAGGATATTTAATTTATTTATATTTTTAACATTCCAAATAAAAATTAAGAAAATCCTGTAAGATTATTTTGTTGAATTTTACATATAAAATAATACTTAAACATTCAATTAATATACAGTGATTTTTTTATTTTGTAGTAAAGGGTCATGAAATTTATTTCAACACATTTACCACCTTCCTTAGGAATTTATGACTCTTAATCACATGTCATAATCTATTTATTTTTTCAAATTGATATGTTTTATATTTATTACATTTTTTCAACCATTGTTTACTACCACTTAGTGAACATATGAGTTAAAAATTTAAATTTTTTCTATTTATAATGGAAATATTAAATAATGTTAAGTATTATCTATAGTTAAACATGATGGGGTAATAGTGCTTCCAAAATTTATTTAGTATATTATATATTTCTAATGTTATATTAAGATCATGTATATATCTAATATTTTATAACGACTAAATATTATATCATATGTATTAGGATATATATATATATATATATATATATTCTATTTCTATTGTAATAAAACTCCAAAAAATATATGTTACTATAATTATGGTTTTTTCATATATATCCCTTGATTTTCATTTAAAAAAACATATTTTTCTTTACATTATACAAAATAATTATACTACTGAATCCATGTCGACCGATGTGGTATCAATAAATTAAAAACCCCTAAAAATTGGAATTAATTTTCTTTCCAATAATATCTCCTTTCATTATATAAATTATTTAATATAATTTGCCAATATATTATCACACCATGATGTAGATTATTTTTACAGAATATACATTTTGGAAATCTTACCAATACCATTTTATATTTATCTAAACATAACATATCTCAATATGATTATATCCCAATATATATTTGAATATTTTGAAATGATTCGATGAACATTTTTAGAAGAAGAACACAAAAATATTATCAGGGTTATTTCTAAAGGATTTTAATTCAATTTGGATTTCTAGTAATTCATATCAAATAAATTACCATCAAATTTAGAACACAATCCATTGCATTTTTAGAGAATAAATATGTAGATAAATCGAATTTTAAAGTGATTTATATTTATAAAGTTCTGAGATGTGAGTTTTTTTAGTTAAAAATTCATTATTGATATGTTATATGGTATAAAAAATTGAACTCTATGTTTTCTAATGAGAAAAGGTATATTTATTATTTTAAAATTTCTTGTGATACCATAGAGATGTGACACAAACATTTACTAATTTATTAATATTCTAATTTCTTATGTGATGTAACAAGAAAACAAATGTGACCATAAATGATAATTAAGAGACTTGAGAGAGTGGTGGGATGAACCAATTCTCCCAAAAATAATTTTTTCCCCAAATTATTTCAATGTTCACTAGTGTGTTGGATTGTATGATCAATTAAATGAATGATAATTTGAGGTATAAAGTTTATATAAAGACGTTTAAATACCTTATTAATATAAAGTGTTCTCCAAAACATTTTATTGAGTAGTTATTCTATAGTGGTATATTGTTTTAATAAAATTTCATATGATGTTTCTTATTTTATATAATGTGTATATGATTGAATAGGATGGTAGAAATATAATTTTTTATATGAAACTTTAAATACATTAATAAATTATCAATGATGAATTGGAGAGACCGTGAATTCCTTTTATCTATCTTCCTTAAGTTCCATAAATCAATGGATGTTTTTGTACCTTGTTCTTATCTAAGAATTGTATTTTTGATCATTATATTACGTTATATATTTTTTAATAGCTATCAATCTTATTAATAAAAATTTACATATAAAATATATAACATTATATAGAAGCATAAAAAATATATTGTGGAAACATTAACCATGGAGTAGTTTTATCTAGTCATTAATTGATCCAATATCCACAATCATAATCTCTAGATCATTGAATATTTCTTTTCCATTTTTATTCTATCTATTACGGAATAACAGATACCATATCTTCGTTTCCTCTAGACCATAATTGAGTTTTCTACATTAGCATAATGATCATTAAGAAGTTAAAATTTTTCATTATTTTAAATATTAATTGATCCAATAAGGATGTGGTTTTACAACCTGTTCCACCTAGTGAGTTGAAAAAATTATCATTCTTCAATATAATATATGTAATCCTAACCATAATAATTTTTATATTATTCTATGAAATATTTTAATAAATGAAGACATAGTTTGTCTAGGTGGTAAAAAGTGTTATCAATAAACTTCACCAAAAATCATTATGACACGATGACAAAATTTTGTCCATTTATCCAAAAAAAGATTCTCAAAAGAATTCTGTTTTTCTCCCAATGGATCCCAATAAAAGCAATGCATCTCTAGGAACCCTATAATGAACCATGTATTCTTTACCTAATTTTATTCCAATTTTAATATGATATATAAAATATTAATTTGTTTTTCATCACACCCTAATATGGTTATAAACATTTCTATATTTATTTATTCCATTTTGGTATTTTCACCTTCTATCATCCTGAAATGAATCAATGAGAATATAAATAATAAATATAAGGTACTAACCATAATTATTACATAATTTAGTGTTTTATGTAAAGAATTCATTATCTTACATTAGAGGATCTATTAAGGTTTAAAGTTTTAGATATCAAATCCTTAACTCATTCATCAGATAACCATATAATATAATACAGATAATTTTTATCAGTATCCATTTTCTAAAATATTAGTGAAAAATATTCACGACATTAAACATTTAATCTTCTATTACTTTATCCATCCATAACCCATGTAAAAAACCGTTAAAAATAATGGTAGGATAACAAAATCTCCATTGGCAATATAAAATTTAAAAAATGTCAGTCCAGTAAAAACATTGATAATATTTAATTTTTTTATCATTATCAATTATCTTTGAGTGATATAAAAATTATATTCACATGAAAAAACACTTTTCATTCAAATAAAATCATTAAATAGCATATAAATCAGAGAGAAATCATATAGGTATCCTGGGACATCATTATCCATTTCACTCTTATAAATAGTATACCCATACAATCGAATTCAATACCCAATACCTTGGCAAGTATCAAATACTAACCCATCCTTAGTTTATAACCAAACTACACGTCCTTGATCTATATCATAGCCAACCGTCCTTGAATTATAATTTAACCACCGGTCCTTAGTTTATGAAAAAACCACATATTAATATAAGTAATTACCAATAACCATAAAATAATCATAACACATAATGTCATTCAATTTTCATCATCACATGCTTATAATATTCTCTACACCCCTAAAGGACAATTTTCAGATATTAAAATAACATTCCCTTTTTGTAAATCCATTTTCAGGATGAAAATTAAAAAAAGAAAATGATGGTTTTATTTGAATAAAACAAGAAATTTAAAAAATGAATTGAAACTTCAATTAATGGTTATAATGGTGGAAATTTGTTTGAAAACATGTACGATAAAATAGAACATTCCTTTTTTCTTATGAAGAATGTCACACACTCCATAAAATGATTCATTTTTGAAAAACATTAAAAGAAATATAAAAATTCCACATAGTAAAATATCATTTCTATAATAAAAACATATTAAAAGCATGGGCATGGAAAATAGAATTATAAAGAAAACTGTAATATAGAATTTTTTTATATAAATTTTTTTTATCACTTTGGAAAATTTTGATCAAAATACCAATGACATAAAAACCTAAAAATATAAATTAAATTACATGATAATATATAAATTCTCAATATAAAATTTCAAATGTAATTTATATACTCCTCATAAAATGAATATATCAATGACATTAGAATATACCTCAATAAAATGCGAAAATATAAAGACCCTTTCGTCATGTCTTGAATGTCATATATATTCTTTATCTTCTTCTTCCCATACCACCTATTTTGGATAATTACAAAAAAAATTAAAAAATTGTATTTCTGAATAAACAAATTCGTATAGGATGAGGGGATGGAATTTTGTAATTTTGGTTTCTATTGTACTATCTTAAAGGGTTTAAATGTGTGAAGAAAAGAGGTGAGGCAGTGGACTTTTATAAGTGAGGTGAGTTTCGTAGTTGTAATTTTTGAAATGAAACAATTGTAACCACATTTTTTCATACTGAAAAAGGGTCCATGATGGAGGATTATTGAGAATGATAAATGATAATATCTAAACATTTAGATTCAATAGAATTTATTCTTGTTTTAGTTTATTTTAACCCCCATATTTTTAATTTAATACACATTAAACAATGTTTTCCCTTTACCACGGTACATAATAAATATTGATTTCAATATTAATTATGATTACAAATTAAGATAAACTAATTATAAAATATAAATTATTTTGATTCAAAATTAGATATCCCTTTTATCAAATTAAATTTATCTAAGTGGAAAATTTTATATGAATTCAAATCTCGTCTATGTGAGGAAAAAGTTGGTATTCAAAAATCATATTTTTCAAGAAAAATATCATTTTATATTTACATTATGACTAATAGTAATAATTTTGTGAAAATAAGTTAATATTTATTCATATATATATATATATATATATATATATATATAATTTAAAATATTTATCATTAGGGATTTTCTTAAATAATAAAAATGGAAAAACATTCTGCACATTAAAATTGTTTTTAGAAGAAAAAACAAGTTTTTAGCCCCAAAATCAGTCTTCTAATAAAATCCCATATAAATTTGATAAAATTTAATTAATTATAATAAATATTAAAAAATATTTATTTTTATTTAAATCATATTCCAAACATAATGGTACTTTTATATTACATGACTTACTGAAAAATATTGAATTGTTTAAAAAGTTGATATTTTACACCATTCTCTAGAAAAAACAATATAAAATGAAAAATTAAACTATTTCACATCATTTAAAATTTTATATTTTGATTTAAAAAATGAAATTATTATTTTATATTCATGTTCAAAACATTAGAAATTAATATTTTAACCAAAACCTTATAAGAAAAGTATTCAGTTAAAAATATATCATTTTTTATTTGATAAATACATTATATTTTTATGAATAATAAATTATTCAATCAAACTTATTATATCAATAAATGGGTTTCAAAATAATAACACCCTATTGTAAATTTCATCCATAAAGATTAACACACTAAAAAATAGGCGGGGACATATTTTTCTCATTACATTTTTAGATTCCCAGGTTTCCTCTTCCACCATATGGTTCTTATAGGAAAAAAACCTGGTAAATCACCATATCCAGTTACACGTTGTCTTTATGGTCATGAATTTAAAATGTATATTACTCATAAGAAATATTCTATTTCAACCAAAATTCTTCATCTCTCAATAAATGTGATGAATCCAGTATATATTTTCATTACACTGTAATATGAAATACAATATATACCAGAGATAAACACTTAGGTACACCAACTCAATTGAGAAATAATACAAGTATATATAGGATTTATTTCAGTCTGATGAATTATGTACATAGATTCTCCTTCTTACCATGTTTTATAACAATATACCATGGAGAAAATGGTTAAATACATGATCACCTACCATGATAGAAATATATTTTCTTTAGTTATTCAAATATCATTAATCTATACTATAAACCAACCTTATATATTATGTAATAAACTAAAACATATCATCCATTTCTTTTACCCACTCTATTCTCATAAACATCCTTTCACCAACATCATCTTAGAAAACTATTTTCTGATATTAGATTCTATATAATTCCTCAAATTCTTCCATTTGTATAATATAATGAAATATGTAATTATAAGAAAACTAAATGAAAGAAATACTCAAATCCTAGCCTCCCTGGTAAAATATTGAACAAGAAAAAAATAATATCATCAGTTTTCTAAATCATCAACATTGACTAGCCATTTGTTTGTAGATGAAAAGTTGTTTTGAAATTTATTTCCATATCTAATGTCTTCTAAAATGCATTTTAGAAACTAGATGTGAACATCAGATCATAGTCTGATAAAATGAATATAGGGACTCCATGTAACCATACTACTACCTTTAGATTTATTTGAGAAATACGATCTAAAGGCATTTATCTTGATTAAGAAGGAAAATCACATTTTTACAACCAAGAGTGTTTGGTAATACTACTACAAAATACATTGATATATTTTCTCATTTCTACCCCTTCACTAGAAAACGTTGAATCACTTCCTTTGGTAATTTAAATAATTCATTAACCTGATGAAGATTCAAACACTTTAGGGAAAAGTTATATTTATATCATTTTGTACTATCTCATCAGTAATAGCCCTGAAGGTATCTATATATCTTTATTCTTCCAAATGAGTGGAAAATAAAGAACTAAGAACTTCACTCAACAACTATTATTTCAACTATGAATCAAAAGGAACACCAAGTCTTTTGAAAAATATTAAAATACCTTTTTTTATCAATATTAAAACCTTAAAACTATCCCATATCATTAAATTAAACCATTTTCTACAAATGATGATCCTTGTCTTGTGCCTGATTAATTATTTCTAAAAAATCACTTTTAGTAAAACATGTAAAAAATTGGGGATATCCCAGCATCCCAAACTCTTAGATTTTTTTTTCAAATCATTGAATATATGTTCATGTCCAATCTTAATGTGGATATTATGGAATTATATTTTCAACTCAAAGTACCATACACTTTATTTGATTTTACAAGATGGAAATTAATCAAGAAATCATAATCCTTAATGAGTTCTGACTATCTTCTATGTCGCATTTTCAATTCATTCTTAGTGAATATATACATAAAAAATAATTGATGTGAATATTTTTCACACTATACACCTAAAAAATGATGCCTTCAATTTTTTTAAATCAAAAACCCAAAAAAATAATTCTATATCACATGTAGTGTAATTTAACTCATTAGGTTTTAACTTGTGTGAATCCTAAGAAATCACCTAATCAGAATTCATTAGGAAAAGGCCAATTAATTTTAATGAAGCATCAATATAGATGAAAACATCTCCATTTTCAGATGGTAGATCCAAAACTGTATCATTCATCAATAATCATTTTAGTTACTAAAAACAATCATCACACATGATTTATAGGTTAATTTTAATCTTTTTTTAGTTAACATATTCATTAGGCAAGAAAAACAGTTTAATGTTTCAACAAGTAGTCGTTAGTAACCCCCTAATTAAAGAACACAATGGATATTTGTGATATTTTTGTGTCTTTTACATTCTTCAACAAATGTTTTTTATAATTGTCAATAGTCATTCCATATATAGAATAATGTTTCTATTGAAATTTTTTTTGGCATCCACATTTCACACTTACTTAATTTCCCCTGTAGATTATTTTCATTCAAGATTTGAAAAAAATACTTACGTGTCATTTATTTTCCTCCAAACATATATAATAATCCAAAATAGATTCAATAATCAAACCCATTAAATTTTACATGAAATCAAGATTAATTTTTTTAATAATGTCTATAAATAAAGCTCGTACATTGGGTAACCCAAATTAATAACTACAAACTCATAGTTCCCATATATAGTCTGAAATTAATTCTTCGGAATTACATTCTCCTTCATCATTTGTTGATGTTACCCAGAACATAGGTCAACATTGGAAAAATATTATTCTCCCTAGTGCTAATGAAAAAATCATTTATATGAGGCAATGGATACTTGTTCATAATAGTAAGGTTATTCAAGGATCTGTATACTACAAAAACTCTTATTGAACCATATTTCTCTTTATTAAAACTAACCAGAGAACCCTATGTTGTAGTACATGGTTGAATGATACCTATATCTAACATATCCTAAATTTTATTTCCGAATTATAAAATTTAAACATGAGTTATCCGATAGGGGGGTATTTATATAGGATTAGCATCATGCACTACTTCAAAAGTATACTGAAAATCCTATTTAGGAATAGAACCATGAAAAACATATTGATATACATATATGTATTCATTTACTACTAGAACATGACTAATTTGAATGGTTTCTTTATTTTCAACAATATGATCTAGTTATAATTATCTAGCAATCTAATCTATTTCTCAGATTATTAGTATGTTATTAACGGCATGAAATCATTGAAAATATGTTTTTCTTTTATGTAACCTATCCTAGAATGATGAAATAAAATATAATCTATAATATCATTGATATCATACTATAATATATCCAATTCAACATGATTTTCAAAAAATACAATCCCATTGATAACAATAGTATTATTCCTATAAATCATGGTTTCATTAACATTTGAAACAGGGGTTTTTTAATTAATTATCTATATTATTTTAAAGTTCGAATATTCCAATCTTACAATAAAAGTTTCATGAAATATATGAAAGTTAAGATCCAAAGTCAAATTTGGTTTTGGTGTAATTTGAATAAAACCAATAACATACATAAGACAACATTATTTTATGGACCAACATACACTGTAGTAGAAGAAAAATATTTTTACACACTATTTTTCTTTAGGTATTCCTAATTTCTGCTCGAGTAAAAAAATTTGGACATATGTTTCCATAATTCCCCGACTCATTGAACATAAAATATCTTACCATCAGTATTTCATTACATTCATCATTAGTTTACACACATTAATGGGCCATATAGAAAAATTTACCTCATCATAAGTACTTCCTAGACATCATAAGATATTATCTAGGATGATTTTTACCACACTCTCACAATATGATAACGTAGTTTTCTTACCTCCAAACTTCTTTAATGAATGTATCCCCATTGAATGTAAAATTTAAATCTTCATCTACTTGTTTGTATTTAATACATGGTCATCAATAAACTCAGTTTATACCTTCTAAACACATTGAACACATTTTTCATAGATTTTTAATTTATAATAATCTAATTCCAATTTATATATTGGATTGAATCCAAAATATGATCTATTAATCATACTATCAAGATCCTGGATGATATTTAGGATATACCATCCCAATTGAGTGATTGTCTCATCATATACAACTACATAATATCACTACTTTTTATTGAATTCCTACTATTTTTTCCATTACAAGTCAAGCATCTTTAGGAAAATATTTTTATTGGGGATATTCTTAAATTCATCCCATTAAAATGTATCAATAAATTTTATTTCACCAATATTGTTAATCATTGACCACCACTGGTTGGATTTAGCTTTAAAAAATTAAATATAAAGACTTACCAATGGATTGTCTAAACATACCATATCAACCAATACCATTTCTTCGGCATTAGTATTTTTTACATTAGCTATCACGAGCGCATATAATCCAAAGAATAATGGAGGATGTTGTCCCATAAAATGATCTACTATTTACACGTTCCACAGTTGAAGATATTACCTCTCCCAAGAAGATTTTTCACAACCATTTATAGCCTATGTCAAATAATCCTTCATTATAGTAGACTATTATATTACAATTACTACAACATTAGTATACTGATTGGGAAGTATATTTTCCTCTCAATTTCATCCCACTGCAGATTCCTTATTTCCTATATGGAAAAGAATTTTAAACGAAAAAAAAATTTAGATGAAGAAAAATTGTAATATATATATTAAATATCAAATAAACTAAACCATATAGTATAATTCTTCATGGGTATTATATTATCATTTACCTAAACTCTAATGTTATGTAAACCAATCTTTGATAATAATTTTAAGGACACATCCTTAAAAATTACATAATATTGAGTTTTATGCAATTAATTGATTATCTTGAATATCAGGATGTATTTTGGATTAGTGTTTTAGTTAATATATCCACAAATAATAAATAACATAATAATATAACACAAAATGGTCACTTCCAATCAGTAGTTAATTTTTCACAAATTGAAATTGTTATGTTAAAACATGATTTGTTTTTAGATAAAATATTCGAGGTATTTAAATTTACCACTTTGGTTACGTTAACCATCTATAAAACCTATATTTTTTAAAAAAAATTTGAATGATAAAAAAATGGTCAGTGTTGGATATAAAAAGAAATAAAACTATTAGTTTTGTGAAAACATTAAAACCCCTGAAATGATTACCTTTATTCCATGTTATTTATGAGAAATAGATAAATCATTTTAATATGAAAAAACACATTTTTTATCAAATAAGGTTATCAAATATCATATAAGGAATATATAAATCAGGTAGTTATTTTGCGGAAAAATTAACCCTATTAATGTAACAAATGGAATAAATATATGGTCGACTTCCATACCTAATGGAATTAGCAAGTATCTTAGGCACACCCATCTTTGGTTTATAATGTACCCAACCAACCTTGTATTGTAACATAAAATCTTTCCCATCATTTATAACATAAAATCCATCCTTATTTTATAATTTAACCACCCATCAATAAAAATAATTTTTATGAACCATCACATAATCATAACACATAAAAGATTTAAAATTTATGAATTAAACTCTAAATATATTCCCTTCACCCAAATGAAAACATTTTCATATATTAAAATATCTATCCATTTTTTAAAAAATTGAAAACAATACCTCAAAAATGAATTATGGTTCTTATTTCAATAAAACAGTAAATATTTTAATCAAATCATAAAAATGAATAATAATTATTCCTATAGAGAAATCATTTCTGCTATATATTTTAAAATTGAATATATTTTTTTTATAAAAAATTTATCACCTTCTGTACAAATATTATTTTTTAGAAAACCTTGATGAAAGGACATAAAATACCTATATAAAACTCTCATTTCCAAAATAAAATCATTTTAAAAACATGGATATCAAAGAAAATAGAGTTTGAAGGAAACAATAAAATAAATTTTTTTAAAATAAAATGTCTCATATCACATTAGAAACATTTGAATAAAAATTCATATGAAATAATGAAATTAATAAAAACCATAAATACAATCATAATTAAAAAAATTCAAGATATATAATGTTGATATGGACTGTATATACAACTTAAAAAACAATATATGTTAATAACATCAAAATATGAATCAATTAAATGAGATTGAGATGAAGTAACTTACATTGAGTCATACTCATAAAATGTGTTATATATATTCCTTGTCTTAGTCCACCTCTTTAGGAATATACCTAAAGTATTCCTAGATTTTTTTTCCGAAAACAATGGTTTCTAGGATGATATTATTGAAGTTGGTAAGTGATAGGGGAGAGTCTTGACCATCCCAAAAGTGTTTTATGGTGTTAAGGAGACAGGATAGAGGTGGACGTTTAAAACTGAGGTGAATAGTAAACATGAATTTTTTTAAAATGAAACGATGTAACCTCATTTTTTAAACACCATAATAATTAAAAATATATTAATTTTAGAAAAAATTAAATTTCATTGGTATCTTTCACTGCATAAAAGATCAAGTTTTAACAAAATTTTATACTCTATTAAAACATTATTTGCACATTATCATTATAAAATAACACTTAAATTTGAATTTCTAAATAAGAATAAATAAAATATGAAAAATATATAGTTTAACAATGTTCATTTTTTATATATTTAATGGAATTAAAAATAATAATCATTTGAAAGAAAAATAGATGTTTTCTGAAAAACTATTATTTTTTCAATGAGAACAGTTTCATCGTTTCTTGCATTCTTATGATAAAATTAATTTTTACCACTATTAAAACATTAATAAAATTAAATTTGATTTATTTTTTAAATATTATTATCATATAATTTTGGGTAAATTTTTTCAATTTTCTTGAGTTGTTTTTCAATTAATAGTCAAATATACAAACTTTTATTGAAAAATAAATTTTTATTTAAATAAGTTAAAAATATAAATTATATTTTCAATTAGTTATAAACTATAATTAGTTCACTTATATTTAAATTTTAACTAATATAGTTCATTATGTGAAATTTCATATTTAATTTTTATATTAAAACCTTCCATGATTATGATAATTTTCTCTTCGAAATCACTCTTTTTCAATCGTGTGTATGATAAACTACTACCTTGCAAACTGATGTAACTTGTTTTCCCGAAAATCATATCATTTTTTGATATAATGATGGGAATAATGTTTATATTTAATATTTTATTTTTAATTTTTTTTCAAACTATAATATGTCAAAAAACTTCTTAGTTCGTATGCTATTTAAAATATGATAATGTCACTCATGAGTATGGTGATCTACAGCCTCGTAATCCGATGTCAATGGTTTTGAACATATATATTGCCTGTAATTTAATAATTATATAAATAATTAATAAATGATATATATATCAAGTATATAATATTTATTATATATATTAAATATATCTTCCAATTAATTACCCTTTCACCTGTTAAGGGAATGATATCATCGCTCATGCGTACAATACCCTACTATCCCCATGAAGTGATGTCATTCATTTTATATAACCATATTTTAAAAATGTTTATAATAATTTATATGTTTAGTAGATAAGATATTTATAATATTAGTATCATTATATATTTTTATTTTATTATATCTTATGTACCTGAACAAGAACATTCATTATAAAACATTAATGGGAAAATAAGAATATTAACACCATATAAAATGAAAAATGATATATTATTATCATGTGGGTGGTAAAATGGTATATGAGGATCATGTATGATATTATAAATATGGTTATGGTTATGTTAAAAATTAATATCATGCATCAACCCATTATATAGTAGTTTACAACATTTTCAACTAGATAAAAGATTGAGGTAAGGGACCCTGACTCATTTTATCTTCATTAAGATCTGTTGTTATGTTATGAACAAAATGTATTTTATATTGTTTATATAAAACTCATTTTTCATATACAATAATTAATCATTAATAATTAATGTAATTAAATGTTTCAATTTTAATTATTTCATCAAAGGTTATTAGACTTCAAAAATACCAAGTGGAAAATGATATTATAAAATATTGGTTTCTTTTTTGATTGCCAAATTTATCATGAAATAGTCACATTACTATGACCATTTTTCATTAAAAAATAAATTTAAATTATATATAAATATTCTTATTTGACTGATATTACTATTTTTTAAATATAGTGTTTACATTGCATGTTATTTGATTAACTCTTGAAATATGGATAAATATGTAATATTTTTTCAATATGGATATTTATTGTTGAAGAATATTAATTATTAAATTAAGTATATTATTCTATATTTGATGAGTTATTTTCCAATTTAATTACTTATGGGTATTAGTTATATAAATCCTCATAATGCATCGATTGGTGTCAAGAGGCAATTCAGTTGTCCATATAATATGCAGTTTTTTCCTATTAGTTTTAATCTCTCACGCGGATGGACATGATAGTAGAGGTTTTAATGGTGATTGAGAAAATTTAGTCCAATAAATAAAAATTACCTTTACTTATAATTCAGTTATTATTATAATCAATGAGACTTTCTCAATGATATTATCTCTGGTATAATTTCATTCTTATCTTATTTAATAACATGAATGTGTGTTCAGTTATTTACCTTTCCATATTGATTATGTATTATCTAGTATTGATATAAAAGTTATTGATTAAATGGAATTTGGTTTTAGTTATTTAAATTTACATATTTATTATTTTCTATTTATTCATGATAGCTTCCATTTTATGTAACCCTTTTTTATCAATTGATCAGACCTGAATTTTGTTTCCTTTCCCCAAGATATCATGAAGAATTATTAGAAAGAGTCCAATCGTGAAAAATGATCTTCATTAATATTGTTTTTATTTTATTTCACTATTTAATATGGGAATCAGGATTGTGTATTTTACTCCAAAACAACTAAAATTATCATTCTTTTTGGATTCTACCCTTATATAGATGGCAATGTAATAAAGTATGCACCAGCTCCAGGTTACTTTTGTCAGGGTTGTTATAGTTGGTATCATAAAGTGTTTTTTTATAGACCATATGAACTACATTATGTAAATCATATATTAGGGAACATAACTATATAATTGGATTTGAGGATAAGTATAGTTGATCATCCTAATGTTTTTTAAGGAATATATTATATGTAATTTCCTAGAAATACATCCCTAACATGACACTGCATGTATATGTTGCTCTAGAATACAGGTATATAGGGATAAGAAATCTATAAAGTGGGAATTGATCTTGAACTTATCATCACCTAGTGCATGATTATTACCCTACTGCACATATATTTTGACACCCTTGGTAGATATGATTAGGATAATACATATTTTCTTTAGAGAACCATTATGATGGATTTTTAATAATTTTATCCCCAAAAAATACATGATTGTGATTGTGAGTTTAACAAATCATCTACTTTAAAATGTAATTTAAGTGTCATACCATATTTGGAATTATAAATTTTGATTTAAAAATCATTACATTACCATCGAATCTAGTTTGTTAATTTTTTTTATAAATGGATCTTGTATATAATAAGGGTATCAATACTCGTGGATAATGTAGATATTTACATATTGAGAAATCCAAAATAGATGGTATTTAAACTTAGAGGATCATGGCTATATTAGTGTAGCATTATACGGTTATGATAAATAGACATTCCTAGATGGTGAAACTTATTATTTTGTAGCATGATTCTATTATGTCAAACTGCATCATGTGATAGAATCCTGTATCATTTGGTGGCACTACAAATAAAATAGTATCAGATAAATGGATAACTCTCTGAAAAAGATATTTATTTCCTTTAGATGAAATGAAATGAAAAATGGTATAATTTGTTTGTATTATCTCCAATGTGATTTTGATCAATGTTGGCTTTATAATCGGGATGATATATTGGAATATAAAATAGAACATATAGAATAGAAATTTTATATGGATATATTATTCAACAAATATTTCCCTTATGATCAATAAATTTAAATTAACAGTATGTTAATAATCTTAATGAAAAATGAAGAAGAATGTGTTTATGAGTATGAGGCTACCTTTACAATGTTATTGAGGATGAAATGGATGACATATGAAACATTGAGTTAATGATTGGACATTTATTTTAAGGTATTAATCCAAGTCACCTAAGGGTTATGATATCCTATGAATTTCACATATATAAAGAAATAGTTTTATATTCCATAAATATATAGAATGAATTATCTGAATCCTATGTGTCCAATGGAAATCAATAAAATAATAGGTTTAATGAGAACAATGAGAAATATAGTTGATTGAATAAGAATAATAGAAGAAATCAATTTCTATCATGTGAAAACTATGGAAATAATCATCCCAGAAAATTCCTAAAGGGAATGGGATATTATTATAAATGTGAAGCTATGGCTTATCTGGCTTAAGAATGAAAGGGGGATAAATGAATCTATTATTTTCAATTCATAAATTTTAGATAATTGGAGAATTTTTTACAATAATGGTCCATGATTCAAGGGAATCTACTATTAAATATGCCAAGGGGAGAATTCTTAGATTACATGACCACTACAACCAACATTGAAGTTACAAATGATGTAGTAAAAGCTATATAAATAATATATTTAAATTTATATAATCAATAATTTTAATTTTTATCCATGAAATTTTTTTATCTATTTAGTTTTCAAAAAAAAATGTGATACCTACCGTTTAATTAGGAAATTATTTCTCGATCAAAAGTCCTAGGGAAATTATCACAACAACAAGGATATGTAAGGAAGAATTCATTATGACACATAAACATAATTTATTTTTTGCCATAATTATCAAATATATGGTTGGCATCGATATAATCATTGGTTTGGAACATATTTGCAAATATTATGAAAAAACAATTATTTAAATAAGAGTGAAATTATTATTTGTGATGAATATATTGAACTTATTATCTTTTGAGAAGATGGATCATTATCAGATACATTCCAAGATCCACCCTATTTAGATCTATTGAATGAGATTATTTGGGAAGAATAAAAAAATAAAGGGATTGAGAAGGAAGACTTTAAATTTTTTATGTCCCTATTTTATAGGAATGCATTATGTATTTCATGAGGATTTATCGTGACATCCCCTAGAGGGTGAAGTTGTGTTTTCACTGATTTAATGAAAGGCCAATATCAAATACTCCACATAGAGTTATCACTTTTTAATTATTATATTATAAGAAAAAACTATTGGGCTTCAGTGATAAGGTATTTATTTTTCCTAGTTTTTAACCATGGGGAGTCCATTTTTTCATCATTATGAAGAAATATGGATCCATGAGGCTATGAATTTTGTATATTGGAAGGAATGATATTATGATAAATAAAAAGTATCAAATTACTCATAGTTAATGACTTATTTTATCAACCTCACGAATCCCAATATTTTTCATAGAATGACCTTTATTTTGAGTATCATCGATTGTGAGTAAAAAGGAAGACATTCCAAAGATATGTTTTCAATTTTGGTATGGAATTTATGAATTTAGAGTAATACCATTTTTATTGAATAATTCATCATCAATTTTTATGTATATAATTAATGGATTATTAAACGACTACCATGATGATATTTTTGTGGTATTTGTTGATGATATAATGTTGCATTATAAAAATTAATAGGACCATGATAATAACATGAGGATTATTATTGGGACTCTTAGGATTATATATTTATATCATAAATTTATTAAGTCTCATTTTTTGATTCCAAAAGTTACTTTTCATGCCCATATTGTTTTTATAGATGGAATATTAGTTGATCCAATAATGAATAATGAAATTAGAGAAAGGAAAACAGTATCAAACATAACGATGGTATGTATTTTTAATGGGTCAAAAGGTTATTTTCAATGATTTACATATAATTTTGACTGATTAGATAACTCATTTACCAATATTTCACATAATGGTGTTATGTTTGTTTGAATAAATTAATGTGAAATGTTTTGATCAACTAAAGATAATATTGTTCAATGATTCAATTTTTACTATACCATCCAAAAATGATGGGCTTGTGATATATAGTGATACATTGATGAAGGAAATTGGTTTTATCCTACTGGAAAATGACAAATTTATATTATATACATAAAGTAAATTTAATTATGATGAATAAAAATATCAAACCTATGATGAATGAGTTGTAATATATAATCATTTTATTTAATATATGGATACTTTTTATCCATAGTGAAGGATATGTGTTATACATAAAATACTTTTTTCATATAAGTTGATTGATATGATACACCAGATATAGAATGAGATACTCAAGGATTATAATATATCCATACACTACCACTAAGACAAATCAAATATGATTGTTTATGAATTGAGTTGATAGATGATGAAGTAAGAACCCAAATAAGGATTGAAAGATATCAAAATTTGATGTATCAAGTAATTATATATATATATATTATTAAGGAATAATATAAACGAATTTTATTAAATTATTGTGATAAAATATATATTAAAAAAGATAATAATTTATCCATATGATCATGATGAATTTCACAAGAAAATTAATGTTGTTAATGATTGTAAATTAACAAACTTCATTCAGGAAAATGGTATCCTAAAATTCACTGATTATGTTTCCCGATGATTAGTTTGTCAATAAGTTAATGTTGGGAGATATAATCCAAGAGAAATTAATCATCATATTCATATTAATATGAGGAAATAAGATGACATTACTATGTACTTTTTTCACCTGACTACAAAAGATTCCAACAACGAATGGTAGAATAAGGGTTATTGTAGATCACCTAAATAAGATTACATAATTTCAATATAATAGAACATTTATCTCTTGGGGGACTCAATTGTATCTATTTTAATGAATTTTTAAGACATAATGGTTCACCTCTTACAATTGTTTCTTCATGTGATTGTATTTTTTAATCATTATTCTTTAAGTGTCATTAGATGGCTCTTGATAATGAGCTTCATGTAATAATTTCCTACCATCTTCAATCTGATGGAAAACCTTAAATAAAAATAAATGCAATGTAATTCATGTTGTATTCATTCTCACGTGAGTTTAATGGTATTTGAAATCAATATTTTACATTTTATTGTTTACTTATAAAATATTTTTCCATTTAAGTAATCAAATTTCACTATATAATGAATTTCATGGTAAAGGATATCATACTCCAACTTATTGGGATAATGATGGTGAAAGGAAGCATGTATTCCCATAATATTTTGAAAGGACAACAATAAGGGTAAACTCAATTTAGTCTCATAATAAACAATCTCAATGTAGAAAAAATAGTTATACTGATAATTAGAGGAAGAATTTGTAATTCTAAGGGTAGATCATGTTTTCTTGAATGTAACTCCATTGAAGGGTGTTAAAAGGTTCAGTGAGAAATGTAAAAAGATCCTTAGGTACATTGGACCCTTTTAAATTCCAGAAATGATTCTAGTTCCTACTTATCAATTTTCAATGACATTAAATCTCTTAAATGTACAGGATGTGTTCCATGTATCATTGTTTAAAAAATTCATGCCAAACAAAATAGATGTTTTCCCCTCTGATGAAATAGAATTAGAACTATAATTATCTTACTATGAAGACCCCATCAAGATTCTTGAAAAATGGTTGAAATTATTAAAGAATTGGATGACTGAACTCATAAATGTAATTTGGATAAGTAAAAAATTTGGGGAAACGTGTTGGAAACTATATGATATTTTATAGAGGAACCACCATCATTAGTATAATAGGTAATATAAAATAAATTCTAAAGATGAAATTTTTTAGATTGATGAATTTAACACCTAAATAGGTTAAAATATGTTAATTTTATAATCACATTAATTAATTTCATATCTTGAGATTCACTCATCGTCGGGTTTAAACAAAACATGATGATCTATTAAAATATTATTTAAACATTACCATTATAACCTAGATATGAAATTGGAGGGCATGAATAGTACATACTAAATTTTATAAAATGTATAGATTATACATTCATGAACCCGGTTCTTATTATTGAGATACATGTTTCTTCCTTTCCTTTTACCTTTATGGTTTTTGAGAAAATAAGGAAAATGGGGAAAATCCCAAATTTTGAGGGTACACACTGTGTACTTTTCCACAAGCCGTGTACTTTGGTCGTGTGGGACAAGTACATAGGGCTTTTAGGCATGTCGGTGATGAAGGGTGTATTAACTAACAACACGCCATGTACTTAGTATTTATACACCGTGTAATCAGTCGAAAACTGAAGAGTAAGGTGGTGGGAGTAACCGCCAGCTGAGGGACAGTACACACCATGTATTCAAAAATACACCTTGTTTACTCATTTTGACAGATGAAAAGTGTGGCGGTGGAAAGTAGTCGCATGAGGAATAGTTAAAAAAATCGAAAACACACATCGTTTATTTGAGATTACACGCATTGTTGTTTGTTTTTTCACTTAAAATATGAAGTATCCTCCTCATTCGGCAGAGGAGGTCGTGGATGCGTTTGGTGCACCAGGAGAGAAGGCCAGAGCTTGGAGGAGCACCCGACCACCACCAGAACTCGGATTCCTTCACTGATGGTCTTGATTGAATCACACAGGTGAGTTTTTTACTTTTCTTGAACCTTTCCATCCAATTCTTTCCCAAGTAGTAGTTATTTGGGTTTGAATGCGTTTTCAGTTATCCCATATCTACGTCGTTCTCAGACGTTTCAGAAGGTGTCTTTCACTTATATTGATCATAGGAGAATGAAAAAAGTGTTATGATGTTTAATTACAACTGTTGAGTGTTTTTTGTGTACAGTTGTGCTACGCGCCCATGTTTGGTGTCACGAACCCGCCCGGGTCGACCCTGAACCGGTCACCGGAGCCGGTCTGCGGCATATCCCAAGGGGCGTTCCTGATCCCCCCGGGATGGAAACTAGTGTCGGGCATTAGAATTAAATAGGTGGGAATGATTTGGCTCAAAAGAAAACTAGAATCAGTAGATGAATAGTAACTAAACAAAACAGACAAATAAAATAAACCAGAACCAAACTACACAACAACCACACCTCCACGTGACCTCGCGGTCACCACCCAACTAAACACCAGCGTTGCTCCATCACTGAGTGACTCAAACCAGGAAAACCTGAACACAAGGAACCTGCAACTGAAATGGGAAAATATAGGCATGATCAAAAAAATTACTAAGTAGGTGAGCCCAACAACAAATCCCGAAGCACTGCCAGTAAATACAGACTCTACAAATTCCGTGTATGAACTACAATGTATAAAAGTAAGCTTTCATAATGATTCACTTGATAATAAAAACACAAGACATTACCCTTATTCTTATTCAGAAGTTGAATTCCATTCATTGGTGCCAAATTCATTCTAAAAGAGAAAGAAGTGTTACATTTTCAAATTTTACACAAAGAGAATAACACATTTTCATTTGAAAACCATTTTCACAAAGTATAATAGTATAAGCTGTAAATAACAACTGAACATAAACAAGCAAGGAAAATCATGTAACCATGGGTGATCCTAAACATCCCTAGAAAACCCCTGGACGTACTCGGGTTTAGACTACTTTCCGGCATGGTACTCCACAGTCAATAACCAACTGGCCACCCTAACATTCATCCAGTGGCATGCCCCACAAGGCCTACCTACCAAGGGGGGACTAACCCTTCTAATCGGGGTTAGCCAGCAACCGTCACTCGACTCTCTAAAAGATGCCCAGGAACCCACAGTGGTTTTAATAATACTGTGTAAGTGGGAGGCCCTCGCACACGTGACTCACCTCACCGCACTTGCCAACCCCTTACACGGACACCGCTACACGACAAACCTCAAAGGGAAGTCCTCCTGTAGAGATTCCGTATAAGTATGTATATATATATATATATATATATATATATATAATTACATCAAATTCCATAATGTTCCAACCGGGGCTCAGAAACCATTTAATACCAAAACATTTCCAATAGACTCAACACACGCCATCATGTTGAAAACTAGTACACATTTAGAACCTCATTTAAGAAACTCAAAAGAGAATTTTAGAACTGAAACACATTGGTGTCATAAGTAAAACCATTTTCCAATATCCTAATGCATGCCACTTTTATCAAGAACCAAAAGGGCCTTTAATAATTTTTTAAGGAATTTTGTTTCTCAAATGAAATCCATAATTTTATTCACGAGTCAAAGGAAACAAAATTTCAATTACAAAAGATCCACACTTGATGTTTCCAAAAACAAGTTTAAAGGCCAAACAAGGTTTTTCTCTATTTAAGGTCTTAAGAGAACACCATTTTCCATAAACAATACACCGGCCATTTTACACACACCAAAACCATTTCCAATCACACTTCAACAAGTCTTGCACACATAAAAAAGAACTCATTTAGCCATATCACAAGAAAACCACTCAATTATGTCCAAGAAAGATGCTTCCAGTGCAATGCAAGAATTAAAAAGATTTCATTTTCAGCAGGTCACCGCACTAAGCATTACTATTTAATACTAATTTAAATTTACTGAAATTCAATAAAAAGAAAGGTAATAAATAAATTCTAAAGTTAAAGGCAAGTGTAGTGGGAGACAACCTACCTCCATTCGCAACCCGAACTCGACGACGCAAAACACATCGCGCAGGCGCGTACGCGCACTGAAGCTGAAGACCTCAGTGTTGCGGAATTATTCCGCCAACGCGCTGCAACAACACCACACAACCAAAACAGCCAAACACGATATAAAAATAACACAAATAATAATAAAAAAATGACACAAAACATACCTTGGCGCAAAAATGCGCTCGACCCATGGGGTCGTACGCCAGTTAAAAGAGGCAGCTCACACTTACAGGGAGACCGTTGGGGGTCGTGCACTGATTACCGGGTGCACCGCTGGCCAGCGCAAGGCGGCGGTGGCTAGCAGGGCTGCGGAAAGCCGATATGCGGCCAGACGAAGGTGCGACGGAGCCTACCGGAGCACCGGAAAGGGTCGAGGGACGCCGAAAGGGCGGTACCAGAGCAGAGCGGGGCTCCCGCAGGGCTGGGGAACTCCGACGGGGCGGCCGAAGGCCGCTGGCCGGAGCGGGGGCTCATGGGAGAATGCAGCCAGCGGTTAGAGGAGTCGCTTGAGGTGCGGCCGGCGGCAGCGGGGTCACCGAAGGTGCAGTCGGCGGCAGCGTCGTTGCTGGAGGTGCGGCCGATGGGCAGCGGGGTCACCGGAGGTGCGGTCGTCAAGCAGCTGGGTTGCCGGAGGTCAGGAGGCTAGAGCAGGGCCGGAGGGAGCCGGGTGCAAGCTGTGGGAGCCGGAGGTCGAGAGCGACAGCGGCCGGGATTCACACGGAGGCCGGGGAGCTCACGTGGAGGCCGAGCTAGGTGCCGGGGTGGAGCGGGGTGCGGCAGAGCTAGGGGGTTTGCACGGGGGAGCGGCTGAGGGCGCCGGGGCGGAGCGGGGTGCGGTAGAGCCAGGGGGTGCTGGCGCGGGGAACTGTGGGTCGGGGCTGGGCAACGGGGAAGTGAAGCAAGAGGGGGGGGGGGCGTGCGGCGCAGGAGGGAAAGAGAGGGGGGCTCAACGCTAGGGTTAGGGTTGGTTTTTTTCATTTCATAATAATAATATTATTACATTAATAATAATCACATTAATAATAATAATAATAAGAGAAATATTATAGTAATTATAACCATACTAATAATAATAATAATAATAATAATAATAATAATACCAACAATAATAATAATATTAATTCAAATAACAATTATATTAATAATGATAATAAAAATATAAATAGTAATAATAATAAAAGTTATGATACTAAAAATCAAATAATGATAATAATAATAATAATAATAAAACAAATAATAATAATAATAATAATAATGAGCAATTGCACGACTCCTGGGAAAATTGCGGGGCTACCACCAACAGTGCGGTGGCCGCGCGCGGTTTCGAAACCAACTAAAAACATTAAACATCAACAATTTTAAAACAGGACTCAACACAATCCTTAGCGTGAGAACCCGAAACTAAGATATAATAAATTGAAAATTAATTCAAAAAGTCAGGATGTGACAATTCTCCCCACCACAGACACTTTTTGCCACCAGAAAGTCGCCCGAGTGAAAAAATAGACAAAACAAGAGACCATGCCCTACTGAGATCAAAAGAAACCACAATATGAGATAATAGGAGAACACGAGAGGGTTCTCCCCACCACAAGATCTCAAACAATGTGGAAATTTTAACACTCAAACATACCACCCCAGAAAGGGGAGGTCGACGCTGGAACTCCCAACTAACCTAAACTAACCTTTATAGCACGAGCGATACAACACCACCGCCAAAACAAGGAACTCCTGATATAGACCAAAATCCCCAAACACTAGAGAGAAACATCTGATATGGACATAACCTATAAATTAAACTCGAGCATTACCACAAACGTCGATCCTTCAATAGGTACTTACATCTCCAGATGAACACAGTTAGACTGAGACTAACCCATACAATGTTCAGATGCACCTTTAAGAAAACGCACGATCCAGAACACCATAATTAGGCAAACTAGTCTGTTTGGATTACAAATGAACATACTCATCCTAACTTCACGACGAAACATTGAATTTATGACAACGCCAAAACATTATCAGTGGAAGAACGAGAATGGAAGGACCTCTAATGCATTGTTTCCAACACCGAACACAAAACCCTAACTGAGGCTTCACACCCCCGTGAACATATGACTGTGCGTGAGCTTAACCCCTAGACCTATGGCTAGTGCTCTTATGGATGAAGCATCTCCTACCTCAGAGTCAGTCACTGACTTTCTCCGATCACAGCTTCCTATTTAAGTGACACTTCCTGCAAAACTTCTCTAGATGATCTGGACACCTGCAATGATGGCACATCTTCAGAGGGGTGTGACATTATGACTTTGTGTGCCCAAAAGTTCATAATGATGGCAGACCATTAGAAGGGTTAACGAAAAGAAAGCCAGAGTCACCAAAGAGGACTCTTTAGAACAGATCCTTCTGACACACTCCGCTCGTCTGATGAGAGACCTTCACGAGCAACTGGATACGGTGGATTTTTGACCGTCTATACTCTGGAGACTTACCCAGCTAAGAACTCCTCATGCACCAACTTCTCAAAATGATGGCCCCAAAAAGGGAGGACCCACTCTTTGATCTCTGGACAAAGACCCCTAATGAAGGGAGGAGTAATCATCAAATCATGCGACGCTACCTCCAGAGAAAAGGACACAAGATCCTTGGAATGGTCAACATACACTCTCACCATCTGTTGGCCATGTTGAACTCGCATGAGCTCTTCCACTTTCTTCATCTTCCCCTCTTCAAGTATAAACCATCGGAAAAATATGAATTTAAAGAAAACCGACATCATCCCCACTTGCAATGATGGAAGGGAGAACAACTCTCACTCGTCAAAAGCTGAACCCTCGAACAAACTCAAAACAACACACTCTCAAACAGCGTCGGGAGTTACCAATACCCTAAAGATGCACTTGAACTCTTCAGGTCACTATACTGTCTCTATTACACTCAAATCACCATGAATGGAATATAATTTTTGAGAAGGACAAAAAACTGGGCATGACTTATCAAAACTCCGGGGACCTTTCGGGGCAACATTTCTGAACAACATATAAAACACTAAGCCAAAACCAATATCAAGTCGAAGCAATATCACTGAAAGCGCTTTCATCCAAAAACAGCCAGATCAAAAGAAACCAAACAACAACAAACACAACCCAAGATTCCCTGTCCAAAAATCTTGTTCCATTTTAGATTCCAGAACCACCATTTTTTTTCAAAATCGATTTGTTTTGAGACGACTTTCCAAATACCATCTCCACTTTTCAAACCAAAGTCACATTCCAAAACCATTTTCCACATTAGAAGCCATTTTAGAAAACATGGTAAATCCTTTAGTTTCAAACACACCCAGGTAATCCCATGAACCGTTTCACATTTCTTCATCCAATTTCATTTATACACACCAACATGCACTTTTCACGTATCCTCCCACATGTGCAAACGTTCATAAAGAGTACCTAAGGTTTCACCCCAAACCATTCTCGACCAACTGCACAGCAAACACTAGCTTTCCAAACCAAAGGATTTCAGTTTTAAAACTCATTTCATAAATTTAATGTCATTTAAGAGAAATTGTTCTCATTTCAAAATCCTTTTTTTTTCAAAAGTGTACTTACACCCACAAGAAGCAAGAAAGCACACAACTTGCATCAATTCACCGAAGAGAGGGACTAGCGGTCACCCTTAACCTGGCGACATGGTAGTGGGCCATGCCCCATGTAAGCATCAAAAACTAGGAGGTATTCAAACCATGTACCCAGACTCCACATGGGTTACTACTCCATGTGAGATCACGATGTAACATCGGTCTACCTCTGTTGTCATCCCACAATCCAAAACCAACCAGAATGAAAAAAAGACTCAATTCCCAGACTATCCCTGGCGACTCGAGGTGCGGAACGAGTGAGGGTTCATGACGACCTTCCCATACCTACCTCTCGTGTCCCGAAAATCCTAATCTCCATCTGCCAGACAACCCAAATAACAAGAAACGACCTCCCTCTAATACCGTTTTGTCATGAACCAGCCTGGTTCGACCCTGAACGGGTCACCCGAGCTGGTCCGCAGCAAGTCCCGAGGGGCGTTCCAGATCCCCCTGAGATGGAAACTAGTGTCAGGCACCAAAAGTAAATAGGTGGGAATGATTTGGCCCAAAAGAAAACCAGAATTAGTAAAATAATAGAAACTAAACAAAACAGACAAAAAAAAAACAAGAACAAAACTACACAACAACCATACCTCCACGTGACCTAGCGGTCACCACCCAACTAAAAACCAGTGTTGCTCAATCACTGAGCGACTCAGACCAGGAAAACAAGAACACAAGGAACCTGCAATTGAAATGGTAAAATATAGGCGTGAGCACAAAAAGTACTCAGTATGTGATCCCAACAACAAATCCCAAAGCACTACCAATAAATAAAGAATCTACAAATTCTAGGTTTGAACTACAATGTATAAAAGTAAGATTTCATAATGTTTCACATGAAAATCCAAACAAGAGACATTACCCTTATTCTTTTTCAAAAGTTGAATTCCTTTCATTGGTGTCAAATTCATTCTAAAAGAGAAAGAAGTGTTACATTTTCAAATTTTACACAAAGAGAATAACATATTTTCATTTGAAAACCATTTTCACAAAGCAGAACAGTATAAGCTGTAAGGAACAACTGAAAGCAAACAAGAAAGGAAAATCATGTGACCATGGGTGATCCTAAACATCCCTAGAAAACCCCTAGACGTACTCAGGTTCAGACTACCTGCCGGCATGGTACTCCACAGCCAATAACCAACCGGCCACCCTAACAGCCAACCAGTGGCACGCCCCACAAGGCCTACCTACCAAGGTGGGACTAACCCGTCTAATCGGGGTTATCCAGCAACTGTCACATGATTCTCTAAACTATGCCCAGGAACCCACGGTGGTTTTAATAATTCGTTTTATGTGGGAGGCCCTCGTAGGTGTGACTCACCTCACCACACTTGCCAACCCCTTACACGGGCACCGCTACACGACAACCCTCAAAGGGAAGTCCTCCTGTAGAGATGCCTCATAAGTATGTATATATATATATATATATAAATATAAATATATATTTATATATATAATCACTTCACATTCCATAAAGTGCCAACCGGGCATCAGAAACCATTTAATACCAAAACATTTCCAACAGACGCAACACACGACATCACATTGAAAACCAGTACACATTTAGAACCTAATCTAAGAAACTCAAAACAGCATTTTAGAACTGAAACACAATGGTGTCACAAGTAAAACCATTTTCCAATATCCTAATGCATTCCATTTTTATCAAGAGCCAAATGGGCCTTTAATCATTTTTTTGAAGGAACGCTGTTTCTAAAATGAAATCCAAAATTTTATTCAGGTGACAAAGGAAAACATTTTTAAACAACAAAATATCCACACTTGATGTTTCCAAAAACAAGTTTAAAGGCCAAACGAGCATTTTATCTATTCAACGTCTTAAGAGAACACCATTTTGCATAAAAAATACACCTTCCATTTTACACACACCAAAACCATTTCCAATCACACATCAACATGTCTTGCACACATCAAAAATAACTCATTTATCCATATCACCAGAAAACCACTCAATTAGGTCCAAGAAAAATGCTTCTAGTGCAATGCAAGTATTAAATAGATTTCATTTTCAGCAGCTCACCGCACTATGAATAACTATTTAATACTACATTAAATTTTCCCAAATTCAATGAAAAGACAAGGAATAAATAAATTCTAAAGTTAAAGGCAAGTGTAGTGGGAGACAACCTACCTCGATTTGCATCCCGAACATGACGACTCAAAACACCTCACGCAGGCACATACGCGCACACAAGATAAAGGCCTCAGCATTGCGGAATTCTTCTTCCAACGTGCTACAACAACACCACACAACCAAAACATCCAAACACGCTATAAAAATAACACAAATAATCATAAAAAATGATAGAAAACTTACCTCAACGCAGAAATTGTAACACCCAAGACTATTATGTTATATAAATCATCAAAGGAATCTTTTACTACACAACACATGCTTGGCTTGCTTTACACGAAATCACGACTTCCTCGATAGCTTGCGTCGTACGCAATACCGAGTTTCACTAAACAACGATATGCTATTAAAATATTTTTAAAACTAGCCGTTATGAATAGTAATAACCACTTTTTGAAATTTTATAAATTTTATTTTTCAAAATGGACTTCATTTTTGGATTCGGAATATCGAAATTAGCCTAGGGTGAAATTTTGGTATTTTTTTGAAAACTTTCAATTTTTGATGAATAGTGAAACCACTAAGTGGTAGGTTAAAAACTGAATTTTGCATAAAACTTAATTTTACCGCTTCTGTGAATGGAATTTCGAAAATCCGACAGACACGGTTGATATCAGTAAATAAAATGTTGTTCAATGAGATAAAAATATTTTTTTGGTGAATAGTAACTTTTTATTTTTTTTACCGCGGTTAATAGTAAATAGGGTAACTAAGGGTAAATATGATATTACTATTACCATAACACGTGTCCTAATTCTATTGGATAAGTTTAATTTGACCACAAACAACCTTATGAATAAAATATGACCATTAAGGCCCACTTGGATTAGATTTGGACATTTATTATTAATTTATTTAAAGAAGGGTTAAAATAGTTAAAATTAAAGTTTAATAGGTAAATCCTTTTTAATATGGGGTTATACACAAGATACATTCGACTATAAATATTCATTATAAAGCTAAAAATATTTCCTACATAATGGTATTTTATTTGTAATTTTTAGACATTAAATAATATAATTTATTTATGACACAATGATGATGTAGTAATTATCTTATTAATGAAATATTGACATAATTGATGTTATAAACACCAAAATAAATGTAATTTGAGACTTTTTATGAATCCCACTAATTTTATAGGATACTATGATATATTAGTGTTGATATAATCAACTTGGTTCGAACATATAATTCTGTTATGACTTTCACAAAAATCATATATCAAATAGTGTCAAAATTGACACAAAATAGTTTTTAAATAAAATATTATATTATTAATTGTTATTTTATTCCTACAAATCTAAGGATCGGCAAAATGACTTGGATAAGGATATATATATTAATAATAAACAATTTGGGGTTCGTTTGACATGTTATAGTAAGTGTATTAACCATATAGTGTAAGAAAACAAAAAGACACGGTAAAAGTTAAACTATTTAACTTAGAGTTAAATCTAATTGATAAGGTTACAATAATAACCTAAACTTGTCTAAATCTTATTGGTTGATAGACTTTAGACCCATCCCAACTTTATCTTCGAAATAAGACCCTTTGGAACCATTATAAACCGATTTTGACATTAATATAAAATAATATTTTGAGATATTCCTAAGGTGCCCCTCCCCTCCCTTATAAAAGGACACCTCCTCCCTCTCCTCCTCACACCAATTTGAGACTTAAAGCTCGGCTAAACCCTGCCAAAATCTCTTCTCCACTTCCCTAGTATCATCCTAGAGGTCCTGGTCTTCTTCAAAGACCATACTTAGTTCTTTAAGTGAAGGCTAAGTGAAGGCGCGTCAAAAAGAGGTAATATGCATTACCGATCTTTTTCAATTTCTTTCTTCTTCAACTTCTTCTTCTTTAGTTGTTTCATGATAAAGTAATAACATCATGATTTATTATATACTGATATGTTATTATAAATATTAAACAACTCTAATTAACCTTCTATCCATCCTACGGAAAAAGGAAATCACTGCGCGTGCGTACGTACGGAATACCGTCTCCACGCCGTGGTGTAATCTATTTTCCACCACCACATTAATTGGATGGGTATAATGGTGTAATGAGTAACTATATTTGATAATATAAATTGATATTGATACTGAAATAGTATACATACACTTCAACACAATTTCACGACCATGGGAACGGTATCATCGCTCGTGCGTACGTACGGACTACCGTCTCCACGACGCGATGAGATTCATTCTCAATGATTAACCATTCATGAATGATTATAAAGTATATATAATAAGTAATAATGAAATATATGACATAATAATGATACTAGATTTATGTATATTTATATGTATGTCATCTACTTAATTCCATTTAATTCAATAAGGAAACGAAAACAGCGTTCATGCGTACGTATGGACTACCGTCTCCATGAATGGTGTATTTCATTCCATTTATTGATATATTATATATATATATATATTCTGAATATATATTATATATAAATAATGTTTTACATTCTGGATATAAGTAATCATGATCCAAGTAATCATATTAATAATTACATGTTAAAAACACGAACGACAAATGAGACGATTTTACCCAAAACGCTACTTTAAAATTAATTTACAAAAGAACGGGTAATATAAAGTCATAAGTGAACAATATATGATATAATAACAATTTATATGATTCTGTAATAAGTCAATGACATTATTTAAATAATTATACAGGAGTTTCCGACATATACAAAGCAAGTCGGACCTAAGGTAAGGGAAAATATCACAATCTCATTTTTATCCGAGATTGTTTATAATTTTGAATTTACTGGGGTGTATTTTATCATCCAAATCCATGTTTCATAAATATGTAATATTATTTCCATCCACATTAAATTGTTAAAATCAAATTTTACGCTTCGGTGAGTTTTTAGTAAATGATATAAAAGGAATCTTTTGTTGTTTTTCGAACGATGTACTTTTTGACTTTTTCGACAAAAGTACGAGAAGAATGTTTTTTTAACTTATACGGAATGAATGGATTTTTAATACAATATTTCCAAGAAGCTTAATTTACATGTTTTAAAGTTTATTTTTAATCAACTTCTTTTATTTTAAAGTCATATGACATTTTAAGAAAGGAAAAAATGTTTTTGAAGAAGAAAGGATATTTTCCTCAAGAATGGAGTTCAAGTGTTTTATCAAAATTATTTTCCATCTAAGATAATAAAGGGTTCTGTTTTTATACCTATTATAACATTGATTTTATTATGTTGTGATGGAATTATTTTTATGAATGCCTTTATCTTATATGAATTGATTTATCATGTCATGATGTTTATGATTCCCATTTGTATTACATGGGTTATGCAATGATGTATGATTTATGATTTTGTGGCACACAAAAGAATAGTATCATTATGAGATGGGTGGGACCTATATCTCCCTCCAATTAATTGGGTAAAGATTTTATATCTCATGAGATAGACATGGCTGGAACGATAGGTTATACCGGTTCAGTGAAATAGGACTAGAACGAGGGTGACTCGGTTTAGAAAGGGACTTTGTCCACTAAGATAGTCTTGGCAATGAGTCTTGACTAACAAGAAATGATTCTCTATGATTATGTGTGTATGCCACAAAGTTTCATGTTTTAAGTTATTATTATTGTGATTACATTCCACTGCCATGATTTATCCCATGTTATGAAATTATGATCTCTTTTGCAGGTTAAGATTTCAAAAATTTATGTGATTAGGTATATGATGTGATTGATATTTCTTTTGTTTACCCTTACTGAGCATTTGAGCTCACCCTTTTATGTTTTCTTTTCCCCAGGATATAAAGAAAGGTTTTAGGTATAAAAAAAAGAAGATCTTTATGGGAGATGCTGAAGATCTTTCACCAGGATTAGAAGATTATGTTCCGAGTTTCCAAAGACACTAAACTATTATTATCCTTGTGTGTGTGTTTTTGTTATGTACTAAGTATTCCGGAAATGTAATGTAATGTCCATGTACGTCAGGCTTTGGGTCTCTACAGTTGGTATCAGAGGAAAGGTTTAGTCAACCTTTGGAAACTAGGATGCAAGAACTTTAGTGAGATCCCTAGAGATATTTCTAAGGTATGTCTAGTGATGTATCTAAGGTTAAGAATACATATAGGTTATAGTCCTAGAATTGTGCTAACGATCATATAATTTAACCTAAGATGTTAGATATTAAGGGTACTCCCCCTTTATTATGTTGTTTCCCTATCATAATCTTTTCCTCTCACACTATTATTTTTGGGTTTTAGATGATGGCTGGAACCCGAAGGACCATGTTGATCAATGCAATGGAAAATACAATGATTGTCCTCCTGGACAAACAAATGTTATGGGAGATGGAGTGAAAAATCTTATTGCTATACTTACACAAGCTATGAATCATTCTGGACTTCCAAATGAGCAGAGAAGGGAACAATATTCTATTGAGTCCTTCATGAGGCACCGTCCACCTTCTTTCAGTGGGACTTCCGATCCACTTATTTCTGAACAATGGATCTGTACCACTGAAAAGATATTTTATGTTCTTCAATGTTCTGAACATGATAAATTCATCTTAGTAGTATATCGTTTGGAAGGTGAAGCTGATCAATGGTGGGATTTTATCAAGAATACGAGGCCAAGAGATGAAATTGAGTCCATGGAATTGGACGAGTTCAAGAACATATTCTTCAATAAGTACTTCCCTCGTATTCTTCGAACAAAGATGGAGAAGGAGTTTCTTGAACTAAAGCAAAAGGATGATGAATCTGTTGGTATATACGACGCGAATTTTACAAGACTTGGAAGGTATGCATCTGGAATTATCATCCAACCTGAATGTAAAGTTGATCAATTTTTCAGTGGCTTAAAACCAAGTCTTCGAAGGGCATTACCTATAAGAGAATTCAGTAGCTATGAAGAAATTGTGCTTTGTGCTATCAAGGTAGAAATGGAAGTTGGTGTCACATATCCATCTCATGGTTTTGACAAGAAACGAAAGATGGAGTTCAAGGAGAAATCTCAGAATAATGGTGAAAAGAAGATGAATGTTTCCTTATGCACAAAGTGTGGAAAAAAGCATGGTAGAGATTGTCTTAAGGGGACAAGTAAATGTTTCAAATGTGGAAAGGAAGGTCATCGGGCATTTGAATGTCGCGATAATGGGAAGAAGATGTCTGATGATGCAAACAAAGAAAGGGATACATAGAATGAACCTACTACACTTCAATGTTTCAAGTGCAAGGAGATGGGGCATTATGCCCATCAATGCCCAAATCCAAGGGTTTATGATGATGGTCGACGTCAACAAACTCTTAAGGCTAAAGACAAAGGAAAGTCACATGCAATTTCTATCAGCGATGTGGAGTACGATAACGAAGTGGTGAAAGGTAAACTTACCATCCACTCTAATGTAGCAAATGTTATATTTGATTCTGGATCCACCCACTCTTTTATTTCTGAAGAATTTTCTAAGGGTATCACCGTATTACCTCAACTATTAGATGTTGAGTTAGCTGTGACAACACCTAATGGCACATCAATCGCATCAAAAGTTTATAATTCTTCTCCAATTGACGTTTGTGGGAAAGTGCTTCCTGGAAATCTTGGGATCCTTCCTTTAGTGGAATTCGATGTGTTTCTTGGCATGGATTGGATTTCTTTATACGGAGCTCATATCAATTGCCAAAGAAGGGAAGTCACATTTCAAATTCCAGATCAATCTATGATCGTCTATCAATGCAAGGATGAACATAACCTTCTAGTGGAAATTTATTCCATTTTATGGGTATTGATTCCACTAAATGAAGGTTATTTATCTCAAATGGTTGGTGAGAAACTCACGATTAAGAATATGCCCATCGTACGGGAGTTTGATGATGTCTTTCCGGAGGAATTACCGGGTCTTCCACCAAATCGTGAAGTTGAGTTTTCAATAGAACTCATACCGGGTTCTTTGCCTATTTCAAAGACACCTTATAGAATGGCCCCAATTGAGTTGCAAGAATTGAAGAAGAAACTCCAAGAGAATCTTGATAAGGGATTCATACGCCCTAGTGCATCACCTTGGGGAGCACCTGTTCTATTTGTTAAGAATAAAGATGGATCAATGAGAGTCTGCATTGATTATCGAGAACTTAACAAGATCACTATCAAGAAGAAATATCCTCTCCCACGCATTGATGACTTATTTCACCAACTACGCTGAGCTCAATAATTTTCCAAGATTGATCTTCGTTCAGGGTATAATCAATTAAGGGTCAAAAGGGAGGATATACCAAAGACGGCTTTCCATACAAGGTATGGACACTATGAATTTATAGTGATGCCATTTGGACTTACTAATGCCCCTGCTATCTTCATGGATCTAATGAATAGAGTCTTTAGAGACTATCTTGATCAATTTGTGGTAGTATATATAGACGATATTCTTGTCTATTCAAAGAGCAAGGAAGAGAATTAAGATCACTTGAGAATTATATTAAAGACCCTGATAAAGGAGAATCTTTATGCCAAATTTACCAAGTGTGAATTTTGGCTTCAAAAAGTTGCATTTTTGGGTCACATAATTTCAAAAGAGGGGATATCTATGGATCCAGCAAAAACAGAGGTTATTGAAAGATGGTCGAGACCAACCACAGTAACTGAGATCCGAAGTTTTCTTAGTTTGGATGGATATTATCGATGTTTTGTAAATTATTTTTCACGATTATCTAATCCACTCACCAAGTTGACTCGGAAAGGAGTTAAGTTTGTTTGGAAAGAGGAATGTGAAGAGAATTTCAAGGAGTTGAAAAGAAGGTTATCCTGTGCACCTGTGCTCACACTGCCTTGTAGTGGAGAAAGGTTTTTGATCTACAGTGATGCATCCAAGAAGGGATTGGGGTGTGTTCTTATGCAAAATGATATGGTGATAGCTTATGCCTCACGACAGTTGAAAATCCATGAGAAAAATTACCCAACACATGATTTGGAGTTAGCTGCGGTAATCTTTGCATTAAATATTTGGAGGAATTACCTTAATAGTGAAAGGTGTGATATTTATACTGATCATAAAAGTTTAAAGTATATTTTCACACAAAAGGAGATGAATATGCGTCAAAGAAGATTGTTGGAGTTGATTAAGGATTATGACTGCTCAATCCATTACCACCTTGGGAAAGCAAACAAGGTGGCAGATGAATTAAGTCAACAAGACCATGCTAGTTTATTCATGATGAGGATCACAAAAGATCCAATATTTATGGATTTACAAAGGATGGATCTTGGAATTATAATGTAAGTGGAAAAATGTTATCTTTCTCAAATGAATGTTCAACCATATATACACGTGAAGATTAAAGATCCACAGAAAAAAGATGTTGAGTTACAAAAGAAGGTGAGAAATGTTCCTGAATTCAACCTTGATTGTGATGGGATAATAAAGCTCAGGAATCGGGTTTGTGTTCCTCCCATCCCCGAATTAAAGAAGGAGCTGCTTAATGAGGCTCATAGTTCATCATTCTCTATTCATCCTGGAAGCATGAAGATGTATAGGGACCTGAAAGAGTACTTCTGGTGGGATGGCATGAAAAGAGATGTTGCTGAATATGTCTCTTGATACTTGGTTTGTCAACAAGTTAAAGCTGAGAGACAGAAGTCTAAGGGGATGTTACAACCATTACCCATACCCGAATAGAAATGGGAAAACATCACTATGGACTTTGTCACAGGACTTCCTAAAACATCCAAAGGCAATAATGCTATCTGGGTCATAGTTGATCGTCTTACAAAGTCTGCATACTTCATTGCTATTAGAGAGGATTTCTCTCTAGATCATCTTGCCAAGATATATGTAAAGGAAGTGGTAAGATTGCATGGAGTACCACTTTCTATTATATCTGATCGGGATCCGAGATTTACCTCGACGTTTTGGCGAAGTCTTCAGCATACTCTGGATACCGAGTTCAGTTTCAGTACTGCTTATCATCCTCAGACAGACGGTCAGTCTGAGAGAACAATTCAAACCCTAGAAGATATGTTGAGAGCTTTCTCTATTGATTTCAAAGGAGGTTGGGATCAACACCTACCTTTGGTGGAATTTTCATATAATAATAGCTTTCACTCCAGTATTCAGATGGCTTTTTATGAGGCTCTCTATGGAAAGAAATGCTGGACTCCAACTTGCTGGGATAAAGTTGGGGAAAGAAAGCTATTAGGACCTGATCTCGTTGATGAAATGGCAGAAAAGGTCAGATCTATTCAACAACACATAGGAGCAGCTCAGAGTCGACAGAAACGTTATCCCAATAACCGAAGAAAAGCCTAGAGTTTGAAGTGGGTGATAAAGTGTTCTTACGAATATCTCCCTGGAAGAGGGTTATGAGATTTGGAAAGAAGGGGAAGTTGAGCCCTAGATATATCGGTCCTTTTGAAATACTTGATCGTGTTGGAAAGACAGCTTACTGATTGGCGCTTCCACAAAATCTCTCTCAAGTTCACGATGTGTTCCATGTATCTCTCCTGAGAAAGTACATACCTAATCCTTCACATGTACTCAGCACAGAAGTTGTACCGCTGGAGCAAGATCTTTCTTATGAAGAAAAAACGATAGAGATTCTGGATCGTAGCGAAAAAGTCCTACGAAACAAGAACACTCGATTGGTGAAAGTTTTATGGAGGAACCACCAATTAGAAGTAGCTACATGGGAGCTTGAGGATATGATGTGGGAGAGGTATCCTCATCTGTTTGTTACAAAGTGATGAATTTCGAGGGAGAAATTCATTTTAAGTGGGGTAGAATGTAACACCCGAGTCTTTTATGTTATATAAATCATCAAAGGAATCTTTTACTACACAACACTTGCTTGGCTTGCTTTACACGAAATCGCGACTTCCTCGATAGCTTGCGTCGTACGCAATACCGAGTTTCACTAAACAACGATATGGTATTAAAATATTATTAAAACTAGCCGTTATGAATAGTAATAACCACTTTTTTAAATTTTATAAATTTTATTTTTCAAAATGGACTTCATTTTTGGATTCGGAATATCGAAATTAGCCTAGGGTAAAATTTTGGTATTTTTCTGAAAACTTTCAATTTTTAATTAATAGTGAAACCACTAAGTGGTAGGTTAAAAACTGAATTTTGCATAAAACTTAATTTTACCGCTTCTGTGAATGGAATTTCGAAAATCCGACAAACACAGTTGATATTTGTAAGTAAAATGTGGTTCAATGAGATAAAAATAATTTTTTGGTGAATAGTAACTTTTTACTTTTTTTACCGCGGTTAATAGTAAATAGGGTAACTAAGTGTAAATATGATATTACTATTACCCAAACACATGTCCTAATTCTATTGGATAAGTTTAATTCAACCAAAAACAACCTTAGGAATAAAATATTACCATTAAGGCCCACTTGGATTAGATTAGGACATTTATTATTAATTTATTTAAAGAAGGGTTAAAATAGTTAAAATCAACGTTTAATAAGTAAATCATTTTTAATATGGGGTTATACACAAGATAAATTCGACTATAAATATTAATTAGAAAGCTAAAACGATTTCCTACATAATGGTATTTTATTTGTAATTTTTAGACATTAAATAATTTAATTTATTTATGACACAATGATGATGCAGTAATTATCTTATTAATGAAATATTGACATAATTGATGTTATAAACACCAAAATAAATGTAATTTGAGACTTTTTATGAATCCCACTAATTTTATAGGTTACTATGAAATATTATTCTTGATTTAATGAACTTTATTCGAACATATAATTCTGTTATGACTTTCACAAAAATCATATATCAAATAGTGTCAAAATTGACACAAAATAGTTTTTAAATCAAATTTTATATTATTAATTGTTAGTTTATTCCTAAAAATCTATGGTTCAGAAATATGACTTAGCTATGGATACATATATTAATATTAAACAATTTGGGGTTCGTTTGGCATGTTATAGTAAGTGTATTAACCATATAGTGTAAGAAAACAAAAAGACACGGTAAAAGTTAAATTATTTAACTTAGAGTTAAATCTAATTATTAAGGTTAAAATAATAACCTAAACATGTCTGAATCTTATTGGTTGATAGGATTTAGACACATACCCACTTTAGCTTCGAAATAAGACCCTTTGGAACCATTATAAACCGATTTTGACTTTAATATAAAATAATATTTTGAGATATTCCTAAGGTGCCCCTCTCCTCCCTTATAAAAGGACACCTCCTCCCTCTCCTCCTCACACCAATTTGAGCATTAATGCTCGGAAAAACCCTTCCAAAATCTCTTCTCCACTTCCCTAGTATCATCCTAGAGGTCCTGGTCTTCTTCAAAGACCATCCTTAGTTCTTTAAGTGAAGGTTAAGTGAAGGCGCGTCAAAAAGAGGTAATATCCATTACCGATCTTTTTCAATTTCGTTCTTCTTAAACATTTTCTTCTTTAGTTGTTTCATGATAAAGTAATAACATCAGTATTTCTTATATACTGATATGTTATTATAAATATTAAACAACTCTAATTAACCTTCTATCCATCCTATGGAAAAAGGAAATCACCGCGCATGCGTATGTACGGAATACCGTCTCCACGCCGTGGTGTAATCTATTTTCCGCCACCACCATAATTGGATGGGTATAATGGTGTAATGAGTAACTATATAGGATTATTATAAAGTGATATTGATACTGAAATAGTATACATACACTTCAACACAATTCCACACCCATGGGAACGATATCATCGCTCGTGCATACGTACGGACTACCGTCTCCATGACGCGATGAGATTCATTCTCAATGATTAACCATTCATGAATGATTATAAAGTATATATAATAAGTACTAATGAAATATATGACATAATAATGATACTGTATTTATTTATATTTATATGTATGTCATCTACTTAATTCCATTCAATTCAATAAGGAAACGAAAACAGCGTTCATGCGTACGTACGGACTACCGTCTCCATGAATGGTGTATTTCATTCCATTTATCGATATTATATATATATATATATTTTCTGAATATATATTTTATATAAATAATGTATTAAATTCTGGATATAAATAATCATGATCCAAGTAATCATATTAATAATTACAAGTTAAAAACACAAATGACAAATGAGACGATTTTACCCAAAACGCTACTTTAACATGAATTTACAAAAGAACGGGTAATATAAAGTCATAAGTGAACCATATATGATATCATAAAAATGAATAGGATTCTGTAATAAGTCAATGACATTATTTAAATCATTATACAGGAGGTTCGGACACATACAAAGGAAGTCGGACCTAAGGTAAGGGAAAATATCACAATCTCATTTTTTTCCGAGATTGTTTATACTTTTGAATTTACTGGGGTGTATTTTATCATCCAAATCCATGTTTCATAAATATGTAATATTATTTCAATCCACATTAAATTGTTAAAATCAAATTTCACTCTTCGGTGAGTTTTTAGTAAAAGTTATAAAAGGAATCTTTTGTCATTTTTCGAACGATGTACTTTTTGACTTTTTCGACAAAAGTACGAGAATGATGATTTTTTAACTTATACGGAATGAATGGATTTTTAAAACATTATTTCCAAGAAGCTTACTTTACAAGTTTTCAAGTTTATTTTTAATCAACTTCTTTTATTTTAAAGTCATATGACATTTTAAGAAAGGAAAAAATGTTTTTGAAGAAGAAAGGATATTTTCCTCAAGAATGGAGTTCAAGTGTTTTATCAAAATTATTTTCCATATAAGATAATAAAGGGTTCTGTTTTTATCCCTATTATTACATTGATTTGATTATGTTGTGATGGAATTATTTTTATGAATTCCTTTATCTTATATGAATTGATTTATGATGTCATGATGTTTAAGATTCCCATTTGTATTACATGGGTTATGCAATGATGTATGATTTATGATTTTGTGGCACACATAAGAATGGTATCATTATGATATGGGTGGGAACTATATCTCCCTACAATGTATTGGGTAAAGATTTTATAACTCATGAGATAGACATGGCTGGAACGGTAGGTTATACCGGTTCAGTGAAACAAGACTGGAACGAGGGTGACTCGGTTCAGAAAGGGACTTTGTCCACTAAGATAGTCTTAGCAATGAGTCTTGACTAACAAGAAGTGATTCTCTATGATTATGTGTGTATGCCACAAAGTTTCATGTTTTAAGTTATGATTATTGTGATTACATTCCACTGGCATGATTTATCCCATGTTATGAAATTATGTTCTCTTTTGCAGGTTATGATTTCCAAAATTTATGTGCTTATGTATATGATGTGATTGATATTTGTTTTGTTTACCCTTACTGAGCATTTGAGCTCACCCTATTATGTTTTCTTTTCCCCAGGATATAAAGAAAGGTTTTAGGTATAAAAAAAGAAGATCTTTATGGGAGATGTTGAAAATCTTTCACCAGGATTAGAAGATTATGTTCCGAGTTTCCCAAGACACTAAACTATTACGATCCTTGTGTGTGTGTTTTTGTTATGTACTAAGTATTCCGCAAATGTAATGTAATGTCCATGTACGTCAGACTTCGGGTCTCTACAGAAATACCATCGAACCACGGGGTCACACACCAGTTAAAAGAGGCAGCTCAAACTTACAGGGAGACCGTCAGGGGTCGCGCACTGATTACCGGGTGCACCGCTGGCTGGCCCAGGGCGGCGGCGGCTAACCGGGCCTCGGAAAGCCGGTATGAGGCCGGAAGAAGGTGTGGCGAAGCTGACCAGAGCTCCAGAAAGGGTCGTGGGATGCTGACAGGGCGGTACCGGAGCAGAGTGGGGCGCCGGCAGGGCTGGGGAACACCGACGGGGCAGTTGGAGGCTGCTGGCCGGAGTAGGGGATCACATGAGAATATGGCCATCGGGTAGCGGGGTTTCTCGAGGGGTGACTGGAGGCAGCGAGGTCACTGGAGGTACGGCCAGCAGCAGCGGCGTTGCTGGTGGTGCGGCCGACGTGTAGCGGGGTCGCCAGAGTTACGGCCAGCGAGCAGCGGGGTCGCCGGAGGTCAGGAGGCCAGAGCAGAGCCGGAGAGAGCTAGGTGCAGGCTGCGGGCACCGGAGGTCAAGAGCGACGACGTCCGGGAGTCACACGAAGGCTGGGGAGCTTGCTTGGAGTTCTCTCTTGGTGCCGGGGCGGAGTGGGGTGCGGCGGAGCCGGGGGTATCTCACGGGGGAGCGGCGTAGGGCGCTGGGGGGGGAGCAGGGTGCGGCGAAGCCATGGGGTGCTGGAACGGGGAACTGTGGGTCAGGGCTGGGTGACGGGGAAGGGAAGCAAGGGGGGTAGCGGGGTTGCTCGAGGTGCTGTCGGCGGTAGCATGGTCACTGGAGGTGCGGCCGACAGCAGCGGCGTTGCTGGAGGTGCGGCCGACGGGCAGCGGGGTCGCCGGAGTTGCGGCCGGCGGGCAGCGGGGTCGCTGGAGGTTGGGAGGCCAGAGCAGGGCTGGAGGGAGCCGGGTGCAGGCTGCAAGCGCCGGAGGTCGAGAGCGACGGTGGCCGGGAGTCACGCGGAGGCCGGGGAGCTCACGTGGAGGCTGAGTAGGGTGTCGGGGTGGAACGGGGTGCTGCGGAGCCGAGGGGTTCGCGCAGGGGAGCGGCGGAGGGTGTCGGGGCGGAGCGGGGTGCGGGGGAGCCAAGGGGTGCTGGCGCGGGGAACCGTGGGTCGGGGCTGGGTGATGGGGAAGGGAAGCAAGAGGGGGGAGGCGTCCAGCGCAAGAGGGAAAGAGGGGGGGGGGGGCTCGGCACTAGGGTTAGGGTTGGTTTTTTTCATTTCATAATAGTAATATTATTACATTTATAATAATCACATTAATAATAATAATAATAACAGAAATATTATAGTAATAATATCAATAATAATAATATTAATAATAATACCAACAACAATAATAATAATAATTCAAATAACAATAATAATAATAATAATAATAAAAATATAAATAGTAATAATAATAAAAGTTATAATACTAATAATAAAATAATGATAATAATAATAAAAATAATAATAATAATAATAATAATAATATTGAGAAATTGCACGACACCTGGGTGAATTGCATGGCAACCGCCTATAGTGTGGTGGCCGCGCGCGGTTCCGAAACCAACTAAAAACCTTAAACGTCAAGAATTTTAAAACAGGACTCAACCCATTCCTTGGCTCAAGAACCCGAAACTACGATATAATAAATTGACAAATAATTCAAAAAGTCGGGATGCGACATTTGGGGTGTTGTATGGATTAGGAGATGACTAAATGAGATATCTAGAATTGAATAGATAATATAATGATAATTATAAGATGCTATCTGGGATCATTGCTTGGATCTTGGGCCACCCCGTGGCTTCGTTTCCCTTGTTTAGCAGTTTGTCCAGGATACCCGAGGGTATTCCTTGATTTAGCATGCTTTTAGTTTTCTTCATTGAAAATGTATGTGATTTCTTTCTTATATGTTGGACTCAGCCTGTTTACTTGCTTAGCCTGAGGGCAGTGTTCTGTTTAGCCTGAGGGTAGATTTTTTTATGCCTGAGGGAAAAATATTGTTTATCCTGAGGGAAATGCTTCATATGACTATGGGTAGTACCTTCCATGGATGATGGCAATATGTCATAAACCTGAGGGAAATATTTGTTATGCCAAAGAGAAATCACCTGATGGAATTTATTGTATTTACCTAAGGGTACGGTTTTTCATATCTGAGGACTTTTTTTACTTTTTATATTAACTATGGTTACTTCATATGTTATACCTTCCAAGCTAAAGTAGAGGTTTGGTACTATTTTACCTTTTTCTTGTAAGATTGCTTGTTGTGGTTTTTTCTGTGGCACTGTATATTGGATTTTCAACTGAGGATTAGTCTCGAAAACATATAATTCAATTATATTGAATTGATAAAAAATAAATAAATGGAAAATGGAACAAATAGGATTATCTTCTTTTGAGTACATCCTAGTTTACTTCATTTCATTTCTACACACTATTATTGCATGTTTTCACTGATAGTTGGGCACGGGCCTTTGGTGGTTTTCAACAGGGATTTATTTCTCACACCCTATTTGGGTCATGTCTTTGGCCCAAACATATTATATTTCTAGAGGTGTAGTTAAGGGCAGGAGTCCCTATACATGTACATAATTATTGCAGAGGAGTAGGAGATCATGGGATCAAGCATAGGCTTGCGATGCTGCTGAGTTACTACTTCACTGTTATATTTTTCTTTGTTGTATTTTTCCCTTGTCTTGTATTGTTTTAGATTGCAGTGTATCCTTTTTTGTCTTCATTATTATACTTAGGGACATATTTCATCATTATATATGACTGTTGGTCATTTTTACTTCAGTACTGTGTCCATTTCAGCATTGGTATTGCTTACTGCTTTGGCATTTGTATGCTTGTATTTGGTTCTACTGCGCTACACTTTGAAGAATGAGGGCATAGTTTTCCCACTATCCTACTTAGGCCCTCGCATCTAGTCGGTTGCTTCTGGAATTTGCGAAAATGCACTTGAGGTCATGTGACCAACCGGGTTCGGGGCACCCGTTGAGTGGCACCCGGATTCGGGATGTTACAAAGTGGTATCAGAGGACTTTTCTTTTTCCTGAATTATTTTATTATTTTGTGATTACAGATAGAGATTTATTGTTAAGGGATTTGGTAATAACTATGCCCGTGAGTAGCTACCACGTGTATAGGTAAAGGCTGGATTTCCTCGAAGTAAATTGTGATTTTCAGTTTATGATTTTTACAATTCATATTATTTTCACTTTTGGGGGATTCACTTGTTTTGTTTTGGTTATGTTTTTATACATGGGCTCTATATAGTTGCAACTCAATGAGTTGAGGGTATTCCATCTCATGAATCATTTTGGAACATGTTATAATCACATTCCATGCATAGTTTCCATGCCATGTAGGTGCATTTGAAATTGCACGTTGTTGTGATAGATGTCATGCTAGAAAATGCATGTTGTTGTGAAATATACCTTGATAAAATACCTACTATTTGATATGGTATTGTAATGTATGGTTCTATACATGAACTCAAAACATTGTTTTTTGAGGAGAATGGGCCCACATTAACCAAAATTTGGTGGATCGTCAACTTGTTTACCTTGTTATAACACATATAAGATGCCAAGAATTGATTCTGTGGGAGTATGGGCCCTCACAGATCGAAATTTGTTACTTATGTGTTGGTTTCAGTGTTTTTCTGGGCTCCAGAGTAGTTCTAAGGCATACTGTCCAAAGAAACCTAGAATACACGCTGTGTAGTTATGACTACATGCCATGTACTCTTCTGTTTGGGAAGAAAAGAAAACAATTTAAGTACACATCCTGTAACCTAAGTACACGCCGTGTAGTCTCTAACCATTTCATAGGCCATGTGGGAAGAGAAATGGGATGAGGATGTTCTAGAGGGAACACACCGTGTACCGGTTGTACACACCGTGCGTGTTGACCCTGTGTCTGTCCATGTAACTAACAAAACGGACGGAGGAAATCTTCGTTATACACATCGTGTTAATGACGAAAACTCCATGTAGTGTAACCTAGGAATCCTACTCTGTAACTAATAAACACATGTTAGTTTAATCCTTTCATGTACACGTCGTGTCCATCTGGAACACGCCGTGTAGTGTGAGCAGTGTATCTAGTCGTGTAACTAACAACACGAGTCAGCGAAGCTCGTATAGTACACGCCGTGTACCTGAGGGACACGCCGTGTAGTCTTGAATGGTGAAAAACTGTGTTGACCTGGCCATGTGGCTAGGGAGACTGGGTGGTGTACATGCCGGGTGTATGTGTAACATGTTGTGTAGTGTCAGCCGAGTAGCCGACCGTGTCACTAACAACATGGGCTATTGGAATCTAAGTCGTACACGCCGTGTCTTTATGGAACATGCTGTGTAGTTTGAGCTATGTACCCGGCCATGTAATAGAAAACACGGGTTGATGAAGCTCATCTCATACAGGCAGTGTAGATTTTATACACACAGTGTAGTATTGTTTTGTAAAACTTGAATGTTTTCTTTATCTTGATCCCTTCTAACACTCCATGTTTTCAATCCTTGATGATAATAATATAAGGCATGTGTTTGACCTTGTAGAGTCATGTCATCAACACGACCTTGAGTTATGTTCCTGGAGAGCGGAAATGAGTATACTCCAGAGATGGTATGCCACGTACTATCGATGGATCCTCCAGTAGTGCTAGATGTGGTGGAATACATTATAGTGGACATTGGCACGAATGCGCAGTTCTGTGAAGGCTTCATGCGGTCTATGCAGAGCTTCTAGGGAGCACAGCCGGCTGCCACATCTTTGGAAGAGATGACTTGTATATTCCAGCAGTATCATCTGCCTACATTTTCAGGGGATGGCGGACCACAGGTTATAGCATCTTGGTTGGGTTATATGTAGACTATCTTCGAGTATCTAGAGATGCCTGAAGGTTGGAGGGTCAATCTCACTATACACATGATGCTTGATTCCACCAAGAGGTGGTGGGATGTTACCACCTAGACAGAGCATCACAAGGACATAACGTTGGAATATTTTCAGGTAGTCTTCTATGAATTTTTCGTTCTGGAGACGCTGAGGGAAAATAGAGCTCGAGAGTTCATGAATTTGCAGAAGGGTGCCATGTCAGTGATGGAATATTCTTCGAGCTTCACCGAGCTACAACTCGTTACACCTATTCTGGTGGGAGTTGAGATGTTGAGAGTTCACCCCTTTGAAGATGGTCTTCGATATGACATCTGAGCATTGTTGAACATTTTCAGGTTTCCTACAGTGCATGCTATTGTGAACCAGGAAATGATTACTAAGCGGAACCTATGGGAATAAAGTGGTGCAGGCCAGGGAAATTCGACACCAATTTTTGGTACTATTTATACCGGTAAGAGGAAGATGCAGATGGATTTCACTCATGGTGGTTGTACTAGCCAGAAGATTTTTTCAGGAAGCCAGGTGAGGTGATACCAGTGCGGTAAAGAGGGGCACAAGAGACCTTAGTATCCATGTGACCCAGTGGAGTGCCGAGCTTGGGGCAAGATGGGTCATATGTAGCGTTATTACAGGGAGTTTCCACCAGTGTCTAGTGAGAGGGGTTCTTTGAAGACTCCACATGCAGGAGCAGGTCCAGTAGATTCTTACCAGTTAGAAAATCAGAACACGTCAGGATGTATAGGCCGAGGTGGTGGTCATGACCGCGATAGCCATGCACCAGGATCTCAGATACTGCAGGGCGAGTTAGCTCAATGTAACCATTCTGTGTCAAAAGGCCGCAACATTGGGGAGGCATATGTAGTGCAATAGACCGAATAGGAGTTGGATACTAGACCTTCCACTGACAGAGGTACTATTATAGTAGATTCTGTTTTTTCTTCTGTACATTTCGATACTAGTGCTACACATAGCTTTATATCTGTGCAAGTTTTGGAGATCCATGGGCTCTATGTTTCTTCTTCTTCTTCTGATGTCATGATGCTAGACATTATATTGGGTATTAGAATGGATACTGTAATTCAGTGTAGGGAGTGCCCCTAGAGGTTTGTGGGTGTCCCTTTCTATGGTACCTCTATGTCTTAGAGATTACAAGCTATGACATCATTCTCAGGTTTGGAAGGTTGGTACCCTTTAGAGCCTTTGTAGATTACTATCGTCGCAGGGTGAGTTTTCTAGTGACTAGAGGGAGGAGAGTTTCTGTACATGGGAAAATGGGACATCCAGGCAAGCCGAGCTAACCCAAGCATTGTGGGAATGGAGGTTTGATAGCCCCGATTGTGGTTTTATATCAGGATGACCAGGGAAAATTCCAAAAGGATATCCCCCTAGTAGTTGATCATTTCAGGGATGTCTTCCTTGATGAATTTTGAGGTCATCCTCCAGAATGAGAGATGAATTTCTCTATTGAGCTATTACCAGGAGTATGAAACGTGTCCATTCCACCTTATAAGAAGGCTACATCAGAGTTTCTGGGGCTCAAGAAGTAGTTGGGGAGTTGTAGGCAATGGTTTTCATCAGAACCAGTACTTCTACATGGGGTTTTCCTATCCTGTTTTCTATGAAAGCAGACGGTACCCTCAGACTTTGAATGGATTATCAGAATCTGAACTAGTTGACAGTCAAGAACTGATATCCCTTTTCGTGGATTGACGATCATTTTGATCAAATTCGAGGAGCACGAGTGTTCTTGATGATTTACATGAGATTCAGATATCATCAGTTATGCATTTGACCATCATACATACCACTTACATCTTTTCAGAGCAGATATGGTCTACACAAGTACTTGGTTATGTCGTTCAGACTCACGTATGCACTAGTAGTTTTAATGGATCTGATGAATTGTGTGTTCCATCCTTATCTGGATTCTTTTGTAGTAGTATTTGTGGATGATATCTTGGGGTACTCTCACACTCGACACAACCATGCTACCCATCTTGAGATAGTATTTAGTACACTGAGATAGTATCATCTATATGCTAAGCTATCAAAGAGACTTTTTTGGATGGACCAGATAGACTTCATGGGTCATATTATCTTAGAGGCGGGAGTTGTGGTGGACACTGAGATAGTGATAGCAGTAGTTTCCTGGTAGCATCCTAAGAACATGTTTGTGATATAGAGTTTCATGAGGCTGGCTGGTTACTACATGCGCTTATATAGTTTTTCCCCCACATAGAAGTTCCGTTGATTGGTTTGACTAAGAATGGTGTGATGTTTGTTTGGTCAGAAGCTTGTGATATAGACTTTCAGGATCTAGAGGGAAGGTTGACCTCAGCACCAGTACTGATACTTCCTGATCAAAGGAAGAGATATATAGTTTACAGTGATGCTTCCGGTATTGGACTGGGAGCAGTGTTGATGCAGGGAGATCAAGTAGTTGCATACGGTTCTCGAAAGTTGAGGCCACATGAGAGGAATTACCCAGCGAATGATCTCTATTTGGATGCATTGGTTCATGTGTTTTGATTTTGGAGACATTATCTCTTGGGAGAACATATTTTTGCTTACGGAACAAAAACGTTTCAAATATATCTTCACACAGTCTGACCTAAATTTGAGATAATGAAGGTGGGTTGAATACCTTCATTATTTTGACTTTGATCATGCCTATACACCTAGTAAGGGTAACGCAGTCGCTGATACCCTGTGTAGGAGGACTCAGTTACATGCATTTTAGGAGGCCAGCAGTGAGTGGAAGCTCATGGATTTGTTCCCTAAGATGAATTTGGAGGTTCACGATAGTCAGGGGTGAGCCTATTATTCTTCATTAGCTATGAATTCTACCCTCCTAGATTGAGTGAGGATGATACAACTCTCAGATTTCGAAGGATTTTTTCTATTGGAGTCAGTGGATAGTGAGGACCCTCCACCCGGTTAGAAAATAAATGATGATGAGGTACTGTGTGTCCATGGACGAGTGTGGGTTCCAGGGGATATACGTGAGGAGATGAAGCTGGAGTTTCAAGATTCATCTTGGGAATTGCATCCCAGAGTTACCAAAATGTACAGTGACTTGAGACGACAATATTGGTGGCCAGGTATGAAATAGAATCTAGCTAGTTTTGTTGCGAGATATTCCACATTTTAGCAGGTGAAGACAGAGCATCAGAGGTCAGCCGGACTGTTACAGTAGTTTCCCATTACGGTGTGGGAATGAGATGATGTGGTGATGGACTTCGTGAGTGGGTTGTCAAGGTTTCCTCGAAGAAATGATGTCGTGTGTGTTGTTTTGGATATACGTACAAAGGTAACACAATTTTTTTCCGATCAAGGATACCTTCGGTGTTGACTATCTTGGAAAGTTCTATATCCGAGAGGTGGTACACCTTCATGGGGTTCCTCGTTCTATCATTTCATATAGGGATGCCCACATTACATGTCTTTTTTGGAATAGTTTTCAGAGGGAACTGGGTTCAAATGTGATTCTGAGCACAGATAACCACCCTCAGACCGATGACCTATCAATGTGTACGATACAGGTTCTAGAGGACATGCTAGGAGCATGCGTCCTAAACTTTGGCGGCTCTTGGGAGAAGCACATACCGCTGGACGAGTTTTCCTACAATAACAGTTTTTAGGAAACTATTGAGATGGAACCTTACATGGATTTATATGGTAGGCCATTTTGATCACCCTTATGCTAGTTGGAGGCAGTTGAGGCAGCATTACTGGGACCACATCTCATGCAGGAGAATTCAGGGTAGGTCTAGTTGATTCAGAAGTGGATGGCAACTACATAGTCTCATCAGAAATATTTTGTTGATCTTCATAGACATCCCTTGGAATTCGTGGTCGGGGATTAGGTTTTCTTATGTGTTTCACCAAGGTTGGGACACATGCGGATCAGGAGACAGCATAAACATTCACTGTGGTATGTGGGGCTGTTTGGGATTCTTGTGTGAGTCGGGCTAGTTTCCTATCAGTTTTTGTTACCACATAGGTACCAGTCCATGCACGATGTCTTCCATGTATCTCAGCTATGTTGTTATCACTCAGATCCATCTCATGTCTTCATCTTGGGGAGTTTTAACTTCAGGATGATGTGTCCTTTTAGAATCATTCGATTCATATTTTTGATAGGAGAACAAAGGTTCTCCAAGGCCATTCAGTTCCTCTCGTACGGGTGCTATGGTAGCATGGATGAGTGTAGGAGAAAACCTTGGAGCAGGAGACTGACGTACGTGTTGTGTGGCCAGAGTTTTTCTGAGCTTTATCTACACCACAATTGGGAGGGAAATCTAGTGACAAATTTCTTTAAGAGGGGTGGTTTGTATGAACACTGTTCTTAATCTTGAGGTACAGGTTTCTTCTTTTCCTTTTTTATGGTTTTTGAGGAAAGAAGTTAAATTGGGAAAAAACCAAAAATTTCAGGGTACACGCTATGTACATTTCCACACGTAGTGTACTTTTTCTGTGTGGGTTGAGTACACAGTGCATGTTGGACTTTCGGTGATCAAGGGTGTAAAAATTGACTACACACTGTGCACTTAGTATTTACATGTCGTGTAATCAGTCAGCATGTGAACAGTAAGGCAGTGGTAATAGCCACAAACTGAGTGTTACTACACACCGTGTATTCATAAATACACATTGTGTACTCATGTTGACAGATGAACAGAGCAGCGGTGAAAAGTAGCTTCCAGAGGAACTGTTAAAAAATAGAAAGTACACATCATGTACTTGAGAGTATACGCTGTGTGGTATGTTTTTTCTCTTAAAATGGTCAGTATCCTCCTCATTCGGAAAAGGAGGCAGTGGATCTGTTTGGAGCACCGGGAGAGAAGGTCAGAGTTTGGAGGAGCTCATGACTTCACACCGGAACTCAGATTCCATCCCTAACTATCTCGATTAAACCATGTGGGTGAGTTCTTCACTCTTCTTGAACCCTTCCTTGGAAATCTTTCTTGAGGGGACGTTATTTTGGTTTGAACGCATTTTCATTTATCCCAGATCTATGTCATTCTCAGACGTTTCGGAGGTCTATGCTCACGTATATTGATTAGAGAAGATCAAGGTAGGTGGACTGATGTTTAATTCCCACTACTGAGGGTTTTTTGTGTACCATTGTGCTTCCTGCCCATATTTGGGGTGTCGTATGGTTGAGGCCTTGACTAATAAAGATATATATAATTTCTTATATAATCATATGATAATTATAAACTACTGTCTAGGATCATTTATTGAATCCCAAGCCACCCTGTCGGTGTGTTTTCATTGTTTAGTCGTTTTGCTAGGATACCCGAGGGTATGCTATGATTTAGCATGATTTGAGTTTTCTTGAGTGAAATTTTATGTGATTTCTTGCTTATTTGTTGGGCTAGGACTGTTTACATTCATTTCCTAAGTGCAGTGTTCTGTTTATCCTAAGGGAAGCATATCTTATGCCTGAGGGAAAGTGCTTCTTTAGCATGAGGGAAATGTTTCATTACCAGAGGGCAGTAGATTCTGTGCTTGAGGGAAATATCTCATATGCCTAAGGGAAAAATTCGTTATGCCAAAGGGAAATCACCTGAGGGTTTTGATTCTATTTACTGGAGGGTGTTTTTTTGCATGTCAGACAACTCTGTTTTCTTTTTATATTCACTGTGGTGACTTCACAAGTTATACCTTCCATGTTAAAGCACAGGCATGGTATTGTTTTACCTTATGCTTGTTAGATATCTTGTTGTGGTTTATGTTTCGGCACTGTATAGAATATTTTTGATTGAGCATGAGTCTCGAAAACTTATAATTAAATTATATACAATTTATAAATAATAAATAAATAGAAGTGGAACTGATAGGATTAGCTTCTTTTGAGTACTTCCAAGTTTACTAATTTTCATTTCGGCACAATGATGTTGCACATTTTCACTAACAGTTGGTCATGGGCCTTTAGTGGTTCCCTACTAGGATTTATTTCTCACGCCCTGTTTAGGGCCTGTCTTGGGCCCAAACAGATTATATTCCTGCAGGTGTAGGTATGTTCACGAGTCCCTATATAGGTACATGATTGATGTAGAGGAGTAGGAGAGCATGAGACCGAGCATAGGCATGAATGTTGCTGAGTTCCTGTTGCGCTATTTTATTTTTCTATGTTGTATTTTTCCCCTATATTATATTGTTTCAGATTGTAGTGTATCTTGTTTTGGCTACATTCTTAGACTTAGGGACATATTGCATCATTATAAATGACTATTGGTTATTTTTACTTCAGTACTGTGTCTATTTCAGCATTGTTATTATTTACTGCTTCCGCATTTGTATACTTGTATTTTGTTCTGTTGCACTACACTTTGACAAACGAGGGCATAGTTTCCCCACTATCCGACCTAGGCCCTCGCTTGTAGTCGGCATCCTCTGGCGTTTGGGAAAATGCGCTTGAGTTCATGTTACCAACTGGGTTCGGGGGACCTGTTGAGTGGCACCTAGATCTGGTACGTTACAGTACACATTTATTTTTTTATCAATTTTGTAGGAATAAAATTATTAATCATTTGAACGAAAAAATATGTTTTCATAAAAAAATAATTTTTTTCAAAGAGAATGATTTCACCAATTCCATCAAACTTATAAAAGGGTATATTTTTAGAAACATTAAGACAATTTATTGGAATAAATAAACTTCATTTTTTAATGATAATATTAATATTATCTAAGGTTAAATTTTTGGGATTTTTTAGAGATGTTTCATTTCTTGGATGAATATTTAAAAAGAGAGAATTTTATTGAAAACAAATATATTAAAAAAATTATAATTTTAATCTATATTTTAAATTTGATTTAAATTGAAATTAATTTATTATATTAAAATTTATCTAATTTAATTAATTATAATTTTTTTGATTTGTAATTTTGATACTAAATCCCTTCAAACATATGATAACTTACTCTTTGAAAACCCACTTTTTCATTGCGTCTGTTGGTATAATTCTAAATTTCATTCTTCCAAGCCTGTGAATTGAAGTTGAAAAATTGGATCATATATTTGGAATCACAATAATATATAATATATTATATAATATTTGTAGAATAAATATTTTTCCTTACATAATAGTTAAAATAATAAAAATTAATAATCAGGGCTAATGTACAAATGGGTATACCTGGTGGTTAATCATATAATATAAGCGTAATCATTTACCTAAAATTTTTAAAATATTATTTTATGGATATATATAAATTTTATATAGTAATAAATTTGATATCAATTTCATTTGGAATCGTTTTTCATGTCATGGAAATATAATTTGGAATTCTTTTACGAGATTTCCATGTAATTTCCCAATGGGATCCCTTTCCCCGGTTATAAAAGGGCACTCACTCCCTTCACTTATTCACACATAGAAATCCATTTATCTTTATAAAACCATCTACATATCTCTCTCTGAAATCATTATTCACATTATATAGATTATTTTAATCCCAAAATTGAATCCATTGGGCCCTTCAGAGGAGATTCAAAGGATGTTTCTCTTAGAGAAGGTAATTTTCATAACAAATCACTTTTTCTTTCATTATTCTTATTCCACATTAAATCATGACTTAAAAATTAAAATATAAAATAAAAATAATCTCCAATAAATTATAATTTATAATTTTTATGTTATAATATTTTTCCATCTCTATTTCTATAAATTTTGAAACAAAATCACCAATCATGTGTGTGGTGGACTACTACCTCCTGAATAAATGTAGCTCAGTGTCTATAAATACCTATAATTATTTAATATAATTATTGAATTAATTTATTTATATAATTTTTATGCTATTCTTATCCTTTTTGAAATATAATATCAAATTAACCTTCATACATTCCATGATGTTTAAAATATGAGAATGTCAATCTTATGTACAACTGAATGTTGCCTCGCGAAACGATGTTTATCGTTTTTCACTTATACATTACATAGAATGTAATAATAAAATAATTAATTAATATATGTGATATATATGATATGATTATTATTTTTAAAAAATAATATATCTCATATATCCTTACACTTTGACCTCTTAAGGGAAGTATGTTGTTGCTCATGCGTATATACAACCTGACGTCTCCACGAAGTGATGTGATTCATTTTCCTTGCCCAAAATTTCACAGTGGTAATAATATTGTTTTAAATGAGTAAATATTATATTTATAAAATCCTTATCATTTTTTATTATATGTAATTATATCCTATAAACACTAATTTGAAAATTAATTACAAAAACCAAATGAGAAATTATGAAAATTAATATAATAAACTGTGAAAATAATGCAATATTATTAAACATTTTTGTTGGAATGTTATAAGAGGATCATATTAGTTATTATAAATATCAATATAGTTATGGTATAAATTAAAAAAATTATTAAAACTGTTACAAAATAGTTCAATTCAAGACTAACTAAAGAAATGTCTTTAGTAAGGGACTATGTCTCAACATCTCTTCATTGAGGAATGTTGTAATGTTATAAATATAATTTCTTTAATATGGTGTTTATAATTAAATTTTATATGTAATTTCATGAATCATTTATACTAAAAGGTATTTTATGTTTCAATTTTAATTATTTCATTCAAGGTTATCTTTCTTGAAAGTTACCAATTGTTAATATTTATAGTACAATCTCACTTTCTATTATTATTATTAACATTCTCTTGAAATAATCACTTCATTATGATCACTTTCATAGGAAGTTACATCTATATTAAATATAAATATTCTTTTATTATGGATATTTTTATTTCCTGAACTGCATAACATTTTTATGTCTAATGTTTACTTTGAATTCTATTTGATTATCTAGGAATACATTTATACATCTATATTATTTAATAAATATGAATATTTTTAATAAGGTGTATTGATTCAGAAATTAAATTGATTATCTTATATGTGAGTTATTATTTAGACCTGAAGTGATAGGTGGGGTTCAGTTATTCATATTGTGGTGATGAATAAATAGCTCTCATGAAACTAATCAGTTTGGTTTTTACCCATTAGTTTTAATATAACTTGAGGAAGGCCATGAAATTTTTGGTTTTTGTGATACATGAGATCATGATGTCAAATAATTAAGAATTTACATTATTTAGAATTCATTTTTTTATTATTGTCCATGGGATCTTCATAATTCAATTATATTTTTCCTGCATCCCATTCTTAGTATATTGATAAAATTTCATGTGTGTTAAATTATATACCTTGCAATATTGATTATACCTCATCCAGTTTTTATAGTCATGTTTTTTCCTGGGATATGTGTTTTGTTAGGTACCATTACATATATATTATGAATTATTTATTCTTGATAACATAATCTATTTTTTATCCTTACAAAGTATTTGAGATATTACAGAGTATTTGAGATCTCCATTATTTTGGTTCCATTCCCCAGGATATGAATAATAATTCTTAGAATGAATTCCAGGAAGCCAAATGTTTTCCATTACCCTACATTTTATTTTATAACCCTACAAAAAAATTAGTATCATGAAAGTATCTGGTTCTCCAAAACATCTAAGCTGATCAGTCCTTTTTTATTTGACCCCTTGTATGAATGAAACTATAATAAAGTAGGAACTGGCTCTAGGTTATTGGATTTTTTGTTTTATAGTTGGTATCAAAAAATGTTTTGGTTGAAACAATGGGAACTGGAATAATAAATATATATATTAGTGAGGATTCCCATATAAAAGGATTTGAGGAAAATTATAGAATAAAATCATAATGTTATGGCAATGGAGAGATTTTGTGGTTTATCCAGGAAATACATCCATGACTAAATATAACAAGTGGATATGGTTATGGTAAAGAGGTGACTTGGGAAAATAACTCTGAAAATCATTGTATTTGGATTAACCTGATCATCATGTGGCTCCTGAAAACAGACCCTTTAATTCACATGGATTGACACTCCCAGGGGATATGCCTAAAACAATATAATTTTTTTAAAATATAAAGATGGATTTTGATATAATAATATCCCTAAATAACGCAATTCTATGACTTTGAGATTAATAATGCATAAATTTTTGAATTAACATTAACTGTTACACCAAATTTAGAATTATACATTGTTAATAAAAATTTATAATTTTAGGATCTAATGTATTATATGAAATTTATTATAAAGGAAACATGGATAGATTAAGGGTATAGATACTCATAGACAATGTGTATATTTCCCAACTGAAAATCCTATATTAGTGGAGTTAGAACTGAGAAGATCATAGAAATATTACAGTACCTTATTGAGGTTATGAAAGTCATACTTGGATATATGGATAAACCTATCAATCTACATCATGATTCACCTATGGTGGACAACTTCATATGACATATGACCATATCATTTTTTGATACTAATAATCTAATGCTAGGTGATGAATGGATTAAATTAGTGGAGAAGATATATATAAACATGTGATGCGATGAAAAAGAAACAGTTGAACTTGAAGTGTATTATTTCAAAGTCAATGTTAATCAATTATGGCTATTGAAACAAAATAATTGGGTGGATGAGGTAATATGACTCATTGAATATAGTTATTTTAAGGTTACTTTATTTAATGAATATTTACCTCAGGAGAAACAATATAAAATGAATAGAATGTTCATCAGCTTTAAGAAAAACAAATAAAAAAATTATTACTGATTTTAAGGCTAATTTTACAATATTACACAGGGATTATATGGATATTATACATAATGTGGAGTACATGATTTACCATTTATTTAAATGTATTATGACAAATATATTAAGGGTGAAAGTCACTAAAAAATTTTCTTTATGTAATAAAATAGTTTTTTGTTCATTAAAATGGGGAAGAAACACTCCAGATCCAACATGTCAAAGAGATATTATAAAAATAAGAGGTTAAATGAACACCATGAGATAGGGAATATATCATCGAAGGAGAAGATAATAAAGTAACATCCACTTTGTGAAACATTTCGGAATAAATGTCGGGGGAACATCATGAATGGATTGAGGGTTTGTTATAATGGTGTATATAAGGTTAATCTAGCACATTAATTCAAGGGGAATAAATAAATCAATGATATGAAGTGCTTCATTTTGTATTGAAATGGTTATTTTTTCACAGTAATGTCCAATAATTCAAGTTAATCTATCATATAATATGACAAGGGTAGAAGTTAAAACATACATTATCACTATAAATAAGTTAGAAGTTCCAAATGATGTGTTTGTACATACATTAGTCATATATTCAAATTTTTATAATTCCAAATTTGTTTTGGATTCACACACTAATTTATATCTACAGATTTTTCATGAAAATTAGTCTCTTCCCTTTTAATTTATGTGGGTGTATTCTTTTAAAACACCCAAGGAATGTCTCATTGCAACAATGATCAATTAGGATTTCCCCATTGCTGAATGTAAATATTAATTATTTACAATCCTTGTAATCAGACATATGGTTGAATTAGATATAGTCCATATTATGGACGTGGTTCCAAGATATGATCCAAAACATTCTAACACGATGAATGAAATTATGTTTCATGATGAGGAAATAAAATTTCTTATCAATAGATAAGATACATCATCGTCAAAATAATGTCAAAATCCACACCATATAGCTATACTAAATTATATTCTTGAGTAAGTAGAGAAAAAAATCTATGGATGGAAAAGGTAATCCTCATTGAGGATGTTCATAAAATGTATTAATATATTGATTTATTTACTATGTAATTACCTGGAAATCACATAGAGCATGAAGTTGAGTATTCTATTAATTTATTCCTTCATGTAGGACTAATATCAATGATTACACATAGAATGACTATTATGGAATTAGTATAGTTGAAAAATAAACTTGATGGGTTGGGTAAAAAGGTATTTATTCTAATTAGTCCTTCACCATGGGGAGCCCTTATTCACTTTATTATGAATAAAAAATAATCTAGGAGTATTATCACTAGTTATATGGAAAATAATTATATTATGATAAATAAAAAGTCTCATATGCCTTGTATTGATGACTAATTTGATCAAATTCATAGATTCCAATATTATTCAATTATTATCATTCATTTTTTGTATCATCAATAGTTGGTAATAATGGAAGAAATTATGAAGACTTCTTTTGGAATGAGGTATGGAAATTATGTGTTTACATTATTTCCATTTGGATTGAATAAATAACCCTCCATTTTTTCTGTATCTAATGAACAATGTATTTGAGGACTATCATGATGATTTATTTGTTATATTCTTTGATTTTATATTGGTGCATTCTATACGATATATGAAGCCTGAGAATCACATGAGGATTATTCTCAAGTTATAATGAATGTGTTATATGGGAAATCAAGTATGTGTGATTCTTGGATTCAAGAAGTATCCTTTCTTGGCCATATTATATCTAAGGATGGAATCAAAGTTGATCTTATAAAGAAAATTGTAATAAGGGAATTTCATACACCAATGAACTTATTTAAGGTATATACTTTCATAGGTTCATTTGGTTACTAATTGTTATTCATTATAAATTTTTTCCAATTGGATAACATGCCCGAAAATATTATATGTAATGGGATAAAAAAATTTGGAAAGGAATCTGAAGATGGTATTGATGAACTAAATATAATATTTGTCATTTCCCTAATTTTTACTCTACCGTCTGAAAAATTTTCATTTCTGATATATTATTATTCATTATGGAAGGGCCAAGATTTTGTCTAAATGAAAAATGATAAATTTATTTCATATGCATCAATTAAATTGAGGACTCGTGAACAAAACTATCAAACCAATTATCTTGAGTCGGTAGTTTTAATATTTTATTTAATATTATGTAAACATTATATCTATTGTCTAAATGTGTGATCTAAATGAATCATTGAATCCAAAAATATATATTTTCATAGAAGGATGTTAATAATGGAAAAATGTGTTGTCTTGAGATACTCAAAGATTAATCTTCCTCAATAAACAATCACCCAAAGAAAATAAATAAAGAAGACCATTTATTTAGTAGTAACGATAATTATGTTTTTACCTAAAGGAGTATTGTGAAATATCCCATGTTAATTAATCTATTAAAGATAAATATGGTAATTTTTATAGAAGAAGATATATTACTAATGTTTTAGTTTTTTTTGAAATTATTCTTATTAGAATACTTAAAAAGTTATCCATTTGATGATAAGAAATCTCAGAATAATATTAAATATGCAAATGAAGGGAAATCAATTGAATTAGTTTGTAAAAATGTGGTCTAGAAATTTGGATATATATAATGTGTTCAAATTCTTCACAGCTAAAAAAGTAATTGTCGGATTATTAATAGAGCTCAAACTTCTATATACACCCTGAAAGGACAAGGATGACTAAGGTTTTGGGGGAATATTTTTTGTGGGATAACATGAAGCAGGATATCGGTAATTATGTGTCAAATTTTGTAGTTTTTTAACAAGTGGGTGATATGATACAACATCCAATATGATTCATGCAAACTCATCCAATTCCTATGTTGTAATGTGATGAAATTACAATTAACTTTTTAATAGGACTACCAAGAAGAATGGTGAAAATGGGTTAGTTATTTTAATCTAACCAAATATGCACTTTTCCTTTCTATAAGATAATATTTACCATTTTATAATATCACACTTATCTTTATTAATGAATATGTAATAATTATTGATGGAATTATTTATTTTTTTAATGGGATCTAAACTTTTATCAACAATATGGAAGATTATTCAGAAATCCCTTAATATTGAGTTTCATTTGATCTAAACCTAACATCATCAAACTGATGGATTATCTAAAAGAATGATTAAAATAAAATAAGATGTGTTGAGTTAAATATAAATTTAAATTCTAGGTATGTTGGATCTATAATTAACCTCATAATGGATGTTCTATAAAAATATTTTCCATTCAAGTATTATAGTTGTGTTTTATAAAGAATTTCAGGGAATGAGTTTTCATACTCTAACATATATCGATGAAATTGATTAAAGGAAGCCTGTTGGAAATAACTTATTCAAATCAAGACAACAAAGGTTAATACTCTTAAATGTAATATTAAAGTACCTTAATTCATGAAAAATGTTTATAATAATTTTTTTTAATTTATAATTCCATGTGGGAGATCATGTGTTCTTGAATATATCTCTATAAAATGATATTATAAGGTATGATAATAATGGTAAATTTATCCCCATACACATAAGAACCTTATAAATTATTAAAATATTTGTATATTTTCATTATAATTTGGATATTCCAACCTGAATCTAAAAAGTACATAATGTGTCCCACATATCATTGTTAAGGATGTACACACTAGAACAGATTAATTTTCTCACATGTAATTATATACAATTCGAACATGATCTATCATACTCTGAATGACCCATCAATATTCATGAAACTACTGGGAACATCTTTAGGAATAAGATAAATCAACTGATAAAAGTACTTTGCAGAAATCAAAAAATAGGGGAAGCAACATGAGAACTAGATGATGTTTTAAATTTGAAATACCCTTAATATACTAGAATGTAATATCTGTGAAAATTTAAGGACGCAATTTTTTTATAGGGTAGAATGTAACTATTGACTTTAATTTTTGTATGAGTTGTATTATTTTTCAATGACTGCCATTGGTTGTCAATAGTGATAAATGAGATAGTAAGATCTTATAGATTACAATATGATGAAGTATCTTTTTTATTAATGGATCTTGGATGAAGTGATCAAGTGTTATATTTGGAAATATACATTTAAATGGTGTGAAGAAACTTAGTTTAAAGTGTTAATCCTAAAGAAATATTATAGATTCATTTGATGAAATTTTATTCCTTGATTAATGAATGATCCTAGTTTTTTCGGACAAATTTTGGGCAAATCTTTATGTCAAATACATGTATCAATGGTGATATATTGTTTACAAAATTATTAAAGTGGTTTTGATGTTGAAGAAGCTATTTGTAATTTTAATTCCAAATATAATAGAGGACGATGAATTGAGAAAGGACCTTGAATGCCTTTAATTTCACAAAGATACATTTAAGAATTATTTATGGTGACCATGAAAAAATAGAATATCATATTATATAAATGGATATTAAAGAATAAAAATGCAATATATTTATTATTTCATGATGTGTTTTGATGTGGATAACGGATTTTTATAGAATAATTCTATACATTGAATTATATTGAATATAAATGAAGGGATTCCTTATATAAAAAATAAGCACAACTCACAATCTTGTTATGCCACTTAACCAAGGGGACATTTGATATCGTTATGTTCAACCACACCCAAGGGACTAGATATAGAAATACCATTGATGGTTGATGGAATAGGTCCCTACAAGTGTAATGTGGGACTTTGTACAATTCATGTAGATTGTATGACTTAATTCACACATAGGTCGGGCAAGAATACTGTATGAGAGCTCATTAACTGTGTGTTTTTCTATCTATGTAGGAATTTTGTGTAGTGAATATAGGTTCCCAACTGAATTCCATATCAAACAGTGGTCAATCACACATTATATTATAAATAACATGGACGTTCATTAATATTATCAATGTGGGATTAAGTATGATGTTTTATTGTACCCCTATTTAAAAACACTTTGCATAATGCATATGTTCAATTTGATTGATCATGACCATATTATTGTCTTCAACAGAAAACCCTGTATAAAGGAAATAGGGATGAATAATGTTAATTGGGTTGTGATTTAAACATTCAATACATTCTAAAACACTCGATATTTCAATATTGGGAAGGCATGAACATTCGGGCATGGATTCTAAACTTTTCATGCAACGAGAAGTTTGAAGAACAATGTTTTGGGAAATTGAAAACGAAGATGCAGAGGCCTTGTTTTTCATTAGTTGTAAATCCATGAATTCAAGAATAAAAGATAATGAGTTCTATATTTGTATGATCATGTGCACTTGATATTTCCACAAAGTGGATAATTTGAGATCATGAAGGAAAAATATCAGGTTTTTCGATGACAGTTAAGTAGCGGTTTAAAGAATTCAATGTGAAGATCATTAGAAACTACATTTTTTTATATATCATTGAATAATCCAAGGGATTTGATTTATTGATCAATAAAAAATGATATATGATCATCATTATATAAATATTATTTCCTTATTTCTAGGAACTTTTATTCTACACACATATTTGTATAGAGATAAATTTTCATAAAACATAGAGTATTTTCGATGTGATATTATGCAAAGGCTTATAGTCCCATGATCGTTAAAGGATACATGGAGAAGGTGAGTCTCATGATCCATCTATGTTTCAAGAAGTATGTATATTCACATCATGTATGATGAATTTCCATAGAAATAGGACTAGTGTTCACACTGTCGTTGGGATTCATGAATGAGATTCATACATCAAGCCAGTGTTTCATTTGTAGACTCCCACTGTGCTTCAAGAATAACTTTTTTTGTGTGGATATATTCATGCTTTCAAGAATAATAAATAACACACAATGATTCTATTATGTGTAGTATGAAAGAGGTAAATTCTTTAATAGTAGTGTGTACAAAATTTTTTTAGTAGTTACATTTGTGTGAGAATAACAGAATAAATTGGTAGTTGTGAAAGTTGAATCTTGTATATGAACATTAGTGAAGGTTATATGAATTTAGTCTGTCTCAAATTTTTAATATAATATGACTATAAGGTTGAAACAAAGGTAAATAGAAGGAAGAAAAACATTGTGATATCGCAGTGTCCTTGCATGAAACATGAAGATGGTGGAATTCAAACAAGATAGTGAACAAAAATTACAAGGTGAGTAAATATATATTTATGTATTCTTAGAGACAAAGAGATAGTAAACGTTTCAATCATGCTTACATATACATAAAGAGACTCAGGAACATGTAAATGGTTTTCATTTGAGCTTCCCAAAAATGATGTGAAGATTACATATAAAATATCAATAACTAATTTGAGGCATGATGTCGGTGTGACCTATTTGTGTTTTAATAGGAAAAGTGAATTTTTATGGAAGATCATACTTCCTAAACATTTAAAGTGCAGTTAAATCCAGTTGTTTAAATATCTACTACTCCAAAAAGAAAATAATAGAACTCATTCTACATTCACTATTAATATTTTTTATAAAATAAAAAAGAATAATTTTTCATGATATAATGAAGATATAATCACTAATTTCTTAAATAATCACAAATGAGTTTGTGATTCTTATAGGAAGAAGAAGAATAAAAAATCAACAGAGTATGTGTTTCATTAAAGATATCAAGACACTTTTATACACTATTTTATGAATTTATGTTTCACAGATCATAGTAAGAGGATTATGGGGCTAGAAAAGTATATATCAGTTCATTATAATTTGGTTCATCAATAATTCAATGATCATCACTCCATAACACCTTCATAATAATTTTACTGTTACAAGGATAAGAATGTGAAGCATTCAGTTTTTTACTAGGATGATGTAAGGACTTTTTTACATTCCAACTAATGTGTAGTCAACAAAATGAAGAAAATGTTGGAATTATAAATAATAAGAACTGTGAAATCCAATAGTAGTCTCAATAGGTGGAACACGTTATTGGTGTTACGAATACTCTTATAAAAAAGATTAAGACTATCTTTATGGGTTTTATGAATATCCATCTATGAGTTATAAAACATGAATTATAAATTTACTATAGTGAATTACAAGTGAAAGTGTAATTCCTTCCTATATTAACCACATTAAAAGGAATAATTTCAAGTGGTTTTTTTATTGGATAATTTACATACCATGTCAAGGACTAGCTTCTCTTACTGAGTATTGAACCTTATAAAAGTATCATTTTTTATCTTTTACTTCATTAATATTATTTCAAGTGATTGGGAGAAGAGAATATGAGAATCGATATCCTAATAGGTTAACGATGTAAAAGGAAAATATTTGTGACAAGATAAAAAATTCCTAACACTAATTCACCCCCACCACCTCAAAGTTAGGAATAACAAAATCTTTTCCTTTCATGTGGTATAAAATCCATGGTTTACCTCTAAAGGATTATCAATAGTGAATATATTATATGTTTAAAGTTTTATTTTATTTCCTGAGTAAAAAACAAATTTTATTTTGGGAGAATATTTAGTTATCTCTGAGAAGAAGTCAATATCTTCCAAAAACATGATAAATAAGAAAACCAAAGAGAAGATGATGTTAAAAAATTAGTCCCTCTTATCTAATGAATATGATGTATGTGTTTCTCCATTCTATATAAATAATAAGGATATGTCAAGCTTGTAGAGTAATGATATGGTGGATGATCCCACTAAAATGATGGAAAATATTTATACCTCAATTAATCAAGTGGTATTTGATAATTACTTTCAAAATTTTCTGAAATAAAATGATAGGAAAAGTGGTGATAATTATAACTGTACAAACTCTCAATAATTATCATTAGACAGATTAAGGTATTTGTTACATTGTATTACCTTTGTAATATCCTCCTTTGATTATATGGTATTTTAATCTATTAATGAATATACCAACCTACTAGAAATATAAGCTGATGTTTTGGTGAAGGGTTTTCAATAAAAAAATAGAATGTTTAAATATCACTAAATAAGATTGAACATTTGATGAAACAATAGGGATCATGAAATATATTCCACTATTTGGATCAAATATTTTGCAGAGAAAGTGGTTGTAAAAAAATTGGGATAAAAATATCCATTCACTTGATGAAAAAATATTGAAGACCACTAAGGTCAAGGATTTAAAACTCAAATATTCAATAAAGGTCAAATAACATGACTTTCAGTGAGAAAACAATGCTAACCTGTATGAAGATCGAGTTCAATGAATGAATAAAGATTTTATAGAGAATTGTATTACGGTTTAAGATACCCAAATCATTATAAATATTATATGCCTCGATTTTGATGTTTAGTTGTTCAATCATTATAATATAGATACAGATCTTTTAGAATAAAATAAAATAATTTTTGGTGCTACAAAATGATAACTGGATGAATCTATAGCCAACATACCTCAAACATGTGATTAAAATATTGTTACATTTTTTGATGATCTATCTCAAGTATATGAGAAGAAATATTTATCTTCCATGCTAACTTGGTTTAATTAATCTTAACCAATTATCAAGGATATTTGGGGCTCTAAAAATACTTATGAACAATTATGGATAAATAAAGGTGATAATAAATCTACCACCCTAAATAGGGTGGACAAAAAAAGCAGTATGCAATCTGGTTAACCACAATTAGATAAAAAGGTATTAAGAATTACTAAAACATTACAAATAATATATCAAGAAATCATGATTTTTGTGTCATTTTTGGTGTTATAACTATTTTAGGTATTGTACATTTTATTTTTGGTACAATCCTCTAAATGAAAAGGCGCCAAATATGTCCATCTCAAGGATGAGGCTTCCATAGAATAAAAGCCAATAACCCCAAGGCCATAAGAATATATATTCTATAAAATTATTTGATACTCTTGATAAATGTTGTGATTCATGTCATAGAAGTGGTCACAATGTTGGTATATGGTCTGCATAATATGTAACTAGGGTTTACAAGAAAGCAAGACTCCAAATTCTGGATTAGAATGTTGAAGCTCCCTAGGAAATAAATCATAAGAATTTTATGAATAAAAATTATCATAATTAGATTAAAAGAAGGAAATATCATAATAGCATGGAATATAAATCCGAGAATTTTAATTAAAGTGTATCATCTAAAATAACCACAATATTGTATGAAACGTAGGAAATTCAATTTGGAAAATCCAAACATTCTACTATTGTCCCTAATTATTTGTTAGTAATTTGTTGAGAAGATTTGGAAAGAAGAAGAAACTTGTATTATTCAAAAGCAAAGTCTAGTTAAAATGAAAAATTAAAGATTCTACATGATGATAATGAATCCATATGTGTGACGTCAAACATGGATATACATACTATTTGAAATTATATTTCAATTATTCCTACACAATAAAATTACATTATGAAGGTTAAATGTTTCCATGATATAAATTTTATTTCCATGATATTATAGAAATAAAGATAACACACAATGTTATTGTACATGTGATAAGATTATCATAGCCTCAATCAAAATTTATGATCAGATTTGATAATGTGGATTGTAAAGTAAATTGAGAAACTTTGTTGACAAAATCATCTCTACCTTTCTCTTCACATTTATGAAGTAACAAGGATCCAACTTATCCACATAAATATTATTGTATTATATTTTTTCATATAATGTAGGGAATTTAAGGAGACAAAAACTCTTAGGTGGAAAACCTGAGAAATAGTGAGTGTGGTCAACACTTGATGGAAAATTAAAAGAAGTCAACATCACTGAAAAATTCTTCAATTGGGTATTCAAATGAAAATATGATATGGGATCATATTTGATAATGTTTAGAAATTTTAATTCTTATTATGGAAAAAAGGATAAATATGATACCATCTTAGACTAATCTTTCATTGGGAAATCTAATGAAAAAGTGTTCAAGAATACCATTCTTTGTGAAGTTGTAAATTTTTTTAATCTAGACAGTCACAGCATGAAGATTCATTTTTTTTCTCCAAATAAAGCATATTAAATTTCATGCGAGGTGATATATACCATTATCAAGATTTCATGAATTGTTTCCCTTTATAGGGGTATAAATGAAAAATGATGATGAACCTTTATGAATCAATATTTCGATTTATTTCAAACATGATTATTTTATAATTTTTTTAATAAAATATAAATGGAAATGATATGTCATTCATAAAATCCCATTTTTGGTTATTCAAGATAAATATCATTTTAAAATGGGATATTGTTTCTGATGCTTTCACAAGGGCGCGTGCATCTGTCTGTGGAGGACAAGCAGATGTTTCCCCGTGCTCCCGCTTTCCAAAGGCAAGTGGCATCAGTTCCTTATCCAAAGACATTTTCTCCTTAATCGAAACGAGATGATGGGATATCGGTTCTTCATTCCATGGATTCCTTCTCAGGACAAATCACCTAGTCTGGGTCTCCATTATAGAATTAAGATGTTGGTCATGAAACTCCTCATAGTGCCATATCTTCATGGAAACCAGTTCATTACACTGCTTCTGTCGGGACATTCCAAGGGGTCCAGTCAGCGCAAAAACCTCTAGTCGGTGGACTAGTCACATTGGGAATCACTTATGTGTTTGGGCGCAGGGGCACTAGCGTGTATTGGTTTCTTCCCCTTATTATATGGCTTTTTGAGGGAGCAGAAGTCCAAGGAATCACACATTGAACATGGGGAATCATATACCATGTGCATCTATCTAAGGTTTTTTTCAGCTTCTCATGATTAACACAGGGTATGACACAAGTTTAACGTCCTGCGGAGACAAATCGGACTGATCATAACACTCACAAGAGTGGATCAGATGGGTACAACCCCTAGAGGGAACACTGATGTTGGGGTCAATGTGTGGTTGGATTCCCGATTACTATTAAAAAGAATAGGGAATGCGGTGGCATGATCCCACCGGGATGTGGCAGCCCGAGTAAGAATCAGGATGGATTGTGGAAGGTTCCATGAAGTTGATGGAGAATGAGATGGGGGCGTCATGAGGACGATGGTGATGTTGGGCTTGAGTCTCAAAAAGGCTTCTTATGTATCCCCATAGCAGGGAATAGATGTCCAAATAGTTAATCTGAAGATGGCTTAACACTTATTGGGGGTGTCAATATCTTATAGCTAGATGGGGTCACAACTGTTTACCACTGGATAGGGTGTCAATGGCTTACCATTGAAGGGGGTTGACAATGGATTACCACTAAATGGGGTCACAATGTATTACCTCTGAATGTGGTCACAACGGCTTACCGCTAATTGAGGTTGCAATGGCTTACTATAGGATAGAGGTGTCAATGGATTACTGTTTAATGGGGTTGACAACGGCTTACCAATGAACGGGGTCAAAACGACTTACCGCTGATAGAGGTCCACAATTTAACATCATGCGGGATGGGGTCAGACCGACGTGAAGGGGGTCAGAACTGTATGGTGTTGGGCATGAACCATATATAGGCTTCCTACTTACCTTTCCATGGTAAGGATCAAAGACCTCATAGTTCAGGATGGGTGTGGGGCTTACACTCCAGGTTGCCCATGGTGTTGGTGAACCGACATGAAAGGGGTCAGAGCTACAAATGGGTGGTGGGATTGAACCTCAGAGAGGCTTCCTACATACCTAAACTTGGCATGGATCTAAGACCATGTAGTTCAGGATAGCTGTGGGGATTACACTCTAGGTTGACCAAGGTGTGGGTGAATTAATGTGATGAGGGTTGGAGCGACCAATGGGTGGTGGGCTTGAACCTCAGAGAGGCTTCCTATGTGCCTTCCCTTAGAAAGGATCAAATACCTTGTAGTTCAGGATGGGTGTGGGGATTACACTCTAGGATTCCCAAGGAGGATTTCATGGTCAATGCTTGCTCTAAGCCCACCTGAGTCTTGCTCGGTGTGAGAAACAAGATACAACAAATACCTAAAGATCACATCATGAAAGGTGAGTCCATGGGATGTGGAGTGGGGCATACACGTACATAGCGGCCCAAATAGGAAACATGGACTTACCTGTGATTAGCGTCCCAGAGAGGAAACAAGGGATTACGCATGGTTAGTGGTCTAGGACTGAAGATTGGGATCTAATGCTAGGTGGAGGCCCCAATGGTGAAATTGTCCATTGGGGGAGGGACTTGTCACCCATTAAGAGAGGAGGAGCAGGGATGCTAGCTCAAGAAAGGAAATCTATGGGCTTACACTAGGGTGGTTTCCATTTCGATGTGGACAGATGCTACTCCGATAAAGAGGATCTCATTCCATGTGATGAATGACCTCACTCCCATAAAGACTAGTGGGAATGCAGAATGTCGAAGTTGGGGGAACCCTGCGTCTAACACATGGGGCGTCATCACAGTTTTATATCATGTAATGAGGACGATGGTGCATGAAAGTTTAACATCCTACATCACGGATGAGGTGCGTTCACTCCGCACCACTAGGACATACATAACTGGTACCCTCTTCACCTTGGTGAGGATAAGGGACATGAAACTCCATGGATTGGTGGTGTTTTAGAGAGAACCATTGGGGGTCCATGTTAGCATGGCTACTTGAAGAAGAAATAGTCATTAGCTTTCCTATGTGAAAAATAATGAGACGAAGAATCAAAATGGGAAGTATCATCTGAGAGACCATTAAATTACTGCGTACAAACCTGAGGGGACACACGGTGAAAGAACATAGGACGTAGGTGTGTCGTACATAAGAGTTGTTCAAACGAGGTGCCTCAAGGTGAGGGCAGCACATGGAGCACATGTCAGAAAAAGGACTGGGGAAAATTAGGAAGTCTGCATGCAAGAGGAAGTATTTGCATGCAAGACGGATGGATGGAACAAAATTGGGACTAGTGGTGTTCACGTAGGAAGATTTGCGTGAAAAACGATGGTGTGCGTGCATGTTGGGGGTTTTTTGGGCAAGACGAAGGTTGCACACAAGTTGGACTGGTGGCACACAAGACGAAGTCTTCTGCATAAGTCGGATATGTGGTGCGCAAGGACGCCTGATGCAGAGGAGACATGTGTGGAAGTGGAGTCCCCTTGTGCACAATGGACGTGGAAATTTACGAGGATCTGAGGGCCTTTCCAATGGCGCCCCCGGGGAACCTATCGTGCAAAAAACATTACCTGATGGCCATTGGTTTTTCACGCGGTTGTAGAAGATAGGGTTTTCGCGCTGCAGAGCATCACTTCGTCTTCGATTACCATCCCTAAATATTGGGGAGATGGTTTTTTATAGACAGAGTCCCCAGAGTTCCGCTCAAGGGGAAGGCCTATAAGGGACCAGTGTGGAAACCACATTCGACATTACCATGGGCGCAGAAATGGGGCAGGCCTTTCCAATGGGCGTTTGACGTCACCTTCGGCATGGAAACCGGCCCGATCGTGCAAACTTCCTTTCTTAGTCACCTTTGGCATTGAAATGGGAATGAGTATGCAAACCCCCTTTCAAAAATTCCTTGGTCACGGATTTAGGGTCTGGAGTGGCTGACATGAAAATGGGTGTTTGACATCGCCTTTGGCCCGGAAATGGGCCCGGCTGCGCAAACCCCCTTTCGACTCCGCCTTGGGTGTGAAAGCGGGGCCAGAGTTGCCGGTCGCGGAGGGAGGCATTTTGGGTTATGAAAAGAATTTTGTCACACAATGGTTTATGCACCGAAGATCTCTTGCATGATATTTTTCAATCGTGCGCACGCCCATCCACCGGGCCCTAGGATATATTGTTTTCATTCTGGCTTCATTCAAAGCTCATTGATCTTCCTGATTATCCCCTCCTATAGATTTTGGCGTCATCAAATTCTCCCCACACATAATTTGAGCTGAAAGGGAACCCTATGGCTATATTATGAGGGTATTCCGAACAATATAAATGAAATCCTTGGTGGCACACAAAACACAATTTGCACACACAAGAGGCTTGCACGGGTGTGAAAGATGCATCTGTGATTTATAAATAGGTATGGGCCACCCTTGTCCCTACATTGACCTTTTCCACTTGATAATATTTCTGGATCTCGAACGTGAAAAGATTCCTCTTCTATGTGGATGATTCCGTGATTGACTCCGGGTTTTGTGCACTGTCTGGAAATTTTCCGTTCACGTCAACCATCTTTTGCGCCACTACTTTTGTGCATTGGATTTTTCGTTATTCGCACTGCCTCTGTTTTTCATGTCGATTCCTCCATATATTGTGCCAACCCCTTAAGAGTTCTAAAAATAGCCTCTCATCAAACCAACACTGAGAGGGAGGTTTCCAAAGCAATGAGGAGAACCCAAATGATCATGAACCATCAGATTCTTCACATGAGGAGGTTCAGGGATGAAAATAAAACTCTTTTCGGCATTCTGATGCAAGATCAAAAGGACTATGTCCTAAGCGGTAGCCTACAGCTATGGAATTTCGGTCTTCTAGAAGAAGGGGTGATGCAAGGTTTTGAGACGGACACACCGCGGTCATGGGTGACGCACGAGGATTGTCCTCCCAATTCCACATTACCAACAACATACATCATGCTAGTAAGGCACATAATACATCCATCTACATCCTAAATTCAGAGAGTAGGATGGTTGCAGGAAGCAATCCAGTTCTTGAGGAATCTCCCACTATTTATGCAAGTACTTTCAAAAACAGTATTACCGATGAGACAACGGGCTGGCAGGAATGGTATTTCCGATATGGGGGTTACATTACCAATTAATGGTCATGGAAATACTTTATACACTATACATACGAGGAATTTAGGATGGAGGTGCGGTCTATTGGGCTTTTTGAGGTCATTTGGATGTCTCAATTCCACTTTTCCCAATAGCCGTACTTAGTAGCAGAACTATTAAGTTGTTGGTCGCCTGATACCAACACTTTTCACCTTTATTATAGGGAGGTGGGAATCTGTCTGTGGGATGTCCATTATATTAGAGTAATTCCCTTGGAGGGGTATCAGTATGATTAGTTCATCTTGATGGAGAATGTCTGGGGGGATAGGACCTGCACCCCAATCCTGTCACAGCGCCTGTTGGGGCTCGCTAAAGATGAACTCAATATAAAATATATCCTAAAAAAATTATCCTACTCAGGGTGGTTTAGTCTCTTTCTAACCTAGGAATATATCATGAAGATTCTAGGTCGAGGGAAGCAATTCCTAAACACATATTATAGGGGAACGTTAGGGTCATATTGAATGATTTTCGAGATGGGAGAATATCGATCATGGAGATATGGCCTCAATGAAGGTCGAGACCCAAATGTGTGATATGTCGGGTTCCTCTCCATGTTCTTGAGTAGCTGTTTGCTACCCAGGAGGGACATGAAGATGGAAGTCTGCCCGGGGATGATAGTGATGGTTAGCATCCTGGAAGCAAAGAACAGGGTTTAACTAGGGGTACTAGTGTTGGCTAGGATATACAGTATCTTACGGTGCATTTCAAGGGGAAGTACACCCAAATGGATATGACGTCTATTTCAGATCCTCCATAGTTGGGTCATAGCCCACTACGATGGGTATGACTTCCCGAATTCCATCTTCCCCTGGTAACGGTATGCAACCATCCCTCTTGAACATTGCTAGGATCCACCCATTAACACTCAGTGATGACGAGATCATTCTCAAGATTGGTAGACGCAATCACATTGACTTCCACCCGTTCCGCACCCTAGTTTCCCAAATGGTAAATGGTGGGAGGGGTCCACTAGAGCAATGAGAGTACTAGTAGAGCATTTGGGGTGGCGTGCTGGGGACCCAAATTGACGGTAAAATCTTCTATGAACCCTGTGTGTCGAGCATATTTTCTAGGCAATTCGGGTGCATGCAAAGAGTTCCTAAGAAAGTATATACAGAGGTATGGGAAGAGTGACATCCCTGCATTCTCCGCCATCTGTGGCTTATGTTTAGGACGACTGTCCTAGGTAAAATCATTACCCTTCCCCCACTGATGTTAGTGCCATACTGTCAACAGAGTATACCGAACACTGTATGAGGATGTTCCCTGAGGTGATTCATTGGAAACTCGTTCATAAAATCAAGGAAACTAGTGTAGAGACTGAAGAGTAGAATGTTCTACGAGGTTTCATGGGATAAGTGGGGAAAATAACAGGTCGGGGGGATAGCGCGTCATGGTCCGGTACTTCATCAATATGGAAAGTGTAGACCGAGAAATTGCCTCTACCCTCTCGGGATGGGTGGTCTCGTGCACGACCTTGGTGTCAAACGAGGGACCTCCTAGGAATGAAACCCAGGTACCTCCTAACATCGTCCGTCGATTCTATCTTCCCTTTTCTATGGTCTACTTGGAGAACAGTATGACAGTCCATGTCCGTCAAAGAGTTTTGCTGGTGGTTTATGCGTATCGGGCTCGATCTACCTGACATAGGGCGCAACCGGACACTGGATAAAGTAAAAATTCAACCATGGTACGCATATCTGATAGCCATGGACATGTACGCATGCCAGTGGGGGAAATATTAAGAGGCACATCTCCTGGTGAATGTAATTCTTGGCCAGACATGGGACTCATAGAGGCTACCCTTCGTGGATGAATGTGCAGAGGAGGAAGAAGATGGGGAAGAAGAAGAAGAAGAAGAAGAATCAATACTGGAATAGGAGGAAAAATTCAAGGGTCATGGTGGAGAGGGGCCTTCAGAGGCTCCCACTCACCAGTAGAGTTCCCAAGAGGGTGGAAACATTGTTGGAACTCATGGAAAACTGGTAGAGCAGCTTGAGGTATGGTTTAATCCTCATACTGGTCATCATTTTTTCATAGTCTCGATCCATCAACCAAACACTATCCTATTCAGGAACACGTGGGCGAGGGTCCCCAGGAAGTCCCCGCACCGGGGACGCAGGTATGCCTATGGAGACTGTGGAGCAACCTTGGGAGCCATCCCTCAGGACCAGGCGTAATGGGGCACCGATTTCATCTGGACTAGGAAATGATGAGCCATAAGGAGATCCCCTTGCCATCCCTACTATCCATGAGGATCCGACATCAGTAATCGAGTTGACAAGCACTGAAGGCTCTCCTGTGGAGGGGCCCCCCTCCATGACACAAGCATTGGAAACTGATGAACTTGGCTCCTATAAGTTCTTTCTCATTGGTTTTTCCCTCTTTGATGGAGGATTTAGCTATTCAATATGCTGATTCCTGTTGTAGTGAACGCAATGTTGGAGGCATGAAAAACCATCAATTATGGGACATCTGTAGGAGCAGGATGGGAACCAACTGCTTCAGCCTTTGCAGAAGAAACCATTCTATAAATCCCTACCCCGATACATGATGAGCCGGAGATCGCAATGAGGGGTGGTAATGCCACCAGGGTGGAACCCCAGTCCGATGAGAGTGAAGTTGCTAACGAGGTGGAGGTTCCAGAAGAAGACCATGTTGCTGAACTCCTCACCGCTTTCCCCGACTATCGGCCTGTGGATCCTGGGGAGATAGATGAATCTGATTATGAGGCGGCCGATGAAAGCCGTATGACGCATCACAAAGGGCGGAAGTGTATCAAGCGATTTATCAGCCTTCTTCAAATGGAATGACAAAAACAAATGGGATCGATCCATACCTTGCCGCACTTTCTCTATTCTGGAGTGGTGGATGCTCAATATCTTTATTTGATAGTCCGCAACTACATGGAAGAGAAGCTACGCGAGAGCGGCCGATGATTCGATGTTTCCCTGTGTCCGAAACAGTCTAGGAATACACAAGAATTACTGAAGGAAGAACAATAAGTCGAACACCTTGAAGAATAGATGAAGGAGAAGGATGTATTCATTGTAAACTACTCTAAGCATGTGGAGCAATTGAGGGCCTAGCTGGAAGATGCCCAATAAAAGCAGTTGCATGCAGGTCACCTAATGAAGACACTCCAAATTGGACAGTAGCATGCACATGATAGGGTCAGTGAACTACACCCTACGACCGCTAATGAAGACAAGGTTCTCAGTCGGTAGGAGGCAGACATGGAGGCCACAAGGCAAAAGGTAGTTCCTATAGAATGATTTATCCATGATGCTAATCCCTAAGGGCCCTGTTTTGGTCGAACTCATAAACAAATTTCTCCATAATGTTACTTATTTTAAACTGCATGTATGGATAGGTTTCATTACTTGTTCATTTGGTTTAATGAATTTGACCACAATTCTAAAATAAATTGCAATCCATTCCTAATCTCACGTGGGTCGTACCCGGTGTGAGAAACAAGGGATGCTCACACTATTACTTCGTTGGAATGTAGGAGTGCTAACCAAGCTTCGGGCACCCGGGTTTCGAACAACCAATACAGATTCTAGGGAAGAGAAATGGGAGGCCCAATTAGAGTAAGAGGACCACAGAACAATCGATGCATCGTCTTCCCAACATGATCTAGTGCTTGAGTGGGGAAACAACAGGGGAATTTAAAATCAACCCAAACATAAGGGAGTGAAAAATGTGAATCACAATACCCCATATTCGGAACACTGTAGGGGTGGCATGACAACAATGGATAACTATTGACCATGTTCAAAACAGAGAATCCATATTGTGTTAGCCTAAAATGGGGATGATAATGAGGGCTGACCGCTGACAATGTTCGAAACATAGACCCTCGATCAAAATGTCATCCATTATTCATTCAGAACGTTGGCCCAGTACAATAGGCAGGCCATAGGTTGAGCATCCATACTTTTAGGGGGTCCCTTTAGATGTGAAAGAGGGAGAGGGTTTAAATAAAGGGAATGCAAAGCGTGGAAGGTGGAGTGGTAGTTTGTTTGGATAGAATCCAACACTCTTGAAATTACACCACCTAGGTGGACTCAATGGTCTGATCATAGATCATTCCTACTTTTGGACCGGACCACTAGGGTGAGGAAGCTATTACTTCCCAACGTTATCGCGGTGCATCCTGGACTTGTATAGGGTAAAGGTACCAGGTTCCCCGAAAGCACTCGGGCCAAGGGGCCAAAAAGAGGGGGAGGGACCAGATTTTCGATTCATAGGGCTGGACCCAAAGTCAATATGTTTAGGTGTTCCTACGTATCCCATGAGAATGGGAATAAAGTCACACGTAGTTCTTAGGGTGCAGTGTGGTCAAGGACCAACACTGGTAGGGGGAATCTTTTCTGGAGAGGAAACTGACACATCCCATGATTAACATAGGGAATCCCGAACTTGTTCAGGGAAGAACCACAGTTTAGTGATATGTGTTGAGGACATATGGCCTCATGTAGTTTAACGCCATACGATAGGACATGGAGTGGAAGTGGAGATCTCACGAAGGGGGTTTGTGGTTTGGTAGCTATAAACCTGACGTGAATGAGGACATAGTGTCCAGATCACACCCCGTATCCTTGGAGGAAACTCTTCAGGTCGAGAGACCAAAAGAGAAAATTAGGCTGGGGCTGAAGCAATGTGGATTGGCGTTCTTACATACCCCATGAAGATGAGAATCAAGCCATATGTAGTTTTGAGGTTGTAGTTTAACACATGTGGGTCAATGAAAGGCACACGAAGCATGGCTACACTAGTACACATCCTATCAGAACTATTTAGACCACACGAGTCATGCTCAATGTGGGAAATAAGAAGCAGTGATGGGACTTTTCTAGAATAAGAAGGAAAGCATTGGGTGTGATGGGACACTAGGTTAATGACACCCTAATGTTTCTGACCCGCCAATATAACGCACCTAGATGCATGGAATATTAAAGAAGAGTATGTGGGAATTCCACTTGAACATAGGTAAGTGGGAATATGTGAATCATGAAGCTTGAGATCTGGACCAAAATGATGGGGGCGTGACGATAGCGGATATCTTTTGACCATGTTCAAAACACAGTATCCCTATCTTCTTATCCTGGAATAGGGATATATAGTTGAGGGTCAACCACTGAACATTTTAGAAACACCGGACCTGTCGCAAATGTCTTATGGGGTTATTAGATACCTTGGCCCAGGAAAGTAGGTGATCCGAGGTGGCATGATACCAGGTCATTAAGGGGGTCCCTTCATATTTTGGAAGAGGATGAGGATCTAAATAACGGGCTCATGATTCTTGGACATGGAACGAGGGGAATATCCCCATGAAAATTTAAGACTTCGGGCTCTTTTTCAAAACACACATGGGTGTGACAATGAGATGCATCATATAGAGGGAGTTGAGTCCCTTACCAAGGGAAAGGGTCCTGGGGTCAAATGCTTTCAACTTAAGGTCCTATGGTGGACCATTAAAGGAGGATTGATTTATTGGGTTGTGCACAGGGTTGTGTAATAGCCAAATGTGATGTGCAGTTCCCATAAGAAGATCTTAGTTTTGGGTCATAGAACTCGGAACATTCTAGGAAAAGATATGGAAACCACTTGGTGAATCTATCGAAAAACTCAATTCGAATGAGAACTTAAGAGGTACTCATCACACCATAAGTTCCCAAATGAGTTCGGGCAAAGGGGATAAAAATTAGGGATAGGATTTTTGGATTCCTAGGGCTGGACACAGAGAAAAAATGTATGTGCATTCCTACATATCCTATGAGGGTGGGAATCAAGCCAAACGTAGTTCTCGAAGAGATCTTAGTTTATGGTCTTAGAGCACAAACCACAGATGATAGGAAATAAGAGACACGCGTTGATGTAATTATAAATCCAAATGTGAATGAGGACCTAGTCTATATCACTGTGCACTTATAGTCCGAGGTTTCAGGCTGAGGGACCGAAAATGAAAGTTAGGATGAGCCTAAGACAAGGTGGATAGACATTCCTACGTACCCCATGAGGATGGGGATCAAGCAGCATGTAGTTATAAAATAAGGCTATGTGGGTCTGGACCTTGCACCCAATGGAGCGGTATGATATATCTTGTTTGTTCTATAGGATGATTGGGTTTTTTTTGTGAAGAGATGGACCTAGGATGGAAGGTCCAGGTATCACCACAAGAATCAAGAAATATAAAGGCATTGACAAATGGTATGTTGTGTCTGTGATACCCAACATGATTTTCCCTTGGATGAGAACATCACAATGTAGTGCCGTTTTTTGTCGTGCAGCCAGGATGATAATGTCATAGTTTCAGGTCATGTGATGGGACCAATGTAATGGGGGATAACTCCTAGACAGGGGCGTACGTGGTGTGGCTAATTCAAACCCGACACGAATGACGACATAATCTTGTACCATGCCACACAGTCCCATGTGAGTTAAATCCCCAAAGGTAGAATAGAAGAGATAAGTTAGTGGAACTCATGTTGGGCCCAAAGACAATATGTCTAAGCATTCATAAGTATCCCATGGGAATGGGAATCATGATGTTCATGGTTCTAAAAGTGATCTTAGTTTATGGTCTTAGATCTCAGACCCCAACGAAGAGAAACCCCTCCATGTAAGCAAAGACCTCAACCCAATCCCTAATCCCGCGTGAGTCAAACTCAGTGCGAGGTATAAGGGAGGAAGTGGTTTTTTTTGCAATACATGAAACACACACCAAAGGGGGAATCGGCGTGGAATCCCTAATGAAAATTTTAACATGGAATTGTTATCCTAATGTGAAAATGTGCACGAATGGATAGTTCTAGGAGCGTCAATATTCCATTCAGACATGATGGTGTGGACAATAATGTGAATCATGTAACCAACATTTAAGGCTTAAAGGGGCTAGCGTGATGATGGAGGATAACTATTGACCATGTTCGAAACACAGCATCCATATCGCGTTATACTGAAATGGGGAAAACAAATGAGCATCGACCACTGACCATATACGCAATGCGGGAGATGTATCGATTTGTAATCCAAAACCCTCGAGGATGTTGGCTTGTAATGGTAGGAGTGACCTAAGTCCTAGAATCCATGCCATTTTGGGGTTGATCGTACCACGATTCATAGTGTCATTTTCACACTTACACCATTGTATTAAGCTGAATTTGGATTGTAAATTCCAAAAATAATAAATAATTGAATTCCATGTTTGAATCATTTATTTTGTGTTTATCGCTATTAAAAAGTCCATTGTTACTTGTCTTGAAAATTTCATTGAAGGTGAAGGTGATTTAGAGGGCCCATAATGATGTCCAAGAAAAATTGTGCAAACTGTGTAGGATCCAAGCACACCAATGAATTAATATGCACAGTTCTACTAGACCGTGAGTCCAATTGGTCTGAAATTTGGTGAGTTGCTACAAAATCCATTGGGATATATTTAATATGAATAAACCCAAGACTCCATCTATAGAGACCCGAAATTGACGTACATGGACATTACATTACTTTAGCAGAATACCTAATACATAACAAACACAGACACACAAGGACCGTAATAGTTTAGTGTCTTTGGATACTCGGAACGTAATCTTATAATCATGGTGAGAGATCTTCAACTTCCCCCATAAATATCTTCCCCTTTTGTTTTCTTACCTAAAAACTTTATTTATATCCTGGGGAAAATAAAACATAAAAGGGGTGAGCTCAAATGCTCAGTAAGGGTAAGTATAGAGAACAGAAAATAATCCTTAGACATTTGAATGAAAAGAAACACAAGCATAAAATTTAAACATCAAAATCTTGAGCAATGACATAAAACATGGTAGTGTGTAAGGAATAAATCATGAAGAAACATTAATCATGATAAATTTTATTGGGAATAAAACATGTAATTGTGGCAACCATTAAGCACAAGATATGATTTCTATAGAAGCCAAGGCATTGCTTCCAAGACCATATTAGTGGACAAAGTCCCTTTCTGAATCGAGTTTATTCCTCGTTCCAGTCCTGTATTACTGAACCGGTTTAACTTTCTATTCCATCTATGTCTATCCCATGAGATATAAATCTTTTCCCAATTCATTGGGGGGAGATATAGGTCCCACCCATCTCATATTGAAATCATTCATTCATGTGCCACAATATAAACATAAATTATTCATCATAACCCAAGAATAAAATGGGTTTCATAAATATCATTCCATCATAATGTAATCCATACAAAAAATTTCGATATCATTTCATCATTAAAAAAGTGAAACCATGTAAATCATAGAGACATTATATTTGAAACATACACATGTGAAATAATGTCATCTTTGATGAAAATGGTTTTGATAAAACACTTAAAATGAATTCTTGAGGAAAATATACATTTTTCTTCAAAATCGTTTTCTTTTCCCAAAATGTCATTAAATTTTAAAAGAAAAGGATTTTGTTGAAAATATTCATGAAATATTTTGGAGGAAGCTTCATGAAAATAAGGATTTATAAAACCATAAAAATCGTTTCATTCCGTATTCGTTAAAAAAAACATTCTTCTTGTACTTTTGTCGAAAAAGTAAAAAAGTAGCTTGTATGGTAAATAAATGAATGATTCCTTCCATACCATGGGGTAAAAGTAAAAATGGGTAAAAAGGACATTAAACGTACATGAATACAATTTTATAAAACATGGACATGGATGATAGCAATAACCCCAGTAAATACTTACGAATAAGCAATCTCGGATAAAAATGAGATTTGCAAAATTATCCTTTATCTTAGGTCTGATATGCTTCGTACATATCCAATCCTCTTGTATAATGATTCAAATAATGTCATTGACTTATTACAGAATAATATTCACTGTTATGATAGCATATATTTTTCACTTGTGACTTTATATTACCCGTTCTTTTGTAAATTCAATGTTAAAGCAGCGTTTAGGTTAAAATAATTTCATTTATCCTATGTGTTTCGACTTGTCATTCTTGATATTATTACTTATATCCTGATTTACAAAATTTCAGAATGTAAAAAATGATTTATATATAATATATATTCATCATATACATATATATATATATTATAGTTTTATAGAATGAATGAAATACATTGTTCAGAGACGGTAGGCCGTACGTACGCATGAATGATGTTTTTGTTTCCTTGTTGAATTGAATGAAACTAAATAGATGACATAAATATATATATACATAAATAAAGTAGCATTATTATTTCATATATTTCATTATTATTCATTATATAAACTTTATGATCATTCATGTATGGTTAACATGGAGAATGAATCTCATCTCGTCGTGGAGACGGTAGTCCGTACGTATGCACGAGCGATGATATCATTCCCATAATTATTGAATAGAATTTTAGTGGATGGTATAATATATCAGAATCATTATTATGTCATAATAACCATATATAGTTATTCTTTACACAATTATACCCATCCATGTAAGGTGTTGGAGGAAAAACAGATTTCACCATAGTGTGGAGACGGTATTCCGTACATACTCACGCGTGGTGATTTTGTTTTCCGTAGGATGGATAGATGGTGAAATAGGGTTGTTTCATACATATAATAACATATAATTATATGAGTTATACTGATGTTATTACTTCATAATGAAAAAACTAACGAAGAATAAGTGGAAGAATAAATAAAGTTGAATGAATCGGTAACGGACATTACCACTTCTTTGAAGCGCCTCTTTGAGACCTCCTCTTAGGGCACTAAAATTGGTCTTTGAAGATGACCTGAATCCATTCAATGTTTCTATGGAAGTTTATAAGTGAATTGGGTAGGGTTTGGCCGTGATTTAAGGCTGAAATTGGTGTGAGTAAGAGAGGGAGGAGGTTCCCTTTTATAAGGGAGGAGAGGGGCACCTTTGGAAAAACTAAAAAAATTATTTTATTATAATGTCATATTCAGTTTTTAATAGCTCCAAATTGATTTATTTCTAAGATAATGTGGGGATGGGTCTAAATAATCTCATACACTAGAATTTAGTCAAGTTTAGGTTTCTATTTTAACCTTATCATTTAGATTTAACCTTAAGTTAAATAATTTAACTTTTACTGTGTCTTCTTGTTTTCTTACACTATAAGGTTAATAAACATACTATAAAAAGCCAAACGAACCCCAAGTTGTTTATTATTAATATATATAACCTTAGATAATTCATTTGGCCGATACTTATATTTTTAGGAATAAAATAACAATTAATAATATAATATTTGTTTTAAAAAGTATTTTATTTCAATTTTGACACTATTTGGTAATTGATTTCTTTGAATATCATAACAGAATGATTAGTTATAAAACTATTAATTAAATCAATACTAACATGTCATATTAACCTATAAAATTAGTGTAATTCATAAAAAGTCTCATATTACATTTATTTGGGTATTTATAACATCAATTATGTCAATATTTCATTAATAAGATAATTACTGTATCATATTTGTGTCATTAATAAATTAAATTATTTAATGTCTAAAAAAAATAAATTAAATAACATTATGTAGGAAATATTTTTATATTTATAATAAATATTTATAGTCGAATTTATCTTATGTATAACCATATATTAAAAATGATTTAGTTATTAAACATTGATTTTAACCATTTTAACCCTTCTTTAAATAAATTAATAATAAATGTCCTAATCTAATCCATGTTCACCTAAATGGTAATATTTTATTCCTAAGGTTGTTTTTGGTCGAATTAAACTTATCCAATAGAATTAGGACATGTGTTAGGATAATGATAATATCATTTTTACCCTTAATTATCCTATTTACTTGTAAAAGTGGTAAATAAAAGTAAAAAGTTACTATTCATCAAAAATTATTTTCATCTCATTGAAGCACATTTTAGTCCTTGATATTAACCGTGTCTCTCGGATTTTTGAAATTCAATTCACATAAGTGGTAAAATGTAATATAAATTAAAAAAAGTCAGTTTTTTAACAACAACTAAGTGGTTTCACTATTCATAGAAAATTGAAGTTTTTCATAAAAATACCAAAAATTCAGCTGAATCATTATTTGATATTCCGAATTCAAAATTGATATCTATATTTCCAAATTCATAACATATAAGTGGCATTAATTAATTTTAAATTTAATTCCCGTTATCAAAACAAATAGCATGTTTTTAAGAAACAAAAAAAATCAAAAGATTGATACTTGTTTATATCCAATTTCAATGTGAAATTAATTCCAATGAACAAAATTGTATTAAATGGTAAAAATATATTCTAATTACACATTAAAACTAATTAAAAAGATAATCTAACCATATAAATTATTGCGAGGAAAAAAGTTGTTTGTAATTAAAATATAGCGTGTTTTTACTATTCATTAAAAAATGAATGTTATCAGAATAATATGAAAAATTTAACCAAAATAATTTTTATATCCTGATTCCAAAGAAATATTTTATTTTTTCCAATTGATCTTATAGACATGTCAAAAACAAGATTTAAAGTGGGTGCGCCATCAAAAGGCGTCAAAACTACATTTTTTGAAAAATACTTATTTTACTCAAAAAATTGATTTTGTTCTCATACCATGTTTTAGAAAATGTGTAAGATGAATAATAAGGTTATATAATTCAAAATGTAGTTTATACTATTCATAACGGGTAGTTCATAATTATTTTATAACCATATATCGTTGTATAGTAAATCCTTGTATTGAGTTCAACACACGCTCTCGAGGAAGGCCGTGATTACATGTAATGCAAGCCAAGTCAGGGTTGCGTGTTGTGCAAGACTCCTCCATTGTTTCGTATAACACAATACAACCATATTTCATTTATACATTGAATATATATATATATATACACACTCAATGTTTCGTAGAATAGATACTATCAAAATTGTGTGTAACATGGTCCAAGAATAGTGTTGTGTATACTGCAAGCTCATACGGTGTTGCGTATAGTGCAAGGTAATCTTGATGTAGCTTACAACACAATACATCAATGAAATTAAAATAATACTTTTCATAAAATCTCGGGGTGTTACATTTTACCCCCCTTAAAATGAATTTCTCCCTCAAAATTCATCAGGGTTATAAATAATTTACTATTTATAGAAACCCACCTCGTAAAAAGGAATACTAAAACATAATTTTAATAACTAACGTATGAAATATAACGATTACCCAAAGAAACTCTTCACTGCGTTTCCATATAGGAGAAAATAGGTGAAAATATGGATATGGAAGAAAAATCTAACCATCACGTTCTGATAGAGAGTGGTACAGAACATGGCTATGAAAAATCCATCAATCAAAAAGCCACAGATTTGTGATGATCTAAGGTACCATATAATTCATCGGATATAAGGGAACTAGGAAAAATTTTTGGTTTTCAAGATCATTTCCCTAATGTTGATGAAATTTGAATTAGAAGAAATACTTTTGTGATTTTGGTACAGTCTCACCGTTGGTCGTTCTTTGGAAAATTTCCACTTCATCTCCTAAAGAAATGATATTGAATTTTCATTCGTGAAGTGTTAGCAGATCATGTGATAGAATGATGGGTCATTACATCTGTCTCGAACAAAAGGTTATAAAAGTTATCAATAATACATAAGTCCATCAATAGTGATATTAATCATATGTGGTTCCTAAAATTGGTTTATACTTCATGTATCATACTGCTTAATATAATAAAACTAGTTTCTACTAAACATAGACTCTTATAGGCCAGTGGTAGACGATAAAGGCCAGTCGCACTTCGGTTTTGGGTTCGATTCCCACAACCTTGTCTGATGGGATGGGTTGTCGCCCATCCTATAGGTTTTCCTTTTTCTAAAACTACATTACTATAACATCCCATCAATAATATCGAAAAAACATCTATCCTTAAACAATACTAACTTATATCCAACATAATCCATTCCAATATTTAGGCGTATCCATATAACTGCAGTGCACTATCATATTATAGTGAAAACGATTACCAGAGATTTCTTATAACAAAAATGTTAATACCATCATTGATCCCCATATATCATAAGATATGTCTTGTTGGTCTCATTCCAAACACTTGAAGGCCTTAATCATGTATTCTCTTGAAAAATGAATACCCATTGAATCTTAATGAAAACATGAGTGCTGTCAAAAGTTAACTCTTTCCACATACCAAAACCCCAAAATTCTATATACTCAAACCATGATATAACTATTTCCTTATATTAGTCCTGAGCTCATGAATACTATCAAACATTTCATTTTCTCCTTATCCCTTCATTATGTGCATATCATCGTTTTTCCAAAAATATCTCAATCACTTTCCATGGTTACTGGTACCATAAAATTATTGAAAACCACAATAGACTAATATATAAATATTCTAATATTCCACGATACTATATACAACATTATTTTGGAATCCCATTATATAAACATTTAATCATTCCACCACATCATTGTCATATTCAACATCGCCAATAGTGATTGCATTTGACTTCCCTTTTTTCCTTTGACTTAAGTGGTTGCTCATGTCGATCATCACTAACCCTTTGATTAGGGAACTTATTAACATCATGCCTCATTTCTATGAACTTGAATTATTGAAGTTTTGGGGGTGCGTTCTCTGCAGTATTTTCTTTATTCACATCATTAGCAGCCCTTTTTTATTACTTCGACACTCAGTAGCTCAAGGACCTTATTTTCCACACTTAAAACATTTTCTATTACATTTATGACAATCTCCACCATGATTATTTCCACACTTTGAGCATAAGGAAACATTCATCTTCTTTTCACCATTATTCTGAAATTTCTCCTTGAACTCCATCTTTCGTTTCTTGTCAAATCCATGAGATGGATAAGTAACACCAACTTTCATTTCTACCTTGATAGCACAACTCACCATTTTATTATAGCTACTAATGTCTATTATATCTAATTACCTTCGAAGATTTGGTTTATGCCACTGAAGAATCGATCAACTTTACTTTCAGGTTGGATGATAAAGCCGAATGCATACCTTGAAAGCCTTGTAAAATTCTCTTTGTATACACCAACAGATTCATCATCCTTTTGATTTAGTTCAAGAAACTCCTTCTCCATAATTGTTCTAAGAATACGAGGGAATTACTTATTGAAAAATAAGTTCTTGAACTCATCCCATTCCATGGACTCAATTTCATCTTTTGGCCTCATATTCTTGATAAGATTCCACAACTGATCAGCTTCACCTTCCAAACGATATACTGCTATGATGACTTTATCATGTTCAGGACATTGAAGAACTAAAAATATCTTTTCAGTGGTACGGATCCATTGTTCAGCAACAAGTGGATCAGAACACCCACTGAAAGAAGGTGGATGTTTCTTCATGAAGGACTCAATAGAATATTGTTCCCCTCTCTGCTCATTTGGAAGTCCAAAATGATTCATAGCTTGTGTAAGTATAGCAATAAAAGTTTTCCCTCCATCTCCCATAACATTTTCTTGTTCAGGAGGAAAATCATTGCATTGTCCATTTCATGGATCAACACGGTTCCTTCGAGTTCCATCCATCGTCTAAAACCCAAAAAAATAGTGTGAGAGGATAAAATCATGCTAGGGAAAAAAATAAAAATGGGTAGTAACTTCAATATATAACATCTTAGGTTTAATTATAAGATCTTTACTATAATTCTAGGACTATAACCTATACATATACTTAACCTTAGGGACATCCCTATACGTACCTTATAAATATCTATAGGGATCTCACTAAAGTTCTTTCCTCCTAGTTTCCAAAGGTTGACTAAACTTTTCCTCTGATACCAACTGTAGAGACCCAAAGCTTGACGTACAAGGACAATACATTACTTTAGGAGAATACCTAATACATAGCACACACAGACACACAAGTACCGTAATAGTTTACTGTCTTTGGAAACTCAGAACGTAATCTTCTAATCGTGGTGAAAGATCTTAAAATTCTCCCATAAAGATCTTCCCCTTATGTTTTCTTACCTAAAACCTTTCATTATATCCTAGGGAAAAGAAAACATAAAAGGGGTGAGCTCAAATTCTCAGTAAGGGTAAGCATAGAGAAAATAAAACAATCCATTGACATTTGAATGTAAAAAAAATTGAGCATAAAATCTAAACATCAAAATCTTGAGCAATGACATAAAACATGGCAGTGAGTAAGGAATAGATCAGGAAGAAACATTAATCATGATAAATTAGCATGGTAATAAAACATGTAATTGTGGAAACCATTACGAACATGATATGACTTCCATGGTAGCTAAGGAATTACTGCCAAAACCATCTTAGTGGACAAAGTCCTTTTCTGAATCGAGTTCACTCCTCGTTCCCATCCTGTATTACTGAACCGGTTTAACATTCCGTTCTAGCCATGTCTATCCCATGAGATATAAATCTTTACCCAATTCATTGGATGGAGATATAGGTCCCACCAATCTCATATTGAAATCATTCTTTCGTGTTCCACAATATATACATAAATCATTCATCATAACCCAAGAATAAAATGGGTTTCATAAACATCATTCCATCATAATGTAATCCATACAAAAAATTTGGATATCATTTCATCATTAAAAATGAGAAACCATGTAAATCATAGAGAGATGATATTTGAAACATACACATGTGAAATAATGACATCTTAGATGAAAATGGTTTTGATAAAACACTTGAAATGAATTCTTGAGGAAAATATCCTTTTTTCTTCAAAATCATTTTATTTTCACAAAATGTCATGCAATTTTAAATGAAATGGATTTTTTTGAAAATAGTCATGAAATATTTTGGAGGAATCATCATGAAAATAAGGCGTTATAAAACCGTAAAAATCCTTTCATGCTGTATACGTTAATAAAACATTATTCTCGTACTTTTGTCGGAAAAGTCAAAAAGTACCTTGTAGGGTAAATAAAAGAAAGATTCCTTCCATTCCATGGGGTAAAAGTAAAAATGGGTAAAAATGAAATTAAACATATATGAATACACTTTTATAAAAAATAGAAATGGATGATAGAAATAACCCCAGTAAATACTTACGAATAAGCAATCTCGGATAAAAATGAGATTTGCAAAATTATCGCTTACCTTTGGTCTGATATGCTTCGTACGTATCCAAACCTCCTGTATAATGATTTATATAATTTCATTTACTTATTAAAGAATCATATTCATTGTTATGATATCATATATTTTTCACTTATGACTTTATATTACCCGTTCTTTTGTAAATTCAATGTTAAAGTAGCGTTTAGGGTAAAATAATTTCATTTATCATATGTGTTTCGACTTTTCGTTCTTGATATTATTACTTATATCCAGATTTACATAATTCCAGAATGTAAAAAATGATTTATATATAATATATATTCATAATATAAATATATATATTATAAATCAATAAAAGGAATGAAATATACCATTCATGGAGATGGTAGGCTGTACGTACGCATGAACACTGATTTTGTTTCCTTATTGAGTAGAATGAAACTAAATAGATGACATACATACATATATATATATATATATATATACATAAATCCAGTAGAATTATTATTTCATATATTTAATTATTATTCATTATGTAAACTTTATGATCATTCATGTATGGTTAACATGGAGAATGAATCTCATCGCGTTGTGGAGACAGTAGTCCGTACGTACGCACTAGCGATGATATCGTTCCTATAATTTTTGAATATAATTGGGGTGGATGGTATAATATATCATACTCATTATGATGTTATAATAACCATATATAGATATTCTTTACACCATTATACCCATCCATGTAAGGTGTTTGTGGAAAAACAGATTTCACCACGGCGTGAAGACAGTATTCCGTACGTACGCACGCGTGGTGATTTTGTTTTCCGTAGGATGGAAAGATGGTGAAATAGGGTTGTTTCATACATATAATAACATATCAGTATATGAGTTTACTGATGTTATTACTTCATTATTAAACAACTAAATAATAAGAAGTGGAAAAAGAAATAAAGTTGAAAGAATTGGTAACAGATATTACCACTTCTTTGAAGCGCCTCTTTGTGACCTCCTCTTAGGGCACTAAAATTAGACTTTGAAGAAGACCAGAACCTCTAGGATTTTTCTATGGAAGTGGAGAAGATACTTTTACAGGGTTTGGACGAGTATGACGGCTCAAAGTGGTGTGTGGAAGAGAGGGAGCAGGTGACCTTTTATAAGGGAGGAGAGGGGCACCTTTGGAAAAACTAAAAATATTATTTTATTATAAAGTCATAATCGGTTATTAATAGCTCCAAATTGATATATTTTTAAGTTAATGTGGGGATGGGTGAAAAAACTCTCATCCAATAAAGTTTATACAAGTTTATGTTTCTATTTTAACCTTATCATTTAGATTTAACCTTATGTTAAATAATTTTACTTTTACCGTGTCTTCTTGTTTTCTTACACTATAAGGTTAATAAACATACTATAACAAGCCAAACGAACCCCAAGTTGTTTATAATTAATATATATAACCTTATCTAAGTCATTTGGCCGAACCATATATTTTTATGTATAAAATAAAAATTATTAATATAATATTTGTTTTAAAAACTATTTTATGTCAATTTTAACACTATTTGGTAATTGATTTTTTTTGAAAATCATAATAGAATTATTAGTTCGAAAAAAAATTAATTAAATAAATAATAAAATGTCATATTAACCTATAAAATTAGTGTAATTCATAAACAGTCTGAAATTACATTTATTTGGGTATTTATAAAATTAATTATGTCAATATTTCATTAATAAGATAATTACTGCATCATCTTTGTGTCCTAAATAAATAAAATTATTTAATGTATAAAAATTATAAATAAAATACCATTATGTAGGAAATCTTTTTATCTTTATAATTAATATTTATAGTAGAATTTATATTATGTATAACTCTATATTAAAAATGTTTTAGTTATTAAAAATTGATTTTAACCATTTTAACCCATCTTTAAATAAATTAATAATAAATGTCCAAATCTAATCTAAGTGGACCTAAATGGTCATATTTTATTCTAAGGTTGTTTTTGGTCGAATTACACTTATCCAATATAATTATGACATGTGTTAGGGTAATAATAATATCATTTTTACCCTTAATTATCTTATTCACTTTTAACCGTGGTAAATAAAATTAAAAAGTTACAATTCACCAAAAATTATTTTCATCGCATTGAACCACATTTTAGTCCTTGAAATTAACTGTGTCTCTTACATTTTTGAAATTCAATTTACAGAAGTGGTAAAATTTAATTTAAATTAGAAAAAGTCAGTTTTTAACTACCACTATGTGGTTTCACTATTCATCGAAAATAGATGTTTTTCTAAAAAATACCAAAAATTCAGCCTAAGCATTATTTGATATTCCAAATTCAAAATTGATGTCTATTTTTCCAAATTCATAACATATAAGTGGAATTAATTAATTTTAAATTTAATTCCCGTTATCAAAACAAATAGCGTGTTTTTAAGAAACAAAAACAATCAAAAGATTGATACTTGTTTATATCCAATTTCAAAGTGAAATTAATTCAAATGAACAAAATTGGATCAAATAGTAAAAATATATTCTAATTACACTTTGAAACTAATTAAAATGTAAATCTAACCATATAAATTATTGCGATGAAAATGGTTGTTTTTAATTAAAATATATCGTGTTTTAACTATTCATTAAAATATGAAAGTTATCAGAATAATATGAAACATTTATACAAAGTAAATTTTTATATCCTGATTCCAAAGAAGAATTTTATTTTTTTCAAATTGAAATTATAGGCATTTCAAAAACAAGATTTAATGTGGGTGCGCAATCAAAAGGCAGCAAAACTACATTTTTTGAAAAATACTTATTTTACTCGAAACATTGATTTTGTTCTCATACCATGTTATAGAAAATGTGTTAGATGAATAATAATATTATAAAATTCAAAATGTAGTTGATACTATTCAAAAAGGGTAGTTCATAATAATTTTATAACCATATATCTTTGTTTTTTGAAACCTAGTATTGCGTACAACACACACTATCGAGGAAGGTCGCGATTGCATGTAATGCAAGCCCAGTCAGGGTTTCGTGTTGTGCAAGACTCCTCCGTTGTTTCGCATAATAGAATCCAACCATATTTCATTGATAAATTTAATATATATATATATATACACTTAATGTTACGTAGAATAACTACTATGAAAATTGTGTGTAACATGATCCAAGAATAGTGTTGTGTATGCTGCAAGCTCATACGGTGTTGTGTATAGAGAAAGGTAATCATGTTGTAGCTTAAAACAAAATACATCAATGAAATTAAACGAATATTTTTCATAAAATCTCGGGGTGTTACACCATCAATCATTTGATGGCCTTTCAAACCAGATCTGTCCAGAACACCAATTCTGCCCGGAGTCAAAAGTGTTTTGTTGTGATCTGTCCATATATCAAGCTATAGGTGTCCAAATTGTTCCAAACATTCGGTGGAGATTTCCAAGAGGTGGGGATACAACATTTTTATTGTCTTAAAATCTAGATATGACTTTCTGTAGGTCAAAACACCTGTGACAAGTGGTTTTAATAATTATTTGGCTCAAAACCACCTTCCCATTTTTCTATAAAATGGAACCTTGGGATCCTCATTCTCAAGGTTGACCAGGAGACAATGCTCTAGTATTTTGGAGACCCAAAGGAGGTCTCTACTCATAATTGAAGTTCTAGAGGCCCCTATCACTATAGGGGGATCAACAAAAAAGAAGGAGTTCTTCCCGAGCCTTCTCCTCCTCTCGATGGCATGTTAAATGGTGGACGATCATTTCGATGTAGAAACACATTCTTGGGAGAGAGTTCTGTCACTTGATACTCTACTGGTATTGTGTAATTTCTGTTTGGATTATTTCACTTATGTTTCATCTAATAATGATTCCCCTCTGAGTTCATTTCTTAGGTTTAATTTAGTGATCCTCTTTTCATTTCAACACCGATTGGGTTGAAATTTCAATTGGGAAATTTGAGTTGTTTTGGTTGGGAAACACAATGATTCTCTTTCTCTCACACATACACAAGATATTATTATTCTTTGTTGTCATTTAATATTTTCTTGAAGTCCAAACCGTGACAACACGATTCTTGTGTCAATGGTTGGTACGTTTTGCAGCATTTAGAGAGGCAAGAGGGGAATCGAGATTTTGACAACCCTCATCCAAAGAATTAAACAAAACCACGTGAAATTTTCATAACAATGAACTATCCAAGATGTCTAGTGAACTTGAAGTGATCTCCTTATCTCATAATTCATAAACCTCCAGCTTATTCAATAAAACTATTATACTCATTATGTTATGTTATTTTCGTAAAACTGGTTTCAAAATCACCCCGCTCTTTTAGTAATCATTATTATAAATACACACCATAAGCCACCAACTCTCCATGAGAGATGACCTAGGGTCTTCCCTAGAATATAAATCAATCTAAATATCAAAATCAATTTGACATGTCATAACTGTGCGGCCATATTTTGGCACCGTTGTCTGAGAGGGATTTTGTTTTTGGTGCGTGTTTTTATAAGGTTTTTGTAATTTTTGTGAATATTTATTTGTTTTATCTTATACATTTTCAATCCCATTTTGTTATGATCTATTTTTCAGTAGGTTTGGTTCTTGAAGCATTCTATTTCGAGAGATTTATCACCTTTTGAACCCAAACCAGAGAGGACCCTACGTCAACGACACCAAGACACACAAGACAACACTTTGAAGGAGGGCACACCACATATTGAATCTCTTCTGCACCCTTAATTTTATTCTGGAAGTAACATCAAAATTGAAATTAACATGAATAACATGGCTGAAAACAATTAAACACTAAAAGAACTAACCTCACATGATGTTGATATTCAGGCCACATACATTCAATTATAAGGTGAGGCACCCAATTTTTAACTAAAATATGGTTTAATTCATCTATTACCAAGATTCCATGGACTTCCTGGAGAATATCCACATAAGAAAAGAAAATAATTTCATACTATATTTTCAACATTAAAACCTTCTAATGTGGAAGATGAACAATTAAAGCTTAGATCATTCCCATTTTCTTTAGAAGACACTGCGAAAGATTAGTTGTACTATATTAATTCACCAATAAGAGTTTGGGCAGACGTGAAACACTTTTTTCTTGAAAAATATTTCCCAGCCTCTTGAAGTGCAACAATAAGGACGAAAATATGAGGTATAAGACAATATCAAGGGGAAACACTTCATTAATATTGGGAACCTTTTAAGTGATTATGTTAAAATTTCCCACACTACCAAATAAGTGAAGAACTTTTAATAAAATATTTTTATGAAGGCTTAATCCCTATTGATAGAAATATGATTGATGCTGATGTTGGTGGTGCACTGGTTGATAAGACCCCAATTGCTATAAGGAACTTAATCGAGAACATGGGACAAAACACTCAACAATTCGATTCAAGGTCTATAATACCCGTTTGAGGTGTTCATGAGGTACAAATTAATGAATTTGAGAAGAAGGAGGACACAATGTTCGAAGAGGTAAGTACCCATCATTGACAACTTGCTCTTTACCAAGGGAAATTAAAATCTCCCGCTTCCATCCATTTGGGTTGTTGCCACCGGAAAACGCGTCCCCAAGATTTTTTCAAATTCATCTATACAAGATCCAAGATTGTAGTCCATTTTGCGTGCTTCGATTTTGTAGGTATTAGGGCCCAAATGGAGCTACGGATTAGGAGTTATGGACATTTGAAGTTGGGATGGAAAACTGGTTCGCAAGGCCTATTCGTGAAGCCCCCTCTGTGATCGCGGAGCACCGCCGGGAAGCAATGAGGTGGGATGCTCTGAGAACCCGTCTGACATTCGTGACGTGCCATGAAGACCCACCGCGAAGCACATGAGGCGGGACACTCCGAGACCGCATTTGATGTTTGTGATCCGCTGCGGAGCGAGCTCCGCCATCACGCCAAGCGAGCTTTGCTTCGTGGCACCCCTTGCATAAAAATACCCAGCTCGCCCCCCCTTCTCTAGACGACCACATCACATCCTGGAGGGCCACTTTACCCCTTGGGTGGATGATATCCCAATTCGCGGAGCTTCTCTTTACATTGCGAAGTGGCTACACGAGGCCATTCTCTGCAAGCATCTTCCTTTATGTTGCGGCTCCATGAGTCACTGATCTATGAGAAGCTTCCTTCACGATTCTACTCCATGAGCCTATGCTCCGCGAATCCATGCTCCGTGATATTATGCTCCTCGAGACCATGCTCCGGGAGTCCATTCTCTGCGAGTCCATGCTCCACGATGTTGCTCCATGAGACCATGCTCTGAGAGAGCATGCTCCATGAGACCATGCTCCGCGAGACCATGCTCGGCGATGCTGCTCCGTGAGTCCATGATCTGCGAGGCCATGCTCAGTGAGACCCCATACTCCCCCGAGCACCTTTTCTCTGCGAAGCTACTTCGCAAAAGCCAATCCTTTGCGAGGCTCCAACATTCGTGCCCACCGGTCTATACTGTGGGGGCTGCGCCCCTACACCCCCTAGGGTCAGTGCTGGGCTGCAGTCTCGGCCCTCCGGGCTAGTCGCTTTTCTACCTTCACAGACCCCCATGAAAAATGGAGAGTTGCACCACTAACTTTTTGGGCCAGGATGTCGGGATTTTCCATTGCTCCCTTATGCACACCCACCTTCCACCTATGGAACACCGTGATTTGAGATACTCGTCTGCACACCATGAAACACCTTGACTCGGAATATTCTTCTTGGTTTCATCCTCATGTCATGAGTTGAGATTCTCATCATCAATTCCTAGAGTACCTTAAGTCGAACCATTCCTCAGGAAACTCCTCCAAACCAAATCACTTGGCTCCTATGCCAAGGTGAACCAGAAAGGGCCTCCCTTATATAAGTCCCTACACCAACCATTGCTAGGCACCTTATGCCAATAGTCCTACCTAGATGACTCTAAACTGTATTTCACCCTATGTTCCAAACATTAGATTCCTCTTTCTCTAAACAAGGGATTCATTATGCTCCAAGCATAAGATGATAATAGTCCTTTTTAGATGACTCTAAAATGCCTTACTCCCTATGTTCCTAACATATGATGCCTCTTTATCTAATCATTTGTTTCCGTATGCTCCTATCATCAGATGAAAACAATCTTTTCTACATCACTCTAAATTGTAGTAATCCCTATGTTCCAAACATATGATGCCTCTTGATCCAAATAAGAGATGCCTTATGCTCCAAACATGAGATGCCAATAGTCATATCTAAAAGACTATAAACTACAGTACACCCTATGTGCCAACCATAGGATGCCTCTTGCACTAAATAAGAGATTCCTTATTCTCTAAGCATAAGATTCCTAATGCCATGATTATAGTGGCATAATTCTAGTGCCCCTTGGCATTGTCCCACTTGTGCACTAGCGCATAGGTGTAGAATCATAAACCTCAACCCACCAGTTATTTAGGATGCCCTCATGGCCAGACATGAGGAAGACACTATGGGCAGCTTCCCAGCATAATCCCCATTCACTAGTGTTGCTCCATAGTGGCACCCGGGAAGCTTCCTAGAATAAGCCCCATTCACCATTGCCACTCTGTAGCGGCACCCAGGCAGCTCTCTCGCGTAATCCCCATTCACCATTGTCGCTCCGTAGCAGCACCTGGGCAACTTTCTTGCGTAAGCCCCTTCCACTTTTCTCACTCCATTCAATGGTACGCCGTCGTTATCTCTTTCAGCGGTAAGCCATTATGACTATTGCCATCCCATTCAGTGGTAAGACATTTTGATCCTATCCAGTAGTAAGCCATTGATATCCACATCCATCGGTTAGCCATTTTGATCCCATTTAGTGGTAAGATTTGTGATCCTATCCAGCGGTAAGCCGTTGACGTCCATATCCATCGGTTAGCTATTGTGATCCCAATAAGCGGTAAGCCATTGTGATCCTATCTAGCAGTAAGATGTTGACATCCATATCCATCAGTTAGAGATTGTGATCCTAATCAGTAGTAAGCCATTGTGATCCTATCCAGCGGTAATACTTTGACATCCATATCCACTGGTTAGCTGTTGTGACCCAATCCAGCGGTAAGACATTGTGACCCAATCCAGCAGCAAGCTGTTGTGACCCAATCTAGCGGTAAGTCATTGAAACCCCCAATTGGTGGTAAGCCGTCATTAGGAGAACTACACAGACTTCGATTCCCTGTAACGGGGATACATAGGAAACCTATTCAAGGATCAAGCCTGAAACCATCATCATCCTCATGACTGTTCCATCCCATTCAGAAACCCTCATGGACTCACCATTGCACCGTGATCATCAGGTCCTCACTGCCTCTTGTTTCTCATAATGAGGAAGAATCACATGGGATTAGAGAAAGCACTGACCATGACAAGAACCACCTCAGGCAGCCTATAGTGTAATCCCCACACCATTTTGAACTACGAGGACTTTGATCCATGTCAAGGCATGGTACGTAGGAAGCATCATGAGGTTCAAGCCCAATTTATGGTCATTTCTTCACGTCAGGTTCCATCTCGTCCCACATGACGTTAAACTACACCCCTGAACTACGAGGAATGTGATCCATGTCAAGGCGTGGTACGTAGGAACCCTCCACGATGTTCAAGCCCACCACTAGTGGACCCCCAGGTTCACCTTCACGTAGGTCCACTGACGAAACCCTTCCCGAACTATGAGGACTTTGATCCATGTCAAGGCATGGTAAGTAAGAAGACTCCCTAATGTTCAAGCCCCATTACCCATCGGACCAAGGTCCTTCTTCACGTCGGTTCACCGACACCCACAACCCTTTTCTGAACTACGTGGTCTTTCATTCATGCCATGGTATGGTGCATAGGAAGCCTCATGAGGTTCAATACCACCATCCCTTAGACCATGGTCCTTCTCCAAGTCGGTTTGTCAGCATCCAACCCGAACTACGTGGACTTTGATCCATGCCATGACATGGTACATTGGAAGCCTCATGAGGTTCAAGCCCACCACCCGGTCGTTCCGACCTCATTCATGTCGGTTCTTCCACCACCTTTGGTATCCTAGATTGTAAGACACACACCATTCTGAACTACATGGTCTTTGATCCATGTCAAGTCATGGTACGTAGGAAGCCTTCATGAGGATCAATCCCACCCCCCTTTGGTCACTCTGACCCCCTTCACGTCGGTTCACCGACACCTGGGAAGCCTAGAGTGTAAGCCCCACACCATCTGGACCAAGGTCCTCATTCATGTCGGCCCTCCAACACACACCTACTGGAACTACGTGGACTTTGATCCATGTTAAGGCATGGTATAGAGGAAGCCTCCATGAGGTTCAAGCCCACTATCCAACTGGACCAAGGTCCTAATTCACATCCGTTCTCCGACATTCCCTTTTCTAAACTACAAGGTCATTTACCCACGTCAAGGCATGGTACGTATGAAACCTCACAAAGTTCAATCCCATCACCCATCGGACTATGGTCCATCTTAACGTCAGTTCTCCGACACATTGCCTCCTCCAGAACAATGGGGACTTTGATCCATGCTTAGCCATGGTACGTAGGAAGCCTCCATGAGGTTCAAGCCCACCTGGATCCCTGGTCCCTTCACGTCGGTTCACCTACCCCATATCCTTGGGCCGCCTCAGAGTGTAAGCCACATTCCATACCGAACTACGCAGACTTTGATTCCCTGCCACAGAGATATGTAGGAAGCCTCCACGAGGCTCAATCTCATCACTCATGTCTCATCCTGATCTATTCCCTCAAGTCTATGTGTCTCGAGAAGGTCATGCCCCAACCTAGAGGTTCCACTTCCTATGGGTCCCATCCATTCATATATTCTCATAGGCTGGCTCCTCAGGTGTCCCACCGTATCAAAGATCTACGCGGACATTGATTCCCTTCCACAGGGATATGTAGAAAGTTTCTTCAATGCTCAAGACCAACACTGCCATCACATTCATTAGGGTTCCATTTCATTCCCCCTCTACTCCATGAAATTCTCCATCATCCATACTGATTCTCACTCGGGCCGCCACATCCTGGTGGGATCATGTCATCCACCCTCCTCGCTGCTCCTAGCATTACATGGGCTACTATCCACGCGTAAGCCCCAACAAGTCTCTGGGACGTTGTACTCTGTGTACACCCCGATTCATCAGCCCTTTGAACTACGTGGGTTTTGATCCCTATTGCCTATACATGGTACATAGGAACCCTACATGAGGTTCAATCCCATCCAATCGTAAACCATGGTGTCCCCCAGCCAGGGGTGTACACTCCCTGATCCGCCCTTAGTGGTGTTCAGATCAGCCATTACGGTGTGACATCTCCCCTCTTTGGAGTGCACTACCTCAAATTCGTTCTCATTGGGCGTTCTGATCCATATATCATCCATGTATTCCCTCCTTGGGATATACCCATCTGATCCGTCTCTATGGGATGTTGTGATAACTCTCCTATCATCTATGTATGACATTAAACTCATGTACTACTTCATGATAATCATGAGATGCATGAGGAAAACCTTGGAAGACACACCATTGGCATAACTGTCTTCACAAAATGTTAATCATACTGCATACCCTGTGTTAAACATGTAAAGCTGGGGAAAACCTCAGATACATGCCTATGGAATATGTCTCCCCGTATTTGATGTGGGACATCTCGGGTTTTAAACCCTTGAGATTCCCTCTTATGAGGAATAATTCAGGTTCCCCAATGTCCACGCACCCAGAGATGCCCCGACATGCTGGATGTTGTCATCTACTCTGACCAAAGGTCACTACCATGTCAAGACCCCATGGAATGTCTTGATAGATGTGGTGTAATTAATTGGCATCCATGAAGATATGGAACCGAGAACAATATTCATGAACCATGATTTAAATCTATAAGGGATAACTGGACTAGGTAACGAGTTCCGAGGAGGAATCCACGGAAGGAAGAACCAACATCCCATCATCCCGTTTCGATCAAGGAGAAAATTTCCCTGAACAAGGAACAGATGCTACCCACCTTTGGAAACTGGGAATGTGGGGAAACAACTACACATCCTCTACAAACAGATATGCGCGCCATGGAGAAAGAATTAGAAATAGTGGTATATGTTCTTATGACACCCACTACTCTGGCCAATGTCTTCAATTGAGAGAAACATCTGAGAGTTGTGATAAAATATTTATAGGCCACCCCTATTACCAACCCATTAGGTAAGAACCTTATTGTCCATCCAACCCTGGGTGGAAGGAGAACCAAGCCTATAGGAAAGGGTGTATTAAAACCAACCTCAACAATAATGGAACTTACCAGGGCAGAGTTGTTATCCACCACCACCACCTAGAAATACTCAACCACCCCAATGGATTTTCCAACAAACCCCACCAAAACCCGATCCTAGCCTAGAAGATATGCTGAAAAAAATGGTTGCGAACAATATTCAATTCCAACAAACCACTGAAGCATCCATACAAGACCTAAAAACCCAATTAGTCCAACTATAAAACACAGTGGGTAAAATTAAAATTCACGGATCAGGTAAACTTCCCTCTCAGCCAATAATTAACCCTAGGGAAAAAGGAAATGTTAGTTCCATCACCCTTAGGAGTGGAAAACAACTAGAATGTAAAATGAATCCTCCATTAGAGTCACCCCCTATGGAAACCTCCATCCTAACTATTAAGAATGTTCCAAATGTTGAAGAACCATGTCCAGAGAAGATCCCTTCCAAAGGAAAGAGTGTGAATATTGATGAGTCACCTAGACAACCATTCCTCTTCCATTTCCTCAAATGGCCACCAAAACAAGAAAACAAAAGGAAACTGAACTTGATAAGGAAATATTGGACAAATTCAAGAAATAGCAGGTTAACATCCCATTGATTGATGCTGTGAAGAAAATTCAATGGTACACTATGTTTCTAAAGGAAATGTGTACACACCGAAGGTGACATCAAGGTGATGAGAAAATGAGATTGGGAAAGAATGTTTCTGCATTGATAGAGCCATCACTCTCCACAAAGTACAATGATCCTGGAACATTCTCAATTACATGAACCATAGGGGAGTATTATATTTCTAATTCTATACTTGATTTAGGATCCTCTATAAATGTGATGCCTCAATCCATTTACTATACATTGTAGGTAGGGGAACTGAAGCCTACATGAATTATTGTTCATCTGGCTAACTGGAGTATCGCACACCCCTCTGGTGTGTTAGAGGATGTTCTTATGAGGCTTCAAAATTTAATTTTTTGTGATGACTTTTATGTGCTTAAAATGGTGGATGATAGGATAAATGGAAATGAACCGATTATATTTCTGAGACCCTTCTTGAAAACCTCCAAACCCATAATTAATTTTCACTATGGTATATTATATTTGGATTTTGGTGGTGACATTTCCATTTCAATATCCTTGATTCCGTGAAGCACCCCTTAGAAGAACATTCATCTCTCTATGTTAATTCTATAGATGTACTCACTTCCCCCAAAAGAACAAAATTTCTTTCCCATGATCCCCTTTCTGAGTTTTCTTCACTCAGGGAAATGCTCAGAAATGATTCATTCATTGATTTTTGTAGTAGTATAGAAAAATGTCATGGTTCTTCATTGATTGATGATTTCTTAAACACTGAGGATCCACGGACAATCGATGATACTGATAAGCTTGTAAAAGCTCATTCCTCTATTAAGGATGATACCATTGAGCAGTTAGATGAGATCAGTGACCTATCACTTTCAAACACACCCCCATAAATCCAAAATCCACCTGATTTGGAACTAAAACAATTACCTCAAGATTTAAAATATTCATATCTTGTGAATCGAAGCAAGTTGCCCGTCATCATTTCTAGTTCAGTCCCTCCGGAGCATGAATTGTGACTACTTGAACTTTTGATGGAGTATAAAATGGATTTGGGATGGACACTTGCTGACATTCCTGGTATTATCGCATCAATTTTTACACATTGTATTTTGTTAAATGATGAGGCTAAACCAGTGAGGCTGCCACAACGTCGACTGAACCCAAACCTCCTAGAAGTTTTGAAAACTCATGTAACAATATTATTAGCACTTGGAATCATTTACCCCATCTCTGACATCCAATGGGTCAGTCCCATCCAAGTATTTCCTAAAAAGACCGGCATTATAGTAATAAAAAATTAAAATAATGAATGGGTTCCAAATCATGTGCAGAATAGTTGGCATCTCTGTATAAACTATCGCCAATTAGACCAACACACTAAGAAGAACCATTTCCCTTTTCCATTCATTATACAAATTCTAGAGAGGCTAGCTGGTAAGTCCCACTACTGTTTCCTTTATGGGTATTCTAGATACATTCAGATCCATATTCCACCTGAGGATCATGAAAATACAACCTTCACTTGCCTCCTTGGAACATTTTCTTATAGAAGGATTCCATTTGGTCTGTGCAATGCTCCTGGTACATTCCATCGTTTCCTGATTATTATTTTTTTGGATTACAAGGAGAATTGCATGGAAGTATTCATGGATGATTTCACTATTTTTCGCTCTTCTTTTGATGAGTGTTTGAGTAGTCATGGTTCAGTCCTACATTTCTATATTGAAAAGAATCTGGTAATAAATTCTGAGACATCCATTTATGGTGAGAAAAGGTATAGTTTTGGGGCATGACATTTCTGGGGATGGAATCCAAGTAGATAAATCAAAAGTGGACATCAATTCATCCTTACCATTACCAAAAAATTTATGGGATGTGCGGTCTTTCCTAGTTCATGCTGGATTTTACTGTCGTTTCATTCGTGAATTTAGTAAAATTACACTCCCCCTCTCCCGATTACTCTAAAAAAAGAATTTGTTTATGATAATGAATTTGAGTAAGCTTTTAATAAGTTAAAATGGAGTCTCACGTCACCCTCAATAATCCAACCACCTCATTGGGATTTACCGTTTGATCTCATGTGTGATGCCTCTAACTATGCAGTTGGGGAAGTCTTGTCACCATGGGTCAATCGAGTTCCACATGTCCTTGCCTATACCTCACGTACTTTGGACCCTGACCATGAAAACTACTCAACAACTAAAAAATAATTCCTTGCCATTGTTTTTAGATGGACAAATTCAGATCATGCCTTTTGGGGTCCAAATTCACTGTGTTCTCAAAACATGCATCCCCATGATATCTCCTTAAGAAATAGGAATCCAAGCCAGTCTCATTCGCTAGATGCTCCTCTTTTAAGAATTTAATCTAGAAATTATAGATAAAAAAAGTGCAGAGAATGTGGTGGCTGACCATATCAGTATGATTCCCCCATCCTCGAAAATGGACTCATCCACATGTATTACCAATAATTGAAGGTTTCCTGATGAGAAATTTTACTGAGTGAAAGATGTTATTCCTTGGTATTCCGAAATTGTAAATTATTTTGTAGCATCTTGAATTCCTGCTGATTTCAATAAAAACCAAGCCAGTCATCTTAAACATGAGTCTCGTTGGTACATTTTGGATGACCCCTATCTCTGGCGCACACGTAGCAATCAAGTCCTTAGGCATTATGTTCCTGATAGTGAGTTTCAGTCTGTCCTTAGATTATGCCACACTCTTGCTTGTGGGGGGCACTTTGATCCCCAATGGAATACTCTCAAGGTCATTGATTCTGGTCTCTTTTGGTAAACATTTTTTGGGATGCCCGTGTTTTTTGAAAATCTTGTCCTCATTGTCAAAGAATTGGGAATGTGTCTAAAAGAAATGAAATTCCACAACAATTGTTTCTCTTTCATGACATTTTTGATGTTTGGGGAATTGACTTTATGGGTCCATTTCCCAATTACTTTGGAAACTATAAAATTCTTCTGGAATTTGATTACGTGTCAAAATGGGAAAATGCATGAGCTACAGGGATTGATGATTCTAAGATAGTTGTAGAATTCTTGAAAACCCAAATCTTCTGTAGGGTTGGATTACCTAGGTTCATCATTAGTGACCAGGGTTCTCATTTCTGCAAAATAACAATTCAATCAATTTTTGGTTGGTATGTGGTCGGTTATAGAGTTTCTACTTCATATCATCCACAGACCAATGGTCAAGCCGAGGTGTCAAATAGATCGGTAAAACAGATTCTTGAAAAAATGGTACAACCCAATAGAAAAGATTGGATTCTTCGACTTGATGATTTATTATGGGCCTACCGTACTACTTTCAAAACACCCATTAGAATTTCGCCTTATCTTCTTGTATTTGGATAGAGTTTTCACCTACCTGTTGAGATTGAGAACTAGTCCTACTAGGCCATCAAAAATATAATTTTAATCTTTATGGTGCGAGTTCCCAAAAGGAATCTACAGATTCAGGAGTTAGAGGAAATGAGAAGAGATGCAAATGAAAACTCCTAGATTTAGAAGGAGCGAACCAAGGTTTCCCCTGACTCTCTTATCCTTCATCATCAGTTCCACATTGGGCAGAAGGTTGTTCTTTTTTAGTGTAAGGCTAATGTTTCATCCAGATAAGCTTCGTTCCATCTGGTTTTTCCCATACACTGTTATTAATGTATCCCCATTTTATGTTGTCCAATTTCAAAATGAAGAAACCAAGAAAACCTTCACTGTCAATGGGCAGCGGTTGAAGCACTTCCATGAAGCCCTTTCAGAGTTCCGAATGGAGGAACTCCATGTTCAAGAAGCAAGATACCAGTGAAACACACCAGGTTTTATCCTTGCTTCTCACCATCTCAATTATAACAGTGAAGACACTGCACATTCTAGGTGTGGGGGGATGGGAGCATTCCTGGGTTAGATAGAAATTTTCATCATTTTTTCTTTCTTTCTTCTCTTTTTCTCCTTCTTTATGGTATTTTCACTTTTCCCTATCTTGTTGAGTTCATTAATAATTCCATTGTGTTTCTTATTTCTTCACTTTTCTCCTTCTTTATGGTATTTTCATTTTTTACACATCAAAAATTTCAAAGAACCATGATTTGGTGACCATAAAGGGGGGAAGGTAAAAAATACCATAAAGAATGGTGTAAAAGAGTTTTTGTATGACATTAACATCAGGGAGTTATTTTTAGTGAATTGGGTTTCTGTCAATGATATAAATGTTTGTATCACTATGTCACATTTGAGATGATTGATACCCCATGTGTAAGTAGTTTTTGGGAAAACTATGACACTAATATCTCCATACATTTTTGCACCAAACCCTGAAGTGTGAATATTTATTACTTAATATAAGGTAAATATATCTTTGGTTAATATTTTACATCTTTAAATGATTTTTTCATATGTTTTTTCCTAATCCGATTTGTTTCATTACAGTACCAAATTGACCTATGCGTGTGTACCTAATGTCTGAATATTGTGCGCCCTTAAAAAATATTCAGTCTTGGGCAGGTCAAAAACCACGCCTCCTAAACCTTTGATCTTGTTATAACTATTGAAACTAGTGTCGTGAGGAGATCAAACAAGGTTTGAGAGATGAGTGTGAGATTTATTCCAAATGAAACTTTTAAAAATATTAAATGAGGGGAGTGATGAAATTTACAAAATATGGAAATATCTAGTTCGGGAACTTAAGGTTTTTCTTCTGGGAATGCTTAAGTGAGTGGGTATGGAAATATGATTGCAAATGATGTAGGGTAAGTTCGGTGAAAATTCATTTTAAGCTGAATAATTTTTAAATAACAGATATTAATTCGATAGGAAGTGGAAAGAATAGCATGGAATAGTTTTCACACACACACATGGAGAGTTAGTGTAATGGTTTAATTTTGAATTACTTTCACATGTTGGTGTCTTGAATCTCTTTTAATTTCATTCTGATATGATTTATGAGACATCTTTTTCCATAGGAAATACTCCTTGGTGTGGTTCGTGCATTAATCACATTACTTTAGTGAATTAAAATTTCCTCAAATGTTAAATCTTCATGTTGTTGGGAATATATATATATGTGCATCATATTATTTGGATATGTGACTTTTCCTGGGAGTTCAAATGTTTAGGTGTGGGGGTGTGATCGTACAACGATTCACTGTGTCATTTTCACCTTTACACCATTGTATTAAAATAAATTTGTATTGTAACTTCCAAAAGTAATTTCCAATTGAATTCTATGTTTTCATAATTTATTTTACGTTTATCTCTATTAAAAAATCCAATGTTACTTGTCTTGAAAATTTCATTGAAGGTGAAGGTGATTTGGAGGGCCCATGATGATGGCCAAGAAAAATGGGCCAAACTGCGCGGGATCCGAGCACACCAGTGGATTAATCTGAACGATTCCACTAGACCGCTGATTTAATTGGTATAACTTTTTTTGGTATGGTCCAAAATCATTGGGATACATTTCATATAATGAAACCGAAGACACATTCGGCCATATGATGTTCTTGCTGACCTAATCTGTCCAGCACACAAATTCGGCACAGAGTCAAAAGTGGTGTGCTGTAATCTATATATATTTCAGGATATAGGTGTTAGAATTGTGAGAAAAATTTGGTGGAGATAGCCAAGAGATAGGGATACAAATTTTTTATTTTCCTCAAATCTAGATAAGGCTATCTGGAGGTCAAAACACTTATTAGGTCATTATTATCAAAGAACCACTCAAATGATCTAAACGAACATCATTAATGTTTTAACTTATGAATAATAATTATGTAAGACATCAAAAATAATATATGGTAAGTTATGGTAATAGAAATATGTAAGTAATACTCCATTCCAATTTTGGTGTTTTACTTCCAATCGACAAGAACATCCATCTTGAACAAATCTTGGAAATCATGTAATGGACTCACCCAAAAACTGTGCTAGGAGAAAAATACTAACAATTAACGAGTGAAATGATGTTATTAAAAGATCATATAATATGTTATTAACATGAAAATATTTCATTAAAAAAATAATAAAACTCATTTATCAATTATACATGAGGTTTAAACAAGTTTAAATTAAGAGAGACCCGAGGTAAGGGAATTCTTACCCCAATTTCCATTCATTGGGTTAACCTTCAACTTCATTATTTATGTGATATTTAAATTTTTTGTTTGATGTGTTATGTTTATATTATGTTTTATTATGTGTATTTACATTATATATACATACCCATCCACTCTATTAATCAACTCTTCAATTGTATGTAATTTATAAGTGGATTTTCTTTTTAAAACCCTATTTTTAAATTCAGTTTTACGAAATTCCAAATCAATGTTTTATGGAATTATTCATGTTGTATGATTATGTTTTGGTTATTGGAAATTATTTATTATGATGTTTGGGACCTATATCTCTCTCCAATTCATTGGGTATGTGTAATTTCTAGGTCGGTCGTATGGTTACTCCAAGTGTAACTGCGATTGTTACACAAATAGTAAGGTAGTTTTGAGGGTTACAAATTATAAGGTAGCTGAGAGTGTTACAAGATTATGTAAGTAATTCCCCAAGATTCCTTTATGGTTATATATATGTTCTTATGTATTTTTATAATTTCATGTTCAACAAAGTAAGTATATATATATATACAGGTGATAAGTATGTTTTTGTAAATGATTTCATACGACTAATGTGTTCTTCCCTTCTTTTTATATCGCTTTCTGCGTTTCTGTGCTCATCTAAAGTTTATTAAAAGATTTTCATAGGTAAATGGATGTGCTAAAAAAATAAGGATGCCATGTTAAATATTTAATAATTTTCAAGGAGTCATGTTTAATGTTTTTATGTTTTATATTTTCAAAAAAATGGAAACTATTTTTAGGGTATCCACTCTATAATAATTTGTAATGTTATGAATGTATTTTCCTAATTCTCTATATCTCTAAACATGAAAATATCCTAAATGTAAAAAATAAGTGAATTCTTGACTAAATTCATGATTATGAAATGTAATAACTTCGGGTCCTTATATTTGGTATGAGAGGAAGGTTTAGATAACTTCAGGGGTTAGGGTGATGTTAAAAGAATACCATAAATTATTTTTACACTATGATTAATTGGAATATTTTTAGCATTTAAATATTACCATGCTGATTCATCTATGATATATTTGTTCAGAATGGTTTTTCGCAGAAGGAATAGGGATTTTGAAGAGGAGAGGCACCGACCGAATAACATCATTCTGGAACTATAGCCCAGAATGGTAGGGATTGGAACCGGGCAGTTTGTGACAGTAATGGATCAGTTACCAAAAAAAATAAATCGCGGGGGAATCCATGAAAGAGAACAACCAGAGTTACCACAATAGAACATGACTATAGTGGAACATTTTATGATACAACACCCTCCTGCATTCAATGGATCTTCTGACCTAGTGGCAGCTGAAGGATGGATCAAATCCCTTGAAAATATATTCCATGTTATGTGATGTTCAGAGAATCCAAAGGAAAAACTTTCCATTTATGTTTTTAAAAGAGAAGAAGATCATTGGTGGTCAATGGTAAGGAATATCAGGGGTAGAGAGGATTTTGAATCCTTAGAGTGGGATGAATTTAAAAGTCTTTTCCTTGAAACATATTTTCCTAAGGTGGTGCGACTTAGAATGGAGAAAGAATATCTTGATTTGAAATAGAAGGAGGAAGATTCAGTGGATGTGTATGAAGAGAACATCACCCAACTGGCGAGGTATGCTCCAAATTTTATTATGGATCTTGATAGAAAAATCAACTGCTTTTACTCAGGATTGAAGCCAAGGTATCGAAGGGTGTTTGCCTCCCATGAATTAAAAATTTATAATAAACTTCTATAATGTGGTTAGAGGGTAGAGATGGAGTTTGTTGATGATCACATGTATTTTAGAAACCAATAGAAGAAGCGGTCCAGATAGCAAGCAATGTGTAATAATCAACCAAAGAAATCTAATGGTTAGAAAATCCAATTTCTAGTTTGAGAAATGTGTGGCAAGAAACACCCTGGGAAATGTCTTTCCAGAACTGGGAAGTGTTTTAAATATGGTAAGTTCAGACATATGGCCTGATATTTTAATGAAAATGTTCCTTAGACTAATCCTGATAAGATGACTTTAATGTGTTTTAAATGTGGTGAGATGGTTCATTATGAAAATCCCTTCCCAAAGAAAGATCTAAATGATACAAAGAAGAAAGACTATGAGCAGAAAGTTGTAGTGAGATCCTTGGTGACTATGTCAGTAGATGTTAGTCCATCTGATGAAGTTATATTAGGTACATTGTTTTTCCCTTAGATAAAGCTAATGTTTTTTTGATACGAGGTCTAAACATTACTTCATCTCTACAAAATTCTTTGGTAAATTAAAAATATTACATCAAAAAATGATACCCGAACATCTTGTTAAAACACTAGGGGGGAAATGTTATAGAAAAATTGAATTATAATAATCATTTTATTGTGGTCTGTGGAAAGACTTTACCTGCAAACCTTGTTTTTTACCCTTAGTTGAGTTTGATGTTATTATGGGATGGGATTGGCTTTCTGGTTATCATGCTAAGATTGACTATAGATCTAAAGAAACTATTTTTTTCAGAAAGATTTTCATTTTTTATAAAATAATGAACCAATACAGTTGATAACATATTTGGAAGGTGAGAAACTACTCAAATAAGGAAATGAAAGTTATCTTGCTCATTTTTTAGAAAACAATGGAGTTATTCAGATTAATGATGTGCCAATGGTAAATGAATACCTATATGTTTTTTTCCAATGATTTACATGGTGTATTACCTGATCGAGAAGTAGAATTAACAATTGACTTAGTTTTTGAGGCTCTGCCAATTTCAAAACCCCCATATTATTTTTATCCAATAGAACATCTTGAATTAAAAAATCAGTTGCTGTATTTTATTGACAAAGGCTTCATTCATCCTAGCACTTCACCATGTAGAGCCCCTGTTTTTTAAAAAAGAAAGACGGTCCAATGAGACTCTGCATTTATTATAGAGCTTTTAATAACATTACTATTAAAAACAAGTATCCTTTGCCTCATATCGATGAATTATTTGATCAGCTCCAGGGAGCTCAGTAATTTTCCAATATTGAATTGAGATCCGGATACCATCAACTGAAGGTGTAAGAGAATGACATCCTGAAAAAATCCTTTCTTTCTAGATATGGGAATTATGAATTTTTTATTATGCCATTTGGATTAACTAATGCACCCGTTGTATTCAGGAATCTTAAGAATTGATTATTTCAGGAGTTCCTCGATAAGTCTTTATTTATATTTATTGATGACATTCATGTATTTTCTAAAAATAAAGAAAAGCATAAAAACATCTAAGGGTTGTTTTACAATCATCAAATAAAATGAAACTATATGAGAATTTCAGCAACTGTGGTTTTAGGTTGCAATAGATTTCTTTGATTTGTCACATTGTAAATAAGGGTGGAATAATAGTTGATCCTTCCAAAGAAAAATTAGTTGATGAATGGCCCAAACCGAAAATTTTTACAGAGATTCGTACTTTTTTTGGATTAGAAGGTTATTACCGATGATTTTTAAGAACTTTGCATGGTTATATAGCCCGATAACTAAGTTAACAAGGAAAGGGGTTAAATTTTTTTGGATAGAGGAATGTGATGTTTGTTTTCTGGAACTGAAGACGAGATTGGTGAAAGCTCCAGTTTTGGACTCACCTTCCAGGAATGGTGAGTTTTTCATCTACAGTGATGATTCTTTGAAGAGACTTGATTGTGTTCTGATGAAGAATGATCAGGTAATTGCCTATGCTAAAGACAACTTAAACATCATGATCTAAATTAACCAAAACATTATTTTGAATTGGTTATTGTGGTTTTTTCATTGAAAATTTTGAGGGATCATTTATACCGAACCAAATATCAAATATATACTAACCATAAATTTCTAAATTATATATTCACTAAGAAGGAATTAAACATGAGGTAGTGAAGATGGCTAAAACTGATAAAGGATTTTGACTACACGATCAATTACCATCCTAGAAAAGCAAACAATGTGGTGGATGCCTTAATTCGGAAACATCATGGATCATTAACCATCCCTCATTTGGAACATGATCCCTTGATTAATGATTTGATGAATTTTGTCTTAGAAGTTGTTGGTGTTGGGAATACTTTTATTTTGTTTCAGGTTTCCGTGCAGTCTTTGTTGTCAGACAGAATTAATAAAGAGAAGAAAAAAGATTGTGACCTATAGGAAAAGGTATAATTGGTTAAAATGGGTAAGTTTCTAGAATTTAATCATGATAAAGATTATGTTTTGATATTTGGTAAAAGTTTGTATGTGCCATATGATTCCCAGTTAAAGAAAGAATTGTTGTGTGAAACTTATAGTTATCCATTTATTGTTCATCCTGTCAGTACTAAGATGTATAGAGACCTTCAGGATTATTATTGGTGGGATGGAATGAAATGAGATTTTTCTGATATTACCATGAAATATTTGACATGTCAACAGGATAATGCAAATCGGAAGTTACCAAAGTGGATGCTTTAGCCTTTGAAAGTGCTGGAGTGGAAATGGGAGAATGTTTCCATGGAATTTGTGGTGGGACTACCAATGTATTCTCGAGGAAACAATGTGATTTGGGTTGTTGTTGATCGGCCAACAATGGTTTCACATTTTATTTCTATTCAAGATACAATGAGTTTAGATCAGTATTCTCAACTGTACCTCAAAAAAATTGTTAGGTTATATGGAGTTCCACTTTCCATTATATCTGACCGAGATCCCAGGTTCACTTCTATCTTTTGGAAGGGACTTCAGAAGTCATTGGGCACATAGTTAAATTTCAGTATAGCTTTTCATCATCAATTATATGGGCAGTCAGAATGGACGATTCAAACATTGGAGGATATTCTTCGAGCTAGTTCAATAGACTATCAGGGAAGTTTAGATCAACATCTTTTTTAGTAATGTTTTCTTATAATAATAGTTTTCATTCCAATATTCAAATGGCACCTTTTGAGGCCTTGTATGGGAAGCGCTGTCGGACTCAAGAATTTTGGGATGATGTTGGTGGAAGAAATTTTATGGGGCCATAATTAGTAGAAGAAGTGGCTGAGAAAGTGAGTTTGATCTAGCAGCACATGAGGACATCTTAGAGAAGGAAGAAAAGTGATGTAGATAACAGAAGGAAAGACATCTCTTTCGAGGTAGGTGACTATGTTTTCCTTACAATCTATCCTTGGAAAAGTGTGATGTGTTTCAGTAAGAAAGGTGCGATAAGCCCACAGTTCATCAGTCCAGTTGAAATATTAGAGAAATTTGGAACAGTGGCATACCGCGTAGCATTTCCACCGAGTTTGTCTTAGGTACACAATGTTTTTCATGTTTCGATGTTGAGAATGTATGTTCCAGATTCATCACATGTCTTGGAGTCGATTGAAACCAACTTGTTTTTATGGTGAATAGTAACATAACCTTATGAATAATTATATGAATTGAAATATGACCCTAAGGAATAGTAAATTGTATTATTATTTTATTTTCTTAAGGCATTAAGATAATGACATTTTGATTAATATTTCAATATGATAAAAAATAAGTTATAGTTTTTAAATAAATAATTTTTGAATTAAGTATCATTTTATTTAAATATTAAATTAAAAATATTTAAAAAAATATTTTAGAAAAATGGACCTAATTTTTTAAATCTACACGTCAATAAATGGTTAAAGTGAATTCTGGGAATTTTTCTGAAACAACTGATTTTTCGATGAATAGTAACAAATACAGTTTTTAATTTCGGTGTGTTAATGACATTATCAAGGATGTAATAATGATTTCAATAAGCTGGTGGACATTTTTATAGTTAAATAAGATGTGAGGTGTCCCAAGTGGCTTATACCAAGGTCAAATACCATGGTCAGTCCCATTGTTTTTCAAATACCTCTCAAGAGGTATCCCTTGGAAATTATTAAAATATTCCACTACATTTCTTATAAATACCAACCCATTCCTTCATTAACGCCATTCCCCATTCCTCCTCCATGAATCTCTGGCCTTTTTACCTTCCTTGTAGTCCTCCCAAGGTTTACTCAAGCCCCCATGGTCCCAACTGTCATGTTCTAAGTGTTACTCTACAAGGTAAGAAAATTCTCAATTTCTTTCTTTTTCCATTCAAGTTATCTTTTATGTGGTATAACATTCAAGTTTCAATACCATGTTTTTATTTACTTATTATTATTGATCTAATATATATTATTATTAATTTCTATATTTTTGAACCTTGTCCCCACTCTTTTTAAAAAAATTTAAAACCATGTTGCGTAGCCGTTAGGGTATCGATTTTTTGTAAGGGATTTCTCAATTATTCATTTATTTTGAGTTCCATTCTCATAATTTCTTCGACTATTCTTTCCAAAGAGTCATTAAATCTCTATAAATAATGTATATTATCGATTTTCTCATGTTTATGTAATATTCATAATCATTATTTTTCTCTTCTCCCACTTATTCATGAAATAGAAATATTGTCTGTGATGTGTCGAACTACCGACATCATGGATAATGTGATTTCAATATTCATTAACAATTTAATGTATGATTATGAAACCATTTTTATGGTTGAAACAAGTTATAATATATTTATTATTTCTCATTCATGGTTCTGGAATTATTTTGTAATCATGGGTTTAATTTATAAAATGAAATGACGTCGTTACTATCATGGAGCAACTAAAATGATCTAAATGAACATCATTAATGTTTTAACTTATGAAAAATACTCATGTAATAATTAAAAAAATATGATTGGTAAATTATGGTAATGTAAATATGTAAATAAATCTCCATTCTAATTTTTGAGTTTCACTTCCAATCGATAAGAACATCCCTCATGATCAAATCATGAAAATCATGTAAAGAACTCACCCAGAAACTGTGCAAGGAGAAAAATACAAACAATTAAAGGGTTAAATTATTTTATTAAATTATCATATAATATGATATAAACATTAAATTATTTATTTAAAATACTAATAACACTATTTTAACAGTTATACAGAAGGTTTAAACAAGTTAAAAGTAAGACAAACCCGAGGTAAGGGAATTCTTAACCCGGTTTCCATTCTTTGGGTTAACCTTCTACTTCATTTTTTAGGTGATATTTAAATTTTTTGTGTGATGGTTTATGTTAATATTATTTTTTATAATGTTTATTAAGAGTATATGTACATACTCCATCCACTCTATTAAGCCTCTATTCAATTTTATGTAATTTATAAGTGGATTTCCATTTTCAAAACCACTTTTAAAATTCGGTTTTACAAAATTCCGATGCAACGTTTTTATGGAATTTTTCATATTGTTTGATTATGTTTTGTTTATTGGAAATTATTTATGATGAAGGTTGGGACCTATGTCTCCCTCCAAGGCATTGGGTATATGTATGTTGGAGGTCAGCCATATGGTTGCTCGATGTGTAACTACAATGGTTACAAAAACAGTAAGGTAGCTGTAAGGGTTACAAATTATAAGGTAGCTGAGAGGGTTATGAGATTATGTATGTAATTCCCCAATGATACCTTTATGGTTATACTTATGTTCTTATTTATTGTTAAAAAACTATTTTTTTACAATGTAATTATATATATATAGGTGATAGGTACGTTTTTTGTAATGATTTCATATGAATAATGTGTTCTTCCCTTCCTTTTATATCCCTTACTGTGTTTTTGTGATCATATGAAGTTTTTGAAATGATTTTTACAGGTTAATGTATGTGTAATAAAAAGAAGGAATCCATGGTAAATGTTAAATAATTGTCAAGGAGTCATGTTTTATGTTTTAATGTTTAAAATTTTGGAAAAAACGGAAACTGTTTTTATGGTATCCACTCTGTAATAATGGGTAATGTTATGAATGTATTATCCTAATTCTATAAATCTATAAACATGAAAATTTCCTCAGTGTAAAAAGGAAGTGAATCCTTGACTAAATTGAAGATTATGCAATGTAATAAGGCTGGGTCCTTATAATTTGGGCTACCGCTGCGGGCTCGTCTCTGACAGCCCTTCTCACTGGAATTGCGGGACAAAATGGATTTGCCTTGCTGGCTAGTTGTAGAGCTTACTCTTGGTGCTGTGCCTAAGGGGAGAAGTCTCGGAATCCTCTAGTGTAGTTCTGGGTGATCGGAGAGGAAACCAGTTCTGTCTTGACGTTCACTACCAACGTCATCAGTAATTGATCCTGAGTCAGTGGAATGTCTAGGGAGTATATAAGTCTTTACCTTCGGGCGATAAAGTCCACGACACACTCATCCGACCATTGTTTTCACTTGAAGAGGTATTCTATGCTCTTTTTCCACGTGGTGGAGCTAAACTGGTAGAGGAATTGCCTACGGAGGTCCTCCCAGCTGGTCACCAATCTGATGGGGAGATGGTTGTACTAGAAAATTGCAGGCCCCTCTAATGTCTGTACAAAACACTAGAGCATGGAATCCTCCTACAGTGCTAGAGTCCCTAACATGGGCCCACACCTTGAGGTGATGTGGGCCAGATGCTATGGTGGGACCCCGGTCCTATTGAAGAGGGAGACGGTGGGATTTCGGAAACTCAGTGGTGCTGGAATATCATCCACCCATGCTGGATATGGCATTCCATCAGGTGGTATTTCCACCTATCGAGTTTCCAATTCCTCAAGGCGGGAAATGAATGCCTACATAGGATCATCTGGGTTGGGGTCCCTATCTTGAAGGGGGTCTCTAAGAACGAGTGCATGGGCGGGTTCTTCAGCATGATATGGTGGCTCATTGGCTCATAGAGCGGTTGGTGGGGATACTTCCAAGGTAGCTGGTGGAACCCGAGCTGGGTTCCTTGGATAGTTGCGCTATTCCGGAGGGTTTGGCAAGACATACCACTCCATCTTGTCGTAAGATCAAACTTCAACACAGTCTGTGGGGGTAGGATGGTTAGGGTCACCTAGAAGCAGCTCGTCAAGGGGAATTTGTTCCCACCCCTATTGTCATGGCCTAGGATTGTCGTAGTCTAACCGTCACTCTAATGCACGTTCAATGAGGTGGGCATCAACAAAATTCTTCTATTCGGAAATTTTTTTCCGCAATGCGACCTTTTCAGGGTCCTACTACTTCTTCTACACTAAGGTGGATGGGTCAAAATGTTTGGCAGCTCCGATGTTCTATTTACCCTTACCGTGATTTTCACCAAGCACCAATTCCTCAGTGGGATCAAGGTGCCCCACAAATATCCTCTACTGACGAGTAACTCTTCCTTACAGATCCAGTTGAGGTGGGACCCCCTTGGGGGGTAAGTCCCCATCAATAAGATCCCACTCATTCTCCTCATCCACTATGTATGCCATGTTGACCGTGACCTTTCCTTGGGGAACCTCCACAATATCGCCTAGAGAGTTGGGATACCCTTGGATAGGAATGAAGAGGAGGGAAACGTACTAGCCCCAGCCACAGATTTTCACGTGGGTGGAAGCATCCTTGATAATCTTGTAGATTATCTTGTAACAATGAACACATTTTTGTTGGAGGGAATTACGGTGGCCTGGTGATTCAGGCCACTAGGCCATAGGGAGTGCGACCAAATCAACTTGACGACATCACTAGATGATTTCTTAAAAATTCACTTGGCTCCTGGGATAATCCTATCTCTAATGAAGAAGGTGAAAGTGCATTGTCCAAAGGGTTTGGTTGAAACATTCAACTTCTTTTGGAGTGAGGGATTTTGGTATGTAGAAAATCGACACTACCATAGGCCAGAACATCTCAGGGAAGTGGTCCACTATGAGGATGTTCCATAATATTTTTGGCTCAAATTCAGGGGTGGGCCATTGATTTCCACATTCGTCATTAAGGGGTGGCTGAGTAAATGGAAGCGGTAATGAGGTAGACCACTGGGATGACAGGCTGGTCGGTGGAGAGTACAGAGAATGGGATGACTTTCTCTTGAATATTAGTATGTCCAAAAAATGTGTAGTGACCTAGCCACTATGTATCGTTATCATGGGTTGAAGGCCGCATTTCCGGGTGTAGGGGCTAGGGCCACTGGTCATAGTTCGCGTTGCTTCTCACCCGCCTTTGGTCTCCAGAATAGATATTCGTGATCTCTTGTTAGGGTAGAGAGTGGTTCTTGGGATGATGATGGTGATTTAAAGACAGTAACCTATGGGGTTTCCAAATATTTATCCTCTTAGATATACTTATTGATGGAGGCAGGTATCTTATGGACCTCACATTCCAGGAGTACTAGGATGGTGCACCTTGTTTTTTCCCCACCCCTTGACTCGGATGAGCGATGGGAGGGTTCCCGTGCTAAGTTGTACTCCACTTAGTAGATTGAGAAGCATACTATTTTGATCTCTATCTGGACCTTCCATGATTTCTTCTTGTAGTGGAGTTGAACCTCCTTCCTACCCCTGGGTGGCTCCTTAGGACCGGGCAAATTTCTGACATGAGGTCATCTGGCTGCACTTTTGCTCGGGCGGAGAGGGTTCCCACCTGAGTAATAAGGGGTGTGAGGAGCACTAGTAAAGATGTCAAAGGGGACATGGGGAGGACATCCATGGGTAGCCCTGGAGCGGGAAAGACCTCTAATGGAAATAGCGGTGAAGCGGACAAGACCTCCGTTGGAAATGGTGGGAGCATTGGGAGGAACTTCATGCGTATTTCCCCTGGTGACCTTAGTATGATGAGGGTCCTTTTATTGGGCTAGTTGAACACTGGTAGGACCTCCACGATGGGATTGGGTGGAGCAAGGATGGCCTTCACCCCTCTGGTTTATGAGGTGAGGAGGACCTTCACCAGCTACTAAGTGGACGCTGGGAGAATCCCCACGTTGAAGAGAGACCTAATGTGAAACGTCCCCACACCAGTGGTCACGAGTAGGAGGAATGAATCCATACCTGGTGTAGTGGGAACAAGAGAGACTTTCGTGATGAGTGTGACTGCCATGGGGAGGACCCTCATTTGAATTGAATGTGGCACGAGGAAGACCTTCTTGCTGACCCTGGAAGATGGTAAGTCCCTCATTATCCATGGTAGAGGCATGGGGAGGACCTCCGTACTAGGTGGAATTGTTGTGGGTTAGTCCACGGTGACCACTGCATATGCCATAGAACAATAGAGTCAACCCAGACTCCCCGTCGGGCAGTTGGGGCCATGACCCAGGATGGACGTAAAAATTCCCCTACTCAGCGTAAACAAGGAGCTGATAGTATGTGTCAGTAGTGGCTTAGGCCGAATTATCTGCTGACATTGAAACCCCTTTGCGTGCATCCTCTTCAGTTTGGGCCTGATGCTGGTTTCAAGTCAGACAGATTGGAGCCGGTGGTGCTAGAACGTGTATTACCTTCTCCTCATCTAATAAGATCAGGCGGTGGTGCCGACGTAGCCTGGTGGGAGCCCTCAGTGGGAGACCCTAGAATGAGACTCTAACTAGGATGGCCCAGACATCACCTACCTCATTGGGATAGGGAAGGGAGTCGTTGAAGCGTTCTGGGGAGAGAATCTCAAAACAGTTATATGTCGGTGGAGGGAGCAGTGGCTCCCTACGCAGCCCTTGGGGGTGGAGTTGATGATGAGGCGCAGATGCCTCCAAATCCAGGTGGGCCATATCCCAAGTGTGGAGAATACCATCCTCCTCGTAGCATTGTATGAGGTCATTTATCACCATTCGTTGGATGACCTTATATTGGGAGATAGGGCATGGGTGCCCCATGGTCGTGGATGTAGAGGATGTCGTGGAAGAGGTGGAGCCACGTGGGACTGTTGTGTTAGCGCTGCCCCTACCCCTGAGTCGATGGACGTGTAGTGATCGCACCCTGGTGCAACAACATGATTCCTGAAGGCCAGGGAGATTAACTTATTAGTTATGAAAGAAAAAATGAATCAAAGACCAATGCCCCAACGCTATTCCATCTCACATGACCAGTAAGAGGGATCCATGATAAAAATGTCACAGTTCGGTATGTCCAATGTTCTACTGGCCCCAATTCTTGTGAGTTTCACTCTAGGCCCGCTATTTTCTTGGTGGCACCTCACACTGGATAACTAGATCTGGGGACATGCTAATCTATTTATTCCATGAGTGCTACAAATCCCCATATTGAGGAGAATAATTTAACGTCAAGTTTATAATTTCTATTTCCAACGATTTTGTCGGGGCGCGCACATCTGTGTGTAGAGGATGCACACCTATTTCCCCGCATTCTTTCTTTACAATGGTGGGTGGAATCTGTTCATTATTTAGGGGTGTTTCCTCCTTGATTGAAAAATATGATGGGATTTTGGTTCTTCCTTCTGTGGATTCTTACTCAGGACTCTTCACCTCGTACGTGAATCCATTATAGATTTTAGACTTTGTTTGTGAAACTCTTCCTAGTTCCATATCATCATGGACACCAGTTAATTACACTGCTTCTATCGGGACATTCCAAGGGGTTTGGTTAGAGAAGCAACATTCAATTGGGGGATTAGTCACGTTGGGGATCACTGGCATGTATGCGAACTATGAAACTGGTGCGTCTAGGTTTCTTCCCATTATTATAGTGCTTCTCGAGGGTGTGGAAGCCTGAGGAATCCCACATTGAACGCGGGGAATTGTATTCCATGGGCATGTATTTGAGGTTTTCCTTAGCTTCCCATGTTTAAAATAGGGTATTCCACAAGTTTAACGTCCCATTAAGATGGATCAAACTAATCAGAACACTGACTATAGTGGATTAGATGGGTGAAACCCTTGGAGGGAACATTGATGTTGGGGTCAATGTGTGTTTGGCTTTTCGATTGTTGTTAAATGGAATGGGGAATGGGGTGGCATGATCCTACTGGGATGTGGAAGCCCGGGTAAGAATCATGATGGACGATGGAAGGTTCAATGAAGTGTATGAATAATGATATGTGGGTGTTGCGAGGATGATGGTGATGTTGGGCATGAGTCTGAAAGATACATCCTACGTATCCCCGTCACAGTGAATAAAATTCCACATAGTTCATTTGACAACGACTTACCGCCGATTGGGGGTTTCAACGACTTACCACTGGATGGGGTCACAATGGAATACTGCTAGATAGGGTGTCAAATACTTACCATTTAATGAGGTTGACAATGGATTATCGCTGAATGAGGTCACAACGGCTTACCGCTGGATGAGGTCGCAAGGACTTACCGCTGATTGAGTTCGCAATGGCTTACAGCTGGATAGTTGTGTGAACGACTTATCATTTAATGGGGTTGACATCAGATAACCACTTAATGGGGTCAGAATGTCTTATCGATGATTGAGGTCCAGAATTTAACGTCATGAATGATGGGGGCACACTGACGTGGAGGGGGTAAGAACTTATGGGGGTTGGGCTTGAACCTCAGTGAGGCTTCCTACGTACCTTTCCATGGAAAGGATCAGAGACCTCGTAGTTCGGGATGGGTGTGGGGATTACACTCTATGCTGCTAAAGGTGTTGGTGAACCAATGTAAAGGAGTTCAGAGCGACCAATGGGGGGTGGGTTTGATCCTCAGGTAGGCTTCTTACATGCCTTGGCTTGTAAAGGATCAAACACCTCATAGTTTAGGATGGGTGTCGGGATTACACTCTAGGATGCCCAAGTTGTTTGGTGAAATGACGAGAAGGGGGTCATAGAGACCAATCTGTTGTGGGAATGAACCTCAGGGATGCTTCCTACGTACCTTGTCATGGCAAGGATCAGAGACCTCATAGCTCAGAATGGGTGTGGGGATTATAATATAGGATGCCAAAGTAGGACTTCATGGTTGGTGCTTTCCCTAAGCCCATGTGAGTCATGCTATTTGTGAGAAAAAAGAGACAACAAAGACCTGACAATCACATTGTGAATGGTGAGTCCATGGGAGGTGGAGTGGGGGCTAACACGTAGTTAGTATCCCAAAGAGGAAACAGGGGCTTATGTGTGGTTAGATGCCCAAATAGTAAATGGGGATATATGCAAGGTTATTGGCACGGGATTAGAGTATGGGACTTAATCCAGGGTGGAGTCCCAAATGGGGAAAAATTCCAGTGGGAGAGGGACTTGGCACCCAAGAATAGAGGAGGAGTAGGGATGCTACCTCCTGCAAGAAAAGATAGGGCCTTACAGAAGGGTGGTTTTCCTTTCAACACGAATAGATTCCACTCTGATAAATAGGATATCATTCCGTGTCAGGAATGAACTCACTCCCATGAAGACCAGTGGGCCTGAAGAATGTCCAAGGTGGGAGAACCCCGCATCTGACGCATGGGGTGTCATCACTGTTTAACGTCATGTGATGAGGACGATGGTTCTTGGATTTTTAGGGCCTTGTAGCTCAGGCAAGGTGGGTCCACTCCGCACCCCGAGGAATTATATATCAATTACCCTTTGAACATTGGTGAAGGGAAGGGAAGAGCAATGCCATTGATAGGGGGTGTTATGGAGAAAACCATTGAGGGGTCCACGTTAGTGTGGTTATGCGATGAAGCAATAGCCATTAGAGTCCCAATGTGAAGAAGCATGAGGAAAAGAAATGGAAATGGATATATCATCCAAGGGACCTTGAAATTTCTCTACGTAAACCTGAGGGGCCACACAGTGAAAGAGATCATGACGTAGGTATGTCGCGCATAAGAGTGGTTTGAACAAGGTGCCTCAAGGTGAGGGAAGCACATGGAGCACGTTTCAGAGAATGGTCCGGGAAAAAAATAGGAAGTCTGAGTGCAAGATGAAGGGCTTTCACACAAGGCGGATGTTTGGAACACAAGTAGGACCGATGGCTTGCAAGTCGGAGGAGCTGGGAGCAAAATGATGGTATGTGCGCAAGTCCGGGGGTGTTGCGCACAAGACGAAGGCTGGGAACAAGTGAGAACAGTGGCATGCAAGACAAAGGCTTTCATGCATGTCGAACAGGTGGCACTCAAGGATGCCTCGATGCAGAGCGGACCTGTTCACAAGAAAAGACCCCTTGTGTGCAACTAATTTTGAAATTTACGAAGATATGAGGGCCCGTCCAAAGGCTCCCCTGGGGAACATAGCATCAACAAACATTACATAAAGGCTATGGGTATTTCATGAAGTCACGGAAGATGGGGTTTTCATGCAGTAGAGCATCACTTCATCTTCAGTTACCATCCCCAAAGAGAGGGGAGACAGTTGGTTTTATATCCGGAGTCCCAGGAGTGATGTGCAAGGGAAAGGTGAGTATGGGGCTGGCACAGAAACCCCATTCAACATTTCCTTGGGCGTGGAAACGGGGTCAGCCGCTCAAATGAGTATTTGATGTCACCTCCAGTGTGAAAATGGTCCTGACCGCAAAAAAGGCCATTCGTCGTCGCATTCAGCCCAAAAAATGGGCCCGAGCACGTAAACCCCCTTTCGATGACACCGTGGGTGCAGAAGCGGGGGCTATAGTGTTTTGTGCGCAAACGCCTGTTTGACGTCACCTTCGACATGGAAACTGGCCCGACCGCGCAAACCTTCTTTTGATGATTCATTGGGTGTGGAAGTGAGGCTGGAGTGGCCAATCATAGAGGGCGGAATGTTTTGCACCAAAGCGAAGGCTAGCGTGCAATGGTTTTCACGCCAAAGGCCTCTTGCATGTTCTTTTTCAATCTTGCGTGCGCACACCCACCGGGCCTCGGGATCTCCTTTTTTGTCTGAGCTTCATTCGGAGCTCTTTGATCCACCCGATGTGCCCCTCCTCTAGATTTTCGCATCAATATATATTAATTGAATTAATAAAATACATAATGAAATAAAAATTGAAATTCACCACAGACACATATACTACCTATATTCTTGAATGTTTTATATCTAATTGTTGATGTGAGTGTAGGAGTCTCAAGATTTTTATTCATTAGAAGATTCATATCAAATTTTGTGTCTTCATCATGGAATTAAAGTAAATAATCCTTTATGGTATTTATATTGGTTCTTCATTCATCAGTTATCATGATCAGTTGGTAAATGAATCATTTTCCTTTAAATACAATCCTCTTGTTTTCCACACTAATAAAAGTTCAAGTAGACATAATGTAAAATAAGGGATGTCAAATTTCTTATGTCTTCACAAATATCTTTTTCCTATGAAATTTTTACTTCTTATAAACAAGTGGGAGATAAATTTAAATGATTATTGGAGATGTAATGCATATAAAAAATAGAATGATTCCACATGTTGACAGGTTCATTTGGAAATAATTTTGATGCTTTTGACAATAATTAAAAAGGGGAATATTGAATTTCCCACTTTTTGTATGGTTTTTATGTTTTAAAATTATTTTAATTGGATTTAAAGGGTTATTAATGAGATAGGAATATTTCAGTGATGTCAATATATGATGAAGTTACAGAGTTAATGGATCTTGGATGAAGTCCCCAATTCGTATAATTTGAAGAAATATATAAACATTTTTGTATATTTTAATTTTAAAAGGTTATTATTGGAAAATATTTATTTATTCATTAAAAAACATTTGATTTAATGAATTAAGAATTCTTCATGTTCTGTCAAAAGATTGATTAACTGATATTCATGTTGAATAATTATATCAAATGTGGTATATTGTTTACAATAAAGATGAAATTGGTGTTGTTGTTTATGATGTTCTTTTTATTTTATATTAAAAAAGTATATATTATTATTAATTGAAGAAAGGGAATGAAATTCATTAATTTCATTAAGATACTTTGATGTGGTTTTAATGGTGACCATGAAAAAAAATAAGTTCATAAAAATTTCAGGCATATTGAAGAAGAACCAAGAAATATATGTATTATTATATGTGGTGTTTTGATGTTTAGAATGGATTTCGATTAAATGATTAAATAATTAAAATTCAATTTGTATATAATGGATAGTTGGCCTTATTTAAAAAATAAGTCCTACTCAAAACAGTTCCAGGTCAATAATCTAAGGGATCATGTGACCACCTTAGGGTCATCCATGACCATGGGAGCATCCATAGAAATACCATGGGATAATAGGTCATATTTCCCACAAGAGGCATGTGGTTCCATGTATAATTACCATAGATTGAATGATCAAAGCCACACTTAGGTTGGGAATTTATCCCACATGAGATCTGGTGGATAGCATGTGTCGTAGACCATTTGGCCATGTTGTACAATGAATTCACGATCCAACCTTAGTGATGGATCGAATGGTGGATGTTCATACTTTATATTAAAAAGAAAATGGTGAAAATTTTGATGTTTCAATGTTGGAATAATAGGAAATCAGTACTATTCCCCACATTAATAATATTTGACATAACATAGACATTAAATTCAATTGACCTCAGTAGTCTAATCATCACGAGAGATTATGTTTAATCTATGGACCTTAATGGTGGCTACATGAATACTGGAGGTTATGCACATTGTGGATTCCACTATATACCCATGCTTGATGTTTAGAAATTTCACGATTATTGAGGAATAAACTTTCTTGCATACATGATATTCATTTCATGTGAAGGGGAGTTCAATGAAAATGGTTCAAACAATTGACAATGAATTCATAGAGGTCATATTGTGCATTTATTATACACATGTTTCTTGGAAATTTTAGGATAATGAATTTTATATATTTATCATTTCCTTCATGTAACCTATTCATTGAGAGAATAATCTGATATCATTAAGGAAAAATGCAAGGTTTTTCAAAGACATATAAACCACCGTTTTAATAATTCAATGATGAGATTATCAACAATTCCAAATATTAATTTATCATGGGATAATTCGTGGTATTTTCTATTGTGATTAAATGAGAAAAATTATAAGATAATATTTTTATGGATATTAAATCCTGGAAACCAATATGTTTTTTTCACTCTAATATTTGTTATGAGATATATTTTTCCTCAAAAATAGATCATCGTTGTCTTATTATTACACTAAAAAGTAGAGTCCCATGAGCATTTAATGCTTCATGAAGAAGGGGATTCTTGTGAACCATATTTGTTTATGAATGATATCCATGTAAAACATATGCGAAGAAGTTCTATGGACATGAACATGGAGTTTAAACCCTGGATGTGCTTTATTAAGGAGATCAATAATGTAAGAAAGTGTTTGGGTTGAGAACTCCCACGGTACATTTTGAAGAACTTTTTCAGTGATGATTTATAAACATTCATGAACAGGTATAAATGTCTACCGATTATGTCTCATGTTGGAGAAGAATATATATATACTATAATAGAAATGTTCACAATATTCTTTTATTTAGTTTAATTTTACACAATATTTTCAGAATAATTAACAAATCATGACCATGGACTCACATATAAGAACAGAAGTTAATTTTTTTCAAATTTTTTTTCTTTCAAATGATTTATAAAATTGAACCATAAGTTTTCAAATAATATAAAAATATGTAATGAAGAAAATTTTACATTTTACTGTACTTACATTGAGATTATAAAATTTTGAGTTTGTATGAGATAGTGAACAAAAAATACATGGTGCGTGGATATATACAAATTTACACAAATAGACAAGAAGAAAATGAACATTTCATGAGTTCATTCATGTACCTGTGAAGAATCTTGCACAAGTGAATGCTCACTGTATTAATATACCAAAGAAAGGCAGGAAAATTGCATAAAATGTATTAATAAAAATTATATACTTGAATTTCATGTGATATAACCAGGATTTAATTCAAGAAGATATTTTTATGTCAGATATTATAATGGCTTAACATATATAGCGTAGTGAAATCTAGTTGAAAATATATAATACACCAAGAATGACAAGGGATAACCGATAGTGTATTCATTATTTATATTGTGTATCAATGAAGAAGAATTAATTGTGATCATTCTAATCTAAATATATCATTTATTAATTTAATAATCAAAATGGTGTTTTTTATTTTAGAAAGAATAATAATAATAAAATATAGCGCACTATATGTGTCACTAAATTGATCAAGATGTAAATATGCACTATTTCATATATTTGTGTGTCATAGGTAAATGGAATAAGGGGAAGGGACTAACCAAGTTTATATCAGTTTATTATAAATTTGATTAAGAAGAATTTAATGATTATTAGTCCACAAAAAAATAATATTATTTTAACTCCTTGGATATTTTGAACGTGAATGTTTCATTTTTATATTGGGAAGATGTAATATTTTTTTGATTTCCATTTGATTTGTATTAACAAAGTTAAGATGATGTTAATAGAATAATTATGTAGCACTGTGAAATCAAATAATAGACTCAATTTGTGGAAGAATTTATCGGTGTTACAAATAACCTTGTAAATATTGTAAAGACGTTATTTAGTTGAAGTATAGAGATCTATCCAATAGCTATAAGACATGTATTATCAATTAATTATAGTGTATTTCAATTGAATGGGTATTTCCTACATAATGTAACCACATTAAATGGATTAAATTCTAATCATTTTGTTGTTGAATAATTTCTATACCATTCCAAGGACTAGAAAATATTATTGAGTATTGAAAAATGTAAAAGTATAATTTTTAATATTTTAAAACATTCATATTCATTCATGTGATAGAGAAAATAGAATAATATAATCAAGATCATAACCAGTACAATAGGTAAGAGGATAAACGTTGTAGTAGGATAAAAAGTCCCAAAAACTGATTCACCCCTAGTGTTAGTAATATCCCAAACTATTCATTTTAGTTACACCTGATTATAAGAAAGTATATTTATTTTAGAATAAGAATAATTTCTTACATAGCTTATGATGCACACAACACACGGTTTAAATGAAACGTGAAACTCATTTAAAGTATTATTCAAACATGAATATTATATCATAGTAGTTAAATTGGAGGGTATGAATTGTAATAAAAAATTATGAAAATTATATATTTTATACACATTCATTTTTAATATAATTATTAGTAATAAAAATATTAATCATTTCAAAGTAAAGAAATTTTTTCTAAAAAAAATATTATTTTTTCAAAGAGAACAATTTTTTCACTTCTTGTGCCCTTATAGAAAGAGTAATTTTTTAAAATTTTAAAAAAATTAAAAACTAAAATTTATTTTTGAATTTAGAATATCAAAATCATATTATAGTTAATTTTGGTAATTTTGTTGAAAAGTATCTTTTATTGATGAATAATGACATATACCATTTTTTATTGAGAAATATCATTATTTTCAATATTTTACAAGGTCAAATTATTTTAAGATTTAACTAGAATATTTGATTATAATCAATTTGATGTTAAATTTGTTTATTAAACCCCACCATACTTGTGATAATTCTCTCTTCAAAAACAAAATTTTCATCGTGTCTATAAGTATCATTTTAAAATTAATAATGTGGATTCATTTAAAATAATTTTTAAAAATTGATTCCATATTTTAAATAATAATAATATATATAATCTAATAAGTTAAAATTTTAATTTTTCCACAAATATTATTGTCAATAGTAAAAATTACTAATGTGGTTAATGAAAAAAATGGGTTTACCGAGGGTTTAAACCTTGAAGATAAGGGTTAAAATGACATAAAACATATAAAATATTATTTTATGGAGATTTAATCACATTATCACTTCCCAAATTCAAGAATAAGTTTATTTTTATTCGTTTTTAATTTTAATTACTCTATCATTTTGGATTCTATTGGGAAATTTCCATATAATTTCAAAGAGGGTTCCCTCTCCCCACTTATAAACAGGGAACTAACTCGCTTAAATTATTGAAACATGGAATGAAAATTAGGTCAAAGAAACCCTATCAAACCTCTCCCCAACATCAATAATCAAATTCTATTGCCCTTGGTCAACCCAAATGAACACCTCTATGGTCCTTACTAAGAGATCAAATGGTGGTTTCTCTTAGAGAATGTAATTGTGTTAACAAATATTTTTCATTTTGTTTCATAGTTTTCACCATATATTATATCATAATTACTAAAATACAATAAAATCATTATATACCATTAAATTATATGTTATAATGTTAATTTCATAATATTTATACATCTTCACTAATATCAAAAGGGGATCCAAATCTTCGATTATTTAAACATCGGACTACAACATCACAAATCGATGTAACTATTTTTTCATTGAAACATACCATGGTTTGATATAATGATGTAATTAATGTTTATGTACAATATTTATGATATAAATATAGTTCTAGAATGATAATAACTCATATAACTTCTTACTTTCTATTCTATTTCAAATACGATAGCGTCGCTCGTGTGTGCGGCGGCTACCCCCTCACGAGGGAATGTGAATCGTTTTTAACATACGCTTTATATGGAATTCCATAATAATAAAATTAATGAATATATTTAACATAAATGATAATATGTTGATTCTGTAAATTTAATATTTTTTAAAATTCCTTATCCTTTCACCCATTATGGGAATGATGTCATTACTCGTGCGTATGTACGACCTACCATATACATGAAACGATGTGATTAATATTAAATGACCATATTTTAAGAAGGGTTATAATAATGTATCCAAATATTAATTATAATATTTATAAAGTTATAATAATTATATAAAATATTTAATTATCTAGTATGTACAAGGACAATAACATTCATTACAATACATGTATATGAAAACATGGCAATTATCACCCGAACAATGAAAATAAAAAATTATTATTAAAATGTGGATAGAAATATGTTAAAAAGGAAAATATATTATATTATAAATATTATTATGGTTTTGGTATACATTAATAACACAATTATATATTTTTTTAAATCACCTTCGACTAAAGGGAAGCGTAAGGTAAGAGAATCCCTCTTAAATTTTTTATTGAGGCATATTGTAATATTATGTACCTAATTTCTTTAATAACTTTTATATAATACCGTTTTTATAGGAGATAACATTAATATTCAAAAATATAATGTCTTTAATGTTTCAATTTGAATTATTTCATCCAATATGAATTGACATGAAAATTACCTAGTTGTAAATGTTATTGTACAATCTCAATTTATTCTATGATTTTAAACTTTCTATTGAATAAATATATTTCTTGTGATCAATTTTCATTTGAAATTATATTTCACTTAAAAATAAGAAATATTTTATTAAGGATATTTTTATTTCAAAAAAAATATACCATATTTAAAAATGGTGTTCAATTTGAGTATTTTTTGATTAACTGGGTAAATATTTATAAATCCATAATCTTTACTCAATACAGATATTTTATCATAAATCATATTGATTCATGAGTTAAATAAATCATTATATATTTGAGTTATTATTTGAACACAAATATATACATATATTTACCTAATCTTCTATTAAAACTATATTAGATATTTTTATATGAATTTTCATTACATTACACAAACATAATCCTAAGGATCATAATAGTTTGGTGCCTTTGTAATCTTTGAATACATACTATTAATCTATTGAAAGATATTCAATGTTTCCCAAATATATATTCCCATTTATTAACCCTAATTAAATCCTTTCTTCATAACCAAGGAAATAAAAAACATGAGATAGGGTGAGATTATATTTTCAATAATGTTAAAGAAAGGTGATGTGTAAGCATAATATGAACATAAGGGTATTAGGACACAAACATAAAAACTCAAAACCATAACCTTCATATCAAATATCTTAACCTTGTGTCATGAAAAAAATAATTTTAATTTACAAAACATAAATGATAATACAATCAAATAAAATTATCTAAGAGATATTATGACATTGAATTTGTGGCATAAACATATGCATTTGAAATATTATGTAAAGGGTACCCACCTTGACATTAATAAATTTTTTGGGTTGTGTAAACCGACGTTGTACATAATTTGGGATTATTATGAACTCATGTGTACACTCTTTGAGGTGTGGTGTGACGACATGTTTACCACTCTTTTAGGTAGTTGAGGTTATGTGCAGGACACACTATCATCCCAAGTGGAATCCCTTTCTTTATTATGGATTATTTTTACTCCCCAAAACCGTCGTAGTGGAAAAATTACTTTAACAGACGAAACACACTCTTCATTATAGAAATGTGTTATAGAACTAGGTTTACTCCATGTTCCAAAAATGTATATCTCGTTAGATATGTAAATCATTACCAAATTCATTTAATGGAGATATAGCTCTCACATGTGAAATAATTAAAATAATATTTATATGGGCCACAAGTTCTTAAATATTTAGAATAACATTACCCATGAAATTAAATATGTATCAAAAAAATTTAATCATATCATGACCTATATAGAAGAGATAATTTTCATAATCATTTAATCAAATAATAACTCATGAAATGAAGTGGGTTTCAGAAGTGTTTTATCCTGCTATTACTCGTGAAAGAGAAACAAGTTTCATAAATTACATTTAATCATAAAAAACCTCTAAAATGGATTATAATAATGGTTTCCATAGATTATATACCTAGTAAAACCAAAACTATATCAAAGGATTACATCTTATATGGGGATGGAGTTTAAAATATCTCAATAATAATTTCTCCTAGAAAATAACTTTTCTTTTAAAATTAGTATTTAAGAATTAAATCATTTCCAGAATAATTATCATTAAAAACAACAATTAAAACTAATAAATTATGTTTCAAAAATAAATTAATACAAATTATGAGGAGAATTTATTTTCATCTTAAAAATAATTCAAAACAAATAACATTTTGAAAACCTTTTTCATTAAAAATATACATGAGAACATATAAACGATGATTTCAAACCATTTAAAAATATTTTTGAGAGGTAAATAATTTTCAAAATAAATTAAAATTAAAAGTTTCTTAAAATATCATTTAAAACATTTAGAAATAATTGTTTTGAATGAATACAGATTTTCGACTGAAGAGGGAAATAAAGTTGGATTTTATTAAAAACATTTTCCCAATTATATTATCTACCAAAGAGTGGGAAAACAGAATTATTAATTAGATATATCATTAATAACCGATGGATAATGAAATTTAATATAATTATTATGATATAGATCATAATATTTTAGTAATGGATGCATAATCATACATAATCATTATCAATGATGATATTTTAGTAATAATCTCTTACAACTTTGGTAATATTTAATCATAATACCCATGAAAAATAACATTAAATAAAGCTTAATACATCAATAAAATAAGTATATTCATTATTTAACAAGTCAGTATGGAATTATATACAGTTCATAAAGTATATAGGTGCAGAACATAACATGTGTCTCACTGAATAAAATTTGTGACAAAATCCCCGCACCAAATTTGTAACTTTTAGATAGTAACCTCATAAAATAGAGATCCTAAAATGAATATGTAAATATCAAAACATTTATGTAGAATAATAATTATGTACAATCATTATTTTTATGTACAACACATAGAGGAAAGAGGTTGTTAATATAGTATGTGTCCCATAAGTGTAAAAAGTTAGACGAAAATCCCATTGGATATTAATAAAATTTTAATTATGTGATCCATTAAAGTATAAAATCAATTAAAAATTTTAATTTAATTTAATAAATTATATTCATCATATATCTTGTCATTGGTCAGTATTTACACCTCACAAAAGAAACGAGTCATGAATACTGGATAAGTAGCACAAAAATAAATGTGTGACTAGAAATCCAATTACCTCAAGTATTGACTCTCACCGTACTCATTAAAAAATCATGTATAATAATTATAAGTTGATTATGCCTCTATAATATACAAATTTTCATATATATAATAACATATATGATTTACCTCTGGATTTATATTACTCTTTTATTAATAATTCCATTTTAGAGTTATGTTTCAGGTAATAACACCATTTTTATACATGTTTTTAAATTTTATTATATGTCCTCCTTCATAGATAATTCTTTTCTCATCTATGTAATTATAAACTTGATATAAATATAAAATATTTTATGGATATAAGTATTTATAATTATCTATAAAACATACATATGAAATGGAATATATAATTCATGGAGATGATAAGCCATAAGAATGTGTGAATAATGCGTCCATTTTCATGTCAGACATATAGAAATAAAATTATTTGATATATTATCAGTAAATAATAATAAGAATTTCAAATATATCGTAGTGTTTATTAATCCCATCCTTAGTATATTACATATATAGCATGAACGAATCACATCACTTTGTGAGGCGGTAGATCGTCGTAGACATGAATGATATTATAGTATTCCCACAAAATGGAAAGAGTAAAGGTATATTTCATATAATAAATCAATAATAATATATAAATCTTAAATAACACATATATTTCATATAAATAATATTTTTATCATTATTCCCAACATTTAAATTTAGTAATAGAAAAACGAATGATATAAGTTCATGATGCAGTTCTCCGCCCTACACATGAATGATAATTTTGAAAGACATTTGATGAAAGTTTATGATGATTTAGGAAATAAAATTCTCATAGAAACATTTTAGTATATTTAAGATAATTAGTTTTTATAAAATCATTATATAATAATAGTTTACTATATTTGATGATGAAATAAAACAAAACATTCATTGTTGAACGTTTTTGGTTCTTTGGGTTTGTCCTTTTGGTTTATACCAAAGGACATCATTTCATTCATTTATTATGAAAATAAGGCTTCTAGTATTAGTGATTGGAAGAGGGGAAGTTATTTGTATTTGTATTGTCCAAACCATAAGGCTTGAGAGTAATGAATAATGGGGGATAGTGAGTTGCCTTTTATAGTCGAGGAGGAGTGGAATTCATGTAAATACTCAAAAGTATTTACTATTGGGAGCTCAAGATTAAATAATGTTTATCTAAAACTTATAATTAAATGTTTTTATAGAGTATATGGTAGATAAAAAACATTATAAAATGTTAATAAACAATTTTTAAACATTTGGTTCATTAACTCATTAGTTTTCTTTATTTTACCAGTTTTATTTTTCATTATGTTATCTCATGTTCTAACCTAATTAATTTACTATATAATATTAGGTTATAGTTATTATTATTATTTTATTTGAAATAATAAATTATAAATACTCTGCCTAATTTATATATGAGAAATCGTATGTGTTTTGTAATTTAACTTTAACATAAGCGCATGTAACACCCAAAACTCTGCTTTCACTATAATAGTGCTAACTGAGTTTTTTCTAATTAACGTACAATATAGTAACTATAAAATAACTATTTTTCCATTAATGGACAATATTTTATATTTATTAACATTTATAACACTCTTTACATATGGTATTATTTTTAGTAATTTGAAATCAATAAATAAAATATCATTGATTATAAAATGATATAAATGTCTATTTTAACACTATTACTATAATTTAAATTAAGATAATATCAGAAAAATAGTGTTAATATAATCCAATAAGTTAAAAAAATTGTTAACATTATATATTAGTCTAAATAATAATGATACACAATAATTCATTCAATATAATTCAATTTCAATGTTTTTAGTATTATTGGATTTAATTAATTATTAAATAAATAATTCATACGTTGACGTATCACAGGGAATTAATGTAATTATATCAACAATAAAAAATTTAAATAAATTATCATTTTGAAAAAACTCATTTATCATTAAATATAATATTTATTTCTGAAATTTCTTATTGCTTTACTATTCTAAATCTCTATATAATATTAAAAGGAAGAAAGGTAAAATAATTTTTATTCTGCATTAATTAATATATTATATTTGTCCCTTTAGGATCAAATTTTCCCAAGTTATCATAAAAGATTATACAAATGTCACAGAGGTCTAAATATTTCAATGAAGTTGGGTTTGGAAACATTTGGGGCAATTATTACACCTAATATTATTTGTTTAACAACTAATTAAACTCATTGTTTCCTTAAATTTTGTAACTAATTTTAATTGTTTCCAAAAATCATTTTGGTAAAAAATTATGTTTTCCATATTATCAGATAAAAATTATGTGGATTCCGAAATCTATAATACCTTTTTCAATGTTCCAATCATATAATTATAAATAATTAATTTTAAATTAATTGAGCAGATGTGATGATAATGTGTTTTTAAAGTGATAATGTTCAAATGTTTACAATGTTCATATATCAAGATTCAATATGAAAATGATTCCAATTACCTAAATTCTGTCAATATATGTATAATTGAACTATTTTAACTATAAAACAAATTCAAATTAGAATTAATCATTATAAATTTTACAAATGAAAATTCAATTTTCGATTAAAATTAATAATCCTTTACTACTAATAAAAAATGAACCATCTCAGAAAAATAACTAAAATTAAACATATTATATTTTTGATATTATAAAATAAAAAATGAATTTTATTTTTTGAAATAAATATTCTAAAAGTGGAAGAAATAAATTTTAATTTATGTGATCGAAACATGATACAATAATATATTAGAAAATATATTATTTCAGAGTATAATTAAAATTCTTTTGAATGACTATTGTTTTATTTCTAATAAATAAATAACAAATAATCATGTGAAAACTATATTTTATTCATATTTTAGTAGATTATATTCATTATTATCATTCCAATGGATATTAGATAACTAAAATATTAAATGATAATAGTAATAAAATATTCTAGTTCAGTAAAACTGGGCCTTTCATGTAATGTAAGATACCAAAAAAACGCAGTATTATGTGTAACATGATCCAAATGTAGTATTTCATCTTCTAAAATCTATAATCAGTGTTGTGTATAGTGAGAGATTAAATTTTTATTACATATAATAAATTGTTAACTTTTTATAGAATTCAAACCAACCCATAAATTTATTTTAACTTATTCAAAATATCCTAAAACCTTAGGGTGTCACATTTGACCCACCATAAAATGATTTTTCACTCGAAATTCATCTGATTCATCAAAGGATTAATACTTGAAAATTGATTTCATAAAACCCAAAATATAAAAATGAATAATAATACATTATTTAAAAATGTAATGTTAGAAACATCATTTATACCCAAATAACTCCTTACAAGGAGTATACATTAGAGAACATAATTGGAAAATGAACATTTTAACATAGAATAAAAATGTAAATCATTATTGGGAGTTATAGAGATTAATGATCACAATAAATTGGGTGACCAAAAGAATATTAATGATAAAAAATATATAAATATGTAATAATATAAAGGAAAATTTTTTTCATCTAAATTGAAGGTACGAAGATAGAATTTTTTATCCCAGATCCTTTTCTTAATGTTGAGTAATTTTCACTAGATGGTGTAATTAATTGATTTTAATCCATAAAAACAATATCACCTCATATATTTTCCATGATCAATTTACTATTCAACTCTTACTACTATAAATAAAGGCCAATTTACTGTTCTTGAATAACTAGGGGATCATAATATCCATAAATAAAATGATAAGTCAATCTATCTATCTATAGTTATCTTCACAGCTAAATGATTTTCATTAGTTATCAGATATATAAAAACATCAATATGGTGAAGTACTAAATTAATTTAAAAAATATCATATGAAATTTAGTTTAGTCCATTTGATAAATGGTTGACCCTATAACCTTGCCATTATTTCTTATTTACAAATAAGGTTACTCAATTTCTCATATTCTACTCATCATTAATCCACCAAATCAATGATATCTTTGTTGTCACATTCCAAAAATGTGAATTCCATCATTATGTAAACTTTTAAAAACATGGTAATAACAAAAATTACAATAAAACATAATTGAAACAATAAATTCATCTTTATTTATTACAAACAAACATGTTTTGGATATATTAATTAAATAAAAAATTGTTGTAAACCTCATCAACGATAGAATAAATCATTTTTTAACAAATCCATTATCACTTATTAGGTCATCAATAATATCTTATTTACTTTTTCAATATCAATAATGTCTTTATCCATGGTAAACAACATTATATGAGTGTCCAAAACATATTATGGAGTACCATCCCAGAATTAAAATGCCACCATTCAATTAAATCACTTTTCCACCCCATCAGATTCATTCAACATATTCATTAAAAACATTAACGAAAAAGTTATTTTAAAAAATCCTTATATATTTCACATTTCATAATTCATAATTCCAAATAAAAAAATACTTCAATAATTCCACATGAATTATTTCCATGGATTAGGTCATTCCATGTTTTATTATTAAATTATTAGGTCAAGTTATTGATTTGGTAGATTCTTATGGTCTCTATAGATAATACAAATAACTCCTCTAAAAAATTTCACTATATGAAACTTTTTTCTACACATATAACATTTTCCTATCCGTTTGATATATTTCATTAGTTTTTTCTTAACACATTCATGATTAGTACAAATATGTGTCCTTTTTTATCTATGTTCCATACGATATGAAATTTTATAAAATTAAACATTCCTTTAATTCAATGTGTTAGTAATCTCACTAAATCTCATGTTGTTAGTCATATATTGTGATACACGATTAGTCATAATGAAAATATATTTCACTACAATATCCTTTCAATTAATTTTATCAATGTAACAAAATTTTACATTAGATTAAAATAAAACACGATTCCCTATATTTTCATATTTTAACTAAAACTAAAAACCTAGTGTGAGAAACTCTAATCATAATAGAAAACCACATAATCATGAAAATCAATTATAGGATGTCTAAAACCTGAATCCTTCATCTTTAATATATGAATCCTTATGTTTATCCTATGTTATTCATTGCCATCATTTCTTTAAATCCTTCATGATGGTTCGTAAAGAGTTTGTTACTTTTTAATAAATATCCCCAGAGAGTGTCAAATAAGGTGTGACACAAGTCTTGTTGTCCTGTACAATCTCCCAATAATGTCCATCTTATCACAGTGTTTTTGGTGTTGTTATCCATAGGGACATCTGTGTCAGAAAAACATCCACTTGTAGTATCTAGAAAATGATTTATTTCTATGAAACCACTTGATCTATATTTTACAAAATGTTTAGGAATGTTTCCTATAATTTAACGAATCCTTAGAATTATCCTTAGAGACATCTGTAGAGATATCTATTCAAATATCATAAGGATTATCACTTATATTATTTCATCCTTTTATTTCTAAGATTGACCAGTCCTTTATTTAATACCAACCATAGTTTTCTAGTCTTGTCATACATGTATATTTCATATTTTTAGATGAAAATTCATTACATTACACAAACACAAGCCAGAAGACTATAATAGTATAGTTACATTGGAAATATGTAACATAAACATCTAATATAGTGAAATATCTACATTTATTGCCAATAGGATCATCCAATTTAGTAAACATACTTAAAACCATTCTTCGTAACATGGGAAAAGGAAACCTAAGAAAAGGTGGGATTATTTTCTAAATAGGGGTTAATAAAGGAGATACATAAGAATAACAAGAACATAAGGTAATGAGAACATGATAATAATAACTAAAAACATACCCTACATACCACAGATTATAATCATGAATAATTTAATAAATATTGGAAGTTAATAATACTCAAATGATAAAACAATCAAAGATAATGATACATGAATTATTTAGACATGGAATCATTGGCATACATATAATCATAGAAAATCATCTTCTAAGGCTACCCAAAAGTACATTAATAATTATTTTGTCTTGGGCTAACCACTCATATACCTACATTAAGATCAGTATGACCTCTAATGTACCCTCTTTTCAGAATGGATTGACCAACCATGTACCCTTATTTTATGTGGATAACCTTCTAGCATGACACACCACCTTCTCCAGTGCTGTCCCTTTCCTCTAGGTGGAATGAGTTCTCTCCCAAAACATATGTAGAGGAAAAATTCCTTTATTGAACCAAGTTCAATACTTGTTCTGTCGATGTATTACTAAAATATATTTACTCTCTCTTCTAGATGGGTCTATCTTCTAATATCTATAAATATTTACTAAATACATTAGATAGGGATATTTCCCACAAATCACATAATGAAAACTATATTTTTTTGGGCCACAAGATCATAAAAATTCAACATACCATAACCCATAAATATAAATGGGTATCATAATGATTTTTTCATATCATAACCTAGGGAAATAATACATGTTTGATAATAATTTCATCGTATCCTAACCAATGAAGATAATAGGGTTTCATAATAGTTTTATCATGATATAGCATGTGAATGAAAAATTGGTTTCATAAAAAAATGTCTTCTTAAACAAAAATCATTTAATTGTGAATTAAATTGTTGTCTATGGATCATATCCCTAGTAAATGATAAATTATATAAAATGTTATGATATTACGTGGAGAAGGATGTTTAAAGATCACTCAAATCATTTAATAATAAATATAAGCTTTTTTGAAATAAATACTAAAAACATAAATAAATTTAAAATTAGTTTGTTTGAAAAAAGATGAAAACCTATAAATAAATATTAAACAATAATTTAAAACATTTCATTAGGTAAATTTCCTATGTAGTGTGAAATTATTTTAAAACATAAAATCATTTGAAAACCTTTTTCCTTGAATGTAACCTTGAAAAATTATAATGAAAGGATTGAAAAAAATTTCAAACATGTTTTAAAAAATAAATTTTATTAAAAATCTCAACCCATTAAATAGAGCTTAACGTATAATTTAATACATTAATACAAAACATTCCATTAAATGAATATATATTTCTAACCAAATATATTAATAAAGTCTGATTTTCACAAAAAAAATTATTAATTATCTTACATACCAAAGAGTGTAAAAATTATATAATTACATGAATATATAATGAATTAATAGAGTACAATAAGATTTATGGATAATTCTTAAGTGATGTGCCAAAATATTTCAACAATGTAAGCACAATTATAAACTATACTAATAAATGTTAAAATTATAACAATAAAATATTACCACTTTGGTAACATTGAATTATAATAACCAAGAAATAATAACAAAATCTGAAACCTAAAATATCATGAAAATAATTATATTGGTGATATAACATCTCAATAGGGTAGTATATACACCGCGTAAGGAATATAGGTGCATAACATAAAATGTCTCTCAATTAAGGAAAATTTAGACCAAAGTCTCTTAATGATTTAGAAATATTGAAACTGGGAACAATGATACACAAATGTATATTTTAATACCAAAAAATTTAATTATAATAATCATAATATAAATTTATGGGAAGTATATAAATCAAATATTGGAAAGAGGTGGTGAATACAACTTGTGTATCACAAAAGAAAAATGTGGGATAGAAATATAATACTACATGATTAACTTTTTAATCATCATATCCAATAAAGAATAAAGAAATATATACCGTTATTATAATGTAATAAATGAATTTCATTATATACCATGTCATTGGTAAGTATCTATATGACAAAAAATGAGTGGCGAATATGAATAAATATCACAGAAATAAAAGTGAGACTCAAAATATCGTTACCTTAAGTCATGATACTCATCATACTCATTAAAACACCATGTATAATATATATAATTTTATTAGACCTCTATCACAGAAGCATATTAATATATATAATACTATATATTAATCACTTATGAATTTATATTACTCTTTTATTATCAATTCGGGTAATAACCACTTTGTTTTTCTATGATGTTTTGACTTTTTATTCTTGGTCCTCTTAATTAGATAATGATATAATCATATAAAAAATTATAACCATGATATAAATATAGTATATATTCAATATATATGTATTTATAATAATATATAAAATAGAGATATAGGAAATGAAGCATATAGTTCCTGGATTGTAGGTCATATGTATGCACAAACAATGTTTCAATTATATTTTTACATTAAAAGGTTGAAGATTATAAAATATTTATAATTAAAATATAATATTGATGTAATATATAAAAAAATAATATATTAAACCCAACGTTAATATATTCCATTAATAGAGTGAATGAATCATGTCGATCGTGAGGTGTAGTCCATCATACACATGAATGACATTATTGTATTCCCAAAAACCTGAAATCATGATGGTATACGTTATATAATGTTTATAAGATAATAAATACCTGATAAATATCACATATATCTTATTTAAATATTGTTTCCATCATTATTCCCTACCACGAAATGTGGTAATCCCAAAATGAATGACATCGCTTCGTGATGCGGCAGTATGTCGTACAAAAAAAGATTTCATAAAAAACATTATAGGAATGTGTGAATATATTGTCCATAAAATTTTAATATATAATATAATTATATTTAATATAATTATTATATTACATAATCAGGAAATAAAAAATAATTATGGGGTTTTAGTAAAAAATAAAATAAAACATTCGGTTATTACGTTACCTCTTCTCTGTGTATTTCATTTTGGTTACCCCAAAGGACATCCTTAGCTGAATTTATTCCAAATGTGAGGCTTCTAGTATGAGAAGAGGAAATTGATGATGTGTTTTCATGAGGTATATGATGATCCATATGGATTGAGTGGTGTCAATAATGAGGTAGAGTTAGTTCCCTCCTATTGGTGAGGATAAGTGGTATTCTTGTAAATACTACAAACATATTAATTAATAGGTGTCCAATATTACCTCGATATTACATAGAAAAGTTAATTAATGGTTTATGGGGGATGATATGGTTAATTCACACCACCACTGGACATTTATTAAATTTTTACAACATTTGGATCCTCATTTTTTCATTATGTTAATTAGTCTTCTTACCTAAGTAACCTCTTTTGGAAGAATAATTTATATTGCTAATTATTAGATAATTTGGAATCAATGATTTATTATATAATATCTGATTTATAAATTATAAATAATTTGTTTTTTGTAAATTAATTTAATGTAAGAACATGTTAGTGAAAAAACTACATTAACTATAAAAGTGGTAATAATTTTTTTTATATTTAAAGATCAATATAGAGTTTATAATAGAGAAATTTCCTTATTCAGGTACCATAGTTGATATTTATTATTATTTAAAAATAAAATTACATAATATGGTATTTTTAGAAATTTTAAATAAATTAATAAAATTGGATTTATATTAAAATTTCATTAACATTAATTTGGACATTATTAATTTAATTTAAATTATAAACCTATGAAGACAACAATGAAAATATTTGACATTATGTTAAAACCTATTTAACCTGACATATTCATATAATTAAATAATTTAGTATAATAATTCATTCAATTTACTTATGTTTTATGGTTTTTAGTATCAATTGGATATATTTATTATTTATCATAATAATTCATGCATTGTTGTCTCTTGAGAATTTTAGGTAAATAAATAATATTATAAAAAATAAAAAAATATAATGATAAAAAAACTTATTTATCATAAAAATTTATTTTTCTTAACAGAACTAATGTATTTTTTCCTTTTTAAAATTTTCTATATAAAATTTTATAGGTGGAAGCTACATTATTTTATTTTTCATTATAAAACTTAATATATGTGTCACCTTAATGTGAAACATCCACAAAAACTCAAAAATATATATCCTAAGGTTCAATTGGTATAAATATTTCCATAAAATGGGTTTTGGAATATCATTTGGTCATTCTTACACCATATATTCTAAGCTAAAAACTAAGTAAACTAATTTTTTCCTTCATCATTATAACAAATTTTAACTATCTCAACGCATCATTTTGGTTAAAAATTATGTTCAATATATTAGACATTATAAATCAAGATGATCACAAATATATAATACATTTTCCAAATTATTAATCGAGTAATTTGGAAAAATTAAATTAAAATTAATCTCATAAACAAGATGAGAAAGAGGGTTTTCAAATTGAAAATGTTCAAAAGTATACAATGTTCTTATCTTAAAATTAAGTATAAAAACGATTATTATAATGTAAATTAGATATATATATATATATATATAATGGAGATATTTTTAATATAATGCATACTAAAAATATAATTTAACCTTTTACATTATTTAAATGAAAATATAAAATTCAATTAAAATTGAGTACTTCACTATTAATCAAAATATGAATCTTCTTAGAAAAATATAAAAAATGAACCTTAATCTAATTTTTATATATAGTTTTCAAAACTAAATTGTATTTTTTAAAATAAATATATAAATGTTTTAAAATTTTTTTGTTCTAAACACAATTAAATATTGTTTTAGAAATGATATTGTTTTCTGAAAACAATTATTTTTCTTTTAAATGAATATTTTCTTATTTCTAATAAATAGATAACTAACAAAGACATGAAAACTATATATTTTCATATGTTATTTAATAATATTAATAATCACTATTTCAATAATTAAAATATATCAAATATATTAAATAATAATGTTAATAATATATTTTTGTCATCCTTCCTATTTAGTTGATAACTTTTCATCGCATTGTTCAAACCAGAGGATCATTTATAGTTTAGTTTCTTGAGAAAATGGTAAATAATTCTTGAAAACATAAAATATTTTTCTCAAAAACCTGAAATCATTTTTTATTGTTTCATATTAAGTAATTTCACTACATCTCATAACCTTTTTACATATATCAATGTAAAGGGTGAGTATAAGGCATAGTGAAGGAAATCAAAGGAGTCCATTTACTTATGATCTTGAGGAATATCGATAATAATGTGAAAAAATACATTAAGGCATTAGGAAGAGATATATTATAATTAAAATATCATGAATTATATATTTTAAATGTGGATATAAAATTTAATTGATTCATTTATAATCATATAACCAAGATTTTACATTGAGGTTTCATAAAAATTACCTTGGTTATTCACCAAGGAATTGTAAAACATGTCATTTGTAGAGATTAATTTAATTACTAAATTAATTGAGGATATATCAGGGATAAACCTACCTATATATTTGTTAATGTGATCCACATATGTCATATTAATAAAATCCTAATTAATCCATGGAGAATAAAATAAATTGGTATCATATTAAAATAATTGTGTTTTAAAAAAATGCTTAAAGACACGATCTCTATGTCCTTCTTAACCCCCAAAAATTGAAGGTGGATTTCATGTTTTTTAATCCTACAGTAAAATATATAATTTTAAAATCTTGGTTAATAATCCAACAAAAGAATGATCTTTGGGTATTCATAAAATAAAATAAGATAATTTCTTGAGAAGAATGTATGAATTTTGTGAATAAAATCTGGTAGCATAACGAGTAAAAACATGGTTTTATAAAACATTAAAAGAGAGGGGATAATATTAAGTCATTAATAAAATACTCGTAACACATTAAATATATATAATTACATGTAAAGAAGATTATTATATGAATATTTGATGGATATACCACATAAAAAGGTAACATGAATGGAGAAGGAAATGTGAGATTTCCCGTACCCTGAAGAGTAACTTTTTAATAGTAGAATATTAGAACATTGGGAGCATGATAACAACATGGGAGGACTCATTTAGAGGTTAAAATATCATATATTCATGGAGTATTAATTGGGAATTTAATCTAATGTATAAATGGGTGGGTATTTATATAAAAAGATTAGAATTGTTTATTAATTTCTTTTGACACCTAGGTAGTGGTAAATTCAAAACCATGGACATTACCAAGTTATTGGACACTTGAGACACCTTTTACGATATTATAATTCACAATATTCAACCTGAATTTTATATTATATATTCAATCATTATGATGTCAATAAATATAATGGAAAACTCAATCTGTATTTTTATTATTCACTAAAAATTAAAGTGTTTTGTAAAATTATCAAAAATTCACCCCAACCTAATTTTATGTTCTGATTTAGAAGAATATTATTTATTTAAACATAATAATTCTATAAATATGATACTTTTAACTTTAATATGTAAAAATAATTAGTTATTAAAAATAATTATGGATAGAAAATGCAGAGTGAAAATGCATAGTGGAATTTATGACCCTTGGAAAAATATTTTTTTATCATTTATATTTTTAAAGGATTATTTTAATCATACAATTACATTAAAATAACCATTATTTATAATAAATTAATTTATTATAATAACTACATCATTTATTAATTGTACAATTTTTGTCAGAAAAATCATTCTATCAAATTAATCATATTTCTTAGAAAAAACTATTCTAAAAATGGAATTTATGAATAGATATTTTATTTATAAAAACTGATTACACATTAATTAACTAATTCCTCAAGAAATACCCACCTTATAACACAAACATGCAACCTAAGGGTGAGGTGTCTGATGGTGATAGACACAAGGAGCTACTCAACTAACAATGACTGAGTGGTAATTTCCACTAAATTTATATTCTACCATAAGATATTTCATTCAAGCCTCACTTGTTGATTCTTGAATTGGTCATGGTAAATAGATAAACCCACAGACTTTACATTTATCCAGAATTCTGAAAAATGTGATTCGTATGACACGACTCTAGTGGATGAGGCCAATGAAAATTGTTTTTTTTATTTATTTTCTTATGTAATTTGTACTTATAAACAATAATTATATCATGAAAATTATTATTTTAGATAATATATTCCAATTTCCATATATCATTTGAAACACAATTATCACATTTAAAAATACAATCACTTAAATATTTGATATATATATTTTTTTTTATATTTGATATAATATAACGCACATTTTTAGGAATGAATTATCATTCAAAAAGTTCAGGTCGTTACATTCTTACACACATAAGAAATTTCAACCCTGAAATTTCAACTCATTCCCTTGGTTATGAAAATGTGAGTGTACTTATACCACATTGTCTGCACTTGTTCCCAATTTTTTTTTATATTTGTATTCCTCCATTACACTTTAACGAGGTGCATAGTATTGTTGCATAGAAACTTATATCTATGGTCCAAGATCTCAATCAGCTTCTCTTCATAAGAAGGGTCATGATCTAATTGTACCAAATCTATATTTATCACATGTGAAGGGCCAGGTATGTACTTCGTCAAAATAGATAAGTGGAAAACATCATGAAATTGAACTTTATTTAGAAGAAGTTCAATAATATAAGCCACCACTCCTATGTGATCAAGGATTTCTTATGAGATAATCTACCAGTGGATGATCTTCCCATTCTTCCCAAATAGAAAAAATCTCCTCTTAGGAGAAATTAAAAGTAATACATTGTTTCAAACATCAAATTTCTTATCCCTACTATGTTTTTTTGCCATAACTCTTATTAAATCTCTAAGTATCCTTTCTGTGTTGTTAGATGGTATGAACCTTATCATTCTTCTCTTGAAAATGATCTCTTGCAAGAGGATTTCTCTCACCAGATTCATCCAAATAAATTGGAGTTCTAAATAACCTCCCGTATATATCTTCATAGGCTTCCATTTGAATACTCGATTGGAATATTTTCTTCTATGAGAACTCAATTATTGGGAGATATTGATACCATCCACCAATAAATTACATTGATCAAGTTCTCTGCATTTCCCAAGTGTTTGAATAGTCCTTTCAGAATGAACATCAGTTTAAGGGTGATAGATTGTAGTAATATTCAATTAAATATTCATAGCATGTTGAACATTTAACTAGAATTTTGATGTGATCATTGAATCATTATCAGAAATTATTTAAAGGGGAACTCCAAGTAGCCTTACCACATCCTTCACGTATATCAAGGTAAGTTAGTCAAGATATAAATATTCTTGAATACAGTTAAAATGGGAAGTCTAAGTATGATATCCCACTATAACCCATATCAAATTGTTTCCTTTAGATGTTTTCAAGAGATTAGTGACAATATCCATAGTGATATTTCCCCACATCACTACTGGTATGGGTAGTGATTGCAATACCCCTTTAGTAAGTTGTCACTCTTCCTTCACTTGTTGACACACAAGGAACCTTTTAGTATAGTTAGCAACATCCTTTTTCCTATCATCCCACTAAAAATGATCATGAAGGTCCCTATACATTTTCAGACTTTCAGTACGTATAAAGAAGGTAGAACTTTGAGATTCATCCATCATATCATTATCTATTTCAAGAGTAGGTAAAACACATATCCTTGTACAAAATTTCTATACACATTATTTATCAATTTTATACTCAGGAAACATCCCATTCTTCACAAAAACCATCTTCTTCTATAATAATTGACCTTGTCTTTTATATTTCGTCATATTCTCTTATAATGATTGTTGAGATATAATTTGGGATAGGAATGATGATTTACCTTCCCTTAGGATTCCCATTTATAGTTTCACATGGTCTTTGATCAAAGGATCTCCTTGAATCCTCCTCATTTCCAATATAATATTGTGTTTCGTACATAATGTCTTAGTGACCTTTTCACATTTGGGATAATATGTGTTCGAAAAATCATAGTCTTTAACAAGTTCCAACCATCTCATCTATATAATTTTCAATTAATTTTCTATTAATATATACATCATACATTGATAGTCTATATATATATATATAACATTTATCCCCATAACGATAGTTCCTACATATATTCAGATAAAAAAAATCATAGCTTTCTCCATGTTATGTATAGGATAATTCTTCTGATGAGGATTTAAGGTTTGTGGTGCATAAGAAATCGCATTTTAATTTTTCATGAGGATTCACCCAACCCCTTTTATATATGAATCTCTAAAAATAATGAATCCTTCTCCAATATAGGCTTGAGTTAACTTAGGTGTAGTAACCAATATCTTCTTTATCTCTTGTGAACATTCTTCACACTCTTTTTTCCATATGAACATTTCCCCTTTTCGAGTTAACATGGTTAGTTAATTATAATTACATGAATGTTTTCCACAAGAATCCTATAATATCCTGAAAAACAAAGGAATCAATGAATCATAGTTTCTACTAATGGATGAGGCCACTCCTCTAAATCCATTTTCATTGTAGGGTCAATTGATATTTCTTCATTGGATACAATGTTCTCCTTTAAAAAACTTATTGTAATCAGAATTCATAATTTATAAACATTTAAAATAACATCTCCTTCCTCAGAGATTTCAATATTACCCTTAAATGATCCGCATTCCCCTCAATAAGTTTTAAATATATTATAATATCATCAATACAACCATCCATAAAGATATCAAGGTAGTCATTAAAGATTATATTCATCAAATACATAAATATATCAAGATACATAGTTAATACAATGAGTATAAAAAATTAATAATTTCCATAAATTGAAAGAAGGTGGTGTTTGGAGTATCTTCTTTCTTCACCCTAAATTGATCATAACTAGATCTAATATCAATCTTGGAGAAGAATTGATCTCCGTGAATCTAGTCAAATACATCATCAATTCATGGAAAAGGGTAATTATTCATCATTGTTATCCGATTAGGTTCCCTATAATAAATGCATATCTACATTGATCTATCATTCTTCTTCAAAAATAGAACAGGTAATCACCTAGGAGACACACATGGTTGGGGAAACCAACTCTCCAAAAGATCCCTGAGTTTCTTATTTTATTCCTAAAGATCCATATTTACTATTCTATGTGGGGTCTTTGAAATCAGTATAAAATAGAGCACGAGTTCAGTAGATAACTTTACCTCTCCTTCTCGGGGAGCTTTAGGTAACTCCTCAGGAAATAATCCAATGTATTCCTAAATTATGAGGTCATTTTCTATTCATATACTTTCATTTACCTCTTCATATTCATTGATCATATCCATAAAGAAGTAATTGGGTGGTACTTATAAAAAAATAATAGGTCACGATATCTCACATTTTAACACAACTGTCGATTTTTAATTCAACACTACTAATATTTCCTTTCTTCTATAGTTGATCTTAGCATTATATATTTAGTGAAATTCCATCCCTATTATAATGTTGAATTCATGAATGGGAATGACTAATATATTTTATATTATATTATTCACACCAAATTAAATACCAAATTTTCTATATACTACTTATGCATGTATAATCCCTCCAGAAGTCTTGATAGATAACTCTACTTATAGAAGTTCATGGATTAATTATGTGTTCTATTCAAACATGGAGGAAATAAGGGAATGTGTAAAACCATAATCAATCTATTTAATTAATAGTTTTTAGATAATAATGAGTGTACATTCCACCCCACTATTTAGAGATTCAATTTCAGTTTTCATGATAGAAAAATCCCAAACAAGCTCTCGTGTCCTATAATGAGATTGATCATGATTCCCCACCATTAACATAAAAATTTTATACTAACTGGAAAAGTGCCCAAGCTGTCTTCACCTGGAGAGTTGGACTTTAGGATGGGTGTTCACCATCTTCCCTCTGTCGTTAGTTTTGAGAAGTTTTGCATCACCTCACATGGAATGTTTCGAGCAATACATCCTTCTCTATAACACTTGTATCATTTATCGCTCATGAGAAATAAGTTCCGAGAATGATTCTCCCCATATTTATCTTATTTAGAATGTTTCAATTGATTTCCTCCTCTTCCTTGGTCAATGATCCTCCCAATTATTGGCTGAAAAAATGTCTTTATTTTGTTAGAACTATGGGACCACTGTGTCTCTCTGAACTCTAGTTAAAACTCAATAACACTACTCATGATCTCCTAATAGTTTTCATAGTCACGTTTGGCTATATTCTTACATAGATGATGTCATAATATGATGAAAAATATATCAACCTTATAATGATGATTCAAGAAAAAAGTTATAGGTGTAATGGGAAATACATATGACACTCATCTCGTAGCTTCCCATAGATTTATTTTCCATTCACTTCAACTCTTTCAATTCCCTCTCCATTTTCATTCACTTCGAACGAAAGAAATATTTTTTTAAATAAAGATCCATTATACTCTTCCCACAACATAGATTTAATCACCCCCCTTGGATTTGTATATTAGTACAATTTCTACCAATAATAAGCTTCTCCCTCTAAGTGGTACACAATTAGCGTGGAATTCTGTTATTCCAAAAAATAGAGTATAAAAAATATCATTTCAATAGATGTTATCTAATGTTCAGTAATCAATGGGTTAGTAGATCTATTGAAAAAAGGTGGTCATTGATGCATAATTAAATCAATGGAATGTTTTTCCATTCTAGGTGAATCCAGTCTCTTGTCTTTATTCATGTTATTGCTCAAAACATGAGTAAGTTGACTCATCATTTTCATTAATTTTTGAGTCATGGATTCCATCTAAGAGTTGTCAGCACCTAGCCTGTAATGCTCACTATATAAATAATTTATCTTCTTTCATTAAATTTTCTAAAATAAGAAAACCCTCATGGGAAATGTGATTAATATATAAATATTTTAATTATAAATTAATTTCATGTCTTAAATATTATTCTTAAATATCTTATTCATTAAAAAAATTACATTTTCTATAAATCATTCATAATGGTTCCAAAAAATCATATTATTAACAAAAAATATCTCTTGAGAGTGTAAAAGTTGGTGCTCACTAATGCCCATTATTATGTGCCACGTTAGTCCCTGTTAGGCCTGACTCGCTTAATTAGAGTTGTGGCACCTATGTATATCTGTTCCAGAACCACATCCACTTTTTCATATCTAGAAAAGAATTTATTTTCTCATAAATCAATTACATAAAATATCACCAAAAAAATATGATTTTTTAATATATTTTAAAATAACCCTATGGTTATTACTAATGCTTTCAAATCCTAATTTTCAAAAATAACTAATCCTTCCACTTATACAAACCATGAAATCCCACCATTTTATTACATAACTTTTAATTACATTGTACAAAACAAATGATTCTATAAAGTATAATTTCTTGAAAAAATGGTACATAAAGAATGAAAACATAAAAAATGCATCTATGAACAAGAAAGTATTCTTTAATGGTTCATATTAATTAATTTTAATGTATCTCATATCCTGGGGATATACATAAAAGGAAAGGGTGAGCATAAAGCCCTGTAACGGAATACAAAGGAAACATTTTACTTTTGATCTTGAGGAATGTCATTAAGAACATGAGAAAATACCTAAAAACATGAGAAATTGTAATATATTAACAATAACTTGTAAATATTGATATAATATTAAATTGGGTCCTTCATAAGCATGTCGCCAAAGTTTATCACTGAGTTGCCAAAAAATTACAATGGTTATTCACAAAGGTTTCATAAAACATGTATACTCTAGAGATTAAATTATTTACCAAATAAATTGGAGATATATAAGTGTAAAACCTTAATATGAATTAATTAATGGGAGAAACGTAGATCAGAGTAAAAACATTCATCAATAACCCACTCAGAAAAAAAAATCAACCGATTTAATATTAAAATTGTGGTGTTTAAAATAATGTTTAAAGAAAATATTTTTATGTCATTATTATCCCATGAAAAAAGGATGGTTTCATGAACTTCAATCCTAGAATAAAATAGATAATTTCTTTTGAAAAGTAAAAAATTTATGGGGAGAAAATTTGAAAGCATAACAAGTATGAAGCATAGTTTTATAAAAATATAAAAAGAGTGGAGAAACAGGTATCCAATTCATAAAATACTATAATAAAATAATTTTAAAGAATAAAATGGATATAATAACATATTTTTTATATTTTAAGTATATACAGTTAAAAAATGGAACTTTAAAGGAAAAAAGAAGTTGAGATTTCCCTTACCGTAACATGTAACTCCTAAAATGCAATGTTTGGGACTATAGGGGCTTTAGAGAACCTTGGTAGGAATACTAGGGATGTAAAACAATCATATATTCATGTAGGATGAATTTTTAATTAAATTTAATAAATAAATTGGTGTTTATTTATATCATTCGAGGAGGATTTCTTTATTAAGTTCCTTGAACACCTATATAGTGGTATGTTTAAAACCATGGGATTTCCCATGGTATTTTCCAATTTTACTTGTAAATAATGAAAATTATTATGATATTATAATCCATAAGAGTGGAACCGAATTTTATATTACATATTACATCATTAATATATTATCAAACATACTGAAAAACTCAACCTGCATTTTTATAATCCACAGAAAACTAACATATTTCCGAAAATTATCTTAAAATATACCTAACCTAATTTAGAAGGGATGATATTAAAATTTTTATTTATTTCATTAAAATAATTATCTAGATGTGAAAATTTTAATTTTTAAAAATAAAAACTCTTAGTTATAAATAATAATAGTAGATATAATATACATTTATGTAATAACAATTTTATTTAAAAGTTACATTTCCATCAAAAAAATAAATTCTATTAAATAATTAATTATTCATAATAATATAATTAAATATAATAATTATATAAATTCTTAAAACTAAATTTCTTATCCAAATAATCAATTTTTCAAATTCATCATATTTATATGAAAATTTATTCTTAAAATAAAAATAATGAAATTTTTTTTATTTATAAAAGTGACTACACATTAAGTAACCAAGAACATGACACGTAACCCCCTTATAACACCCACACATGACCTCAGGGTGAGGTGTACGATGGTGGTTGAAATATGTGTTGGATCAAAAATCACATCCTGAGAGGTAATTTCAACTAAATTGAACATCTCCAGTATGTGAGTTTTTTTGAGCCTCACTTGTTGACGTTCAAATTCGGCTTTGTCAAGATAGAATCATAAAGATTCTAACTTCAATCTAATTTATAATAAATGGAATTTGTATATAATGACACTAAATGATGAGACCATCGAATCTTCTTTCTATATTATTTTTATTTTTTCATTTTTACTTAAAAATAATAATTATTTCATTAACATTATTATTTCAGTTTATAGATTCCAAAGGTCGAATAAAAATTGAAACCTGAAGGTCACATCTTAATTTATAATCACAAAAATATTAGAGGGATATATTTTTTAATGTACGATATTAAATAAGACACATTTTTTGGGAAAACATGTTTGGGTTCTTACAATATTGTACTTCGAGGGAACTTGGTATTGTGTGTAATTAATGCTATCTAAGAAACTCAATATTGTTTGAACATGAAATAAATATATTGTTTCATGTACCTCAAACTAAAATTGGCATTCCATAAGAAGAAAACCTATCTTGGTGTTGTGTATAAAGATAACATATCATGGTATAGTGTATCATGTACGCCATCAATGGTTTTTAATTTATTTAAAAAAAAATCAATAAAATCTAGGGTGTTAAATTATGGGTGGGAAATAGTTATTTATATCACTTTATGAATCAATAGGTGTCATGAGATAAGTCTTTTGTCCAAACCATATGCGATTAAACCCAGTAGTTTCAAATTATCTTAACATTAGGCCTTGATATTATAGGTTTTCGTCATGCTTGAAAACATGATATCGAATAATTATGTATTTAATTAATTTATAATTAATTTATTCTTATTATTCCTGAGATGTTAATAATGATATTATATATCAATTAATTTATTAATCTAATTTCTTATGTGTCCAGTTTGTTACCTTTCCGTAATGATTATTCCTTATCCACTTATGATTGTCAAGTTATTGATCAAATGGAATTATTGTTAGTTATTTACCTTTATATAAGGATAATTCATTCTTGTTTAATGATATATTATTCTTTATTTAACCCTTACAAATAATTTTAGATCGCAGTTTTTTTCCCTTTTCACTTGATGTGAAGAAGAATATTTGGCATGAGGTGAAGGATTAAATTTTTTCCTTTAATCTAATTTTTATTATATTTATGTATTCAAACTGGGTGTCATGTATGTATCTACTTCATCGAAACATATAAATTGATCAATCCCTTGGATTTTACCAATGTATTTACTCTAATGTAACAAAGTAGGCTTCTACTTTGGGTTATGGGATTCAGGGTCATTACATTGTTCACATTCTATAGGAGTCCAAAATTTAGTATTGTTGATATTTACAATAGATAAGATGGAAATATGGATAGAAAATAGATGTCACACAAGTTTATAGGTCATTTTAACCATTACTATTTTTTCTTAACAATAAAAAAACCATTTTTACCATAAGTGTGGTCATTAAGTTTTATTATTTTCACTATTCATTATTACAAAAAAATATGATGGTCGTATAAGAAAATATAAATTATTTTGATTACAAATATCAAATACCTTTTAACAAATTCATTTCAAATAATTTGAAATATTAAATTTAAAACAAAATCCAAAGACACGATGAAAAATTAGGTTTTCAGGAATTGTATTTTTCATAAAAAAATTGATTTTATATTAATTTTATGACTAATGAAAATAATTATATGAATATAAATTAATATTTAATGATATATTATATATAAATTTAATTTAATAAGTTTTTAATTATGTATTATCTTAATAAATTAAATATATAATCATTGTTCAATTTAAAACAATTTTCATAAAAAACATATTTTATAAACAAAAAAGAAAACTTGTAATAAAATCCAATATAAATTTAATAAACAATTAATTAAGTGTCTGTAATATAGATAAATAATAATAATGTTACATTAATCATATTCAAAACAAAAAGTACTTTTAATTTTTCCAATTTCTTAAAAATAAATGATTTTTTCTACAAAAACCTGTATTTTACTCTATTAAAAAAAATATAATTTTTTTTTAAAAAAATTTGAAATTTAGAAAAGAAAATGTTTTTATTATGATTTAAAATTTGAAATTATTTTTGTATAATTAAAATTATAATATTTATGAATAAATTATTTAAAAAATTCTTTATATGAAATAGTTTAGTTTAAATTATTTCGATTTTCATTTTAAAAAATACTTATTATTTTTATGAAGAATAAAATCATTAACATGATTTATTATATCATTATCTAGGTTGAAAAAATGTAAAAACCTGAAATTTTGAATAATACTTTGTTTCATGGAAATGTATGTCTTACTAAATCATAATCAACAAAAAAATATATAAGTATAAATGAAATGTGACCATTGGGTTTTGAGCATTACAGGACCATTAATTGGTCAATATGACTATTGGAAACATCAATAATTTTTAACATTATAATTATTGTTTAAAATATAAAAAATAATGGATAGATAATGAAAAAAAGAAGAGTTGATGGCCTCATCAAGTTGACTCAAGACATACGAATCCCACATATCAGAATTTGAGAAGGAGGTAATATCATTGGGTTTTGCTATAGAAAAAACCCAATCTAAGCATCAACAAGATAAGATTAAATGTAATCGCCTTTGGGATAAGTTCAAGCTGGTAGAGATCGCCATTCGAGCTATGTCATCATAGCCTCCCCAAGATTCTCTTACCATATAAAACCTTACTCTTAGGTAATATGAAGGTCTTATAAGGGGTTATATAATGAGGCCTTACTTAGTTTGCATAATACTTTTGTAGAAATATAATTTTTATTTTTTATTATGGTAAATTTTTCTGAATTTTAAATGTCAATATAAATATATGAAGAAAATTTAGAGGATTATTATTATTGAGGAATATTTATAAAAAATAATGTATTTGAAAATATTTTTTATACTTTAAATAATTAATAATGTGAAATGGTTTTCAATAAATCGACATATACAAATATGATCAATATAAAATTTAGAGTCTGATAAGATGAACTTAATTTTTGTTGAATAATAAATTATAGATAGTACTGTAACAAATGGAATAATAACCTCACTTAAGAAAGAATAAATATTGTTCAGGAATATAAAATGGCAATGTCATATAATATCATAAGAAAATAACTATTTAAAAACTTATTAGTTAAGTATTTGTATTTTTTTGGGTAAATACTGAAATTATAAAAAAATTATTTTTTAAATTTAGAATTTTTTTAAAGTGTAGTTTATTTTTAAATTTAGAATATCAATATTAGGTTATGGTGAATTTATGTGATTTTTATAACACATTTTATTTTTCACAAAATAGTAAAAATACATTTTTGAGTTTGATTGTGTTTCATGACACCATTAATGATCTAATAAATATTTAATAAAGTTGGTCAACACTTGAGGAATATTATATGATATTAGGTGTCCCAAGTGGCCAATAACATGGTAAAATATCATGGGAAAGCCCATGGTATTGAAAATACAACTAATAAGGTGTCCCTTGGAAATTAATAAAATATTTCCGCTCATTTTCTATAAAAATAAACCCTTTCATTCATTCCATTCATTATAAATTCATTCTCAAAGAAGCTCTGGTATTTTTACTTCCCATGGTTTCCTCCCAAGGTTCCCTTAATCCCCCAAGGTCCCAAACATCGAGTTTTTTAAGTTACACTTCAATGAGAGGAAGTCGTTCATCCTCTTCTTTTAGTCAATACTTCATTATGTTATGTCTTTCAGTTTCCATTTTCCTATGTTGGGGTATATTATACTATATCCTTATTGATTTCCATTTTATGTCCAAATTTGAGACACCCTTTTATATATCATCAAATTAATTTTTCAAAGTTTTTATGTGATGTCATTAGGTTGTCGAATTTTCATAACAGAGTTCTCAACTTCTCATTTTTTCCATTCAAGTTCATTTTTATGTGGTATATCTTTCATGTTTTCATACCATGTTCATATATCCATTTTATTCTTTCCAATAACTATTTTATGATTAATTTATTAATGGGTGACCCATATCCCCTCTCTTTTAAATTTTCTCTAAAACCATGTCGCATAGCTATTATGCTTTAGAATTTGTATCTCAAAATCTCTCTCATTTTTTAACAATAAATTATCTTATTTTATTTATTTTAATACCCAAAGAAATTTTCCTAGGGAATTTATCATGAAATGTTTTTTCATTCTATAATTTTCATACACAAATTCATCATTCCCTTACTGTGGGATATAAATGACACATCGATCGTGTTTTTAAGCACTTTTTAAAACGTCACTATTCAAATATGAAACCCAATTATTTTATACCATTTTTTTAAACATTTGATTATGATATATCCGGATCACCTAAAAATAAATTCATAATAATGGTGTGACCTCATAGCAACCCAAGTAATTTGGTGAAAAATATAATCTCTACAGATTACATGTTTTACAATTCCATAGTGATTAACCTTCATAATTTTTATTACACCTTGGGGATAGAACTTGGTGATATGCTTATGAATGTATAAGTTAAATTTTGTTTCCAAATTTTGAATTTATGTTTCAATTTTTTTATTATGATATTCTACTTTATCATGCCTTTTTCATATTCCCTATATTCTTATTACATTCTCAAAGGTTCACATGTAAACTATTTTTCCAATTTTCCCTTACTAGGACTTATGTTCACCCTTTCCTTTGATGTATGTACTCAGGTTATGAGATGTAGTAATAGTACATACAATGAAAATTCTAGGAATCCGTTCAAGTGTATTAAAATATTTTTTTTGTTTTTAGGTATTATGTACCTTTTTACCAAGACAATAGACATTACAGATCCTCTATTTTTAAAATGAAATAATGTTTTATGTCTTCCAAGATGAGATATGAGTCATTCCCCAACCCATATCACTGAAAAAATTATTAAAAAGAAAAGAGTTACATGGAAATCTTGAGGTGTAATGGGATTTAACCTACAAGAAATGAAAGTTGATACCAGCTGAAAGAAAGACACATACAAAGATGATAAAAGAAAATAGATGTAAATTTAATCTTTATGAAAGTCCATCCTTCTGCGTTTAGAAATTCAAAAATTGAAAAACATTATTGGAAGATCAGAAAGAATTTGATAACCTATCTTTCAATGAATCAGGACCCTTGTTTATAGTAACAAAATATTTTGAGGTATCGACTAAAGAAACTGATCTAGTCTTCTAAATTTTTTTTGCATCAGAATCCAAACAAATTGTAACCATTATAGAAAACAACATCAATGAAGCAGAAAGAGCATATTTGGTGATTTTTTGAATATCTTCGATCCCACTCCCAATCTGAGGCATAACATAAAAATCATGTCTTGCATTATGAAAACAACACTATATCATCCTAACATGTAGTAGGTATACAATAAAAAAAGTATAAAAAGATGACAACCCATAAAAACATCTATCCATGCACCAAAATAGTAACAGTGCAGTAAACTCATCCATGAAAATCATCGTAGGGAAAATAATCACTCCATCATGACCCATTTGAAATCCCTAGATTCACCAAAGAAGCAACAACTATAATAATACATAACAGTGAACAAATACCGATTAAAAAAAGATGGTATTTAGATGGAATATCATTTTAATTGAAATTTGGTTCTTTTTTAAACTCTTTTACAAATATGAAAAAGATTCAATTTCACATGCCATGATAAGTATCAACAGTCATATCACCATATTTTAACTATCTAAAGTCAGTCGTGTCATTCAATTTCATCTATGAATCAAGCTCTTTTGAAATGTCTAGTTTTCTGCAATTTGGTAAGAATCACTAAATGTAGAATCATTCTAATAATCCTCACTGGGGAAAGTTTCTACATCACATGAGTTGTATGAGTCATAGGATTGAGTTATTTTTTCAGAATTCACTGGCTGTGATGGTATAATGCTTTTTTCACTCATTTGGATGCTAGGAATGGTGTGATAGTTCTAATTTTAGATTTCAACTTCTCCCTTCTCTTACATGTTTTCCTAGCACCCAGAGTAATAAAACCATCATATTCGATCATTCATTTCTTTCATTTCATATCCCTTGATTTCAATAAATCTTCCTCATGTAGAGAAGAATTTTCTTTATCATCTTGAATATGATCTTGTAATTTAGATTAAACCGCATCTATCTCCACATGATCACAATTTTTTGTCTCTATGTTAGTAGAATCAATTATATGAGTGAAGACATTAACATACATATAATTTTTTTCACATTGGTCACCCCCAACAATGGAGGGAAACTGAGAGGTGGAAGCACCCAAAGTATTAACATCATCATTATTAACCATAGGTTATCATGACTGGGTAATTTTTAGGCTTCATTTTCTACCCAAATGGACATGAAAATGCGAAATGGGTGCGTGACAATCCATTGATACCCATTTTAATCTATAAGGTGTCTAATTAGAATCAAATTTTATAGTAGACATGCCCATTCTTAAAAACAACCTCTTGGATAATTCTATTAGAAACATTTTGCTGCTAGAATTGATAAGGAAGCTCTTGTGATATGTAAATTTCAATGTAATCACAATCTATTTAAGGTCAGGATAAATTAATAGGGGAACATTAAAGATTAAGAGGATGTCCCTAAAACTAGCAATGGTTAATTGTGATTTCTTCTTTAAGATATGAAAAGGGAGTCCCAAAAATCCTAACCATAATGGAACAATAGACAACTCTAAATCCATGCAAAATTCCAGTGACCATTTCCTGACTTTCCTGAAACTTCCCTTGAAGGACCTGGATACAAACAAGTGGATGTGTCTCTGTCACAGATGTTTCTTGGGGTAAAACCTAAATAAACTTTGATCAAGACTCAAATAGGAACAATTACATGACAATGTGCCTTGCTCCACTCCTAGTTTGACACTCTAAAGGGATATTTTTTGTTAATTAAATGATTTTTTTGAATCATTAAGATAGATTTATAGGGATGTATAATTGATCTTAGAGAATAGAATTTTTAATCATGATGTTTTAAGATATACAAAATCCTTTATAGTTAAAATATTCCAAAATGAAATAAGATTCTCACTATGTTCTTATTCTTTTATAAAATTATTTGAATAAGAGGAACAATGAAAATGGTTACCACAATGGACCATGCACTAATGACCCTCTGATGGAAGCTAGAATGGAAAAATTCATGAGAATGACAAACCATCTGAATCAAGTTATGGTAAAATGTGAATAATGTTGAGGGATCTATGTCACTAAAAAAGAAAAAACTTTGTATTGATCCTTCTATGTGTCAATGTCCACCAACGTTTAGTGGATCTACCGAAACATTTATTTCTGAACAGTGGATCAGCTCTATCAGAAAACATCTTTTCTATGCTCTGCTATTCAGAAAAAGTGATGGGAACCATTTTTGTTTACTTCATAGAGGGAGAATCTAATAAATGTTTCGAACTGATTAAAAACATGGTTCCATGAGTTGTGGTTGAAGATATGTTGTGGGAAGAGTTCAAATAGAACCTCTAGAATAATCATTTCCCTCATTTGATTAGACAAAAATAGAGAAGGATTTAATTGAGTTGATCGATAAGTAGAGTGAATCTATTCGATGCTACAAGAAGAAATTCAGAAGAATTTCCTATTACAGCACAATATTTTTCATTGATCATAATGGGAAGGTTGACAGATACATTAGGGTAACAAGACCTCATCTTTAGAAGAATCTAGCAAACTAAGACTATGATAGTAATGAGGAGATCCGGTGTAGTACTATGAAAGTTGATCTAAATTTTTCGTAAATGCAGTAATCTCTTATATCCAATGAAAAGAAGATATCAATGGATCTACTCACAGGGAAGAGCTTTTATTAGGTTAGAAGAGGAAATAAAGTGCACGTCCCACTTGTATTAAATATTGGAAAAAAAACATTTGAGGAATTTCCTTCTTGGGAGTGGGAAGTGCTATAAGTGTGGAATATATGGCCATATCCCACGTAATTGTAATAATGTGTTGAAGACTCAACATCCCAAAACTAACGAAAAATGGAATATGGTGCAGTCCCTACCTAAAGATTAATGCTTTATGTGTGGAAAACATGGGCACATTCCCAATCACTGTTCAAATCTAAAGGCCATAGAGGGGAGTCAACATCAGCCTCAGCAGATTCCAAGGGAGACATGTCATCTTTTGATATCACAACATTTTATTTTGAAGCTCCATATGATGTGGTTGTTGTTTCTCTTATTATTCATTCAAAGCTAGAAAGTACTTTTTTTTATTGTGGTTATATGCATTCTTTTATTTCCTCCATGTTTGCAATGAATTAATAATAAACCCCTAAATTTCTAAAATTAGAGTTATCAGTCAAGACTGTTTGAGGAATTATCGAAGTATCAAAATTATTTTTAAACTCTAGTATTTACATTAGTGACCTAAATATTATCGATAATATATTAGTCATTGACATTTTGGAATTGAACATTATTCTAGAGATACACTAGCTCTCAAAGTATAATACTAAGATCCAATAAAGATGTAAGGAAATATCAGTGGTCTTGAATGGGAAAACTATAGTAATATTTCAAGGAGATATAGCAAAACCGTTTTTAGCCTACTATATGGATTTGATCAGTGATGAAGAAGAAAGAATTGAAAGTATAAGGATAGAAAATTTCCTCATCATCAAGAAATACATTGAAGTATTTCCTCAGGAGTTACAGGGACCTCCCCCAAAAAGAGAGGTAGAGTACTCCATTTAACTTGTACCAAGATCTCATTTGATATCAAAGATCCTATATAGGTTGTAAACTATGGAGGTGTAGGAATTAATGAAACAACTCCAATTTCTTTTTGATATGGGGTTTATCTGACCGAGTGTGTCTCCTTAGGGAGCACATGTCCTATTTGTGAAGAATAAGGATAGATCAATGAAGCTATGAATTTATTATAGAGTAAATAATGGGATAATAGTTATGAAACAAATACCCTCTTCCTAGAATTGATGAATTATATAACCAACATTATAGGGATCAAATCACCTCTACTATTGATCTTTGATCTACTTATCATCAATTGAAGTTGAAGATAGAAAATATTCTCAAAACTACCATCTGATCATTATTTAGTAATTAAGGGTTTTTTTATAATCCCATCGAATTGACTAATTCCCCTATTATTGTTTTGGATTTGATAAGTAGTGTTTTTACGGAATACCTTGATATATTTGTGTTATTTTTTATTGATGATATTTTGATATATTGAAAAATTCGGGAGGAGCATGAAGATCATATAAATATTGTATGATAGACTCTGAGTAAGGAGAGGTTATTTGTAATGTTTAGAATGTATAAGTTCTTGTTATTGAAGGTTAATTTATTTAGGAACATTGTATCCAATGATGGAATCAATGTTTACCCAGAAAAGACAAAAGTTGTATAACAGTGGCCTTAGTCTAGAAAAATAAATGAGATTTTTATTTTCCTTGGATTAACGGGATAATATAGTTGGTTTGTGAAAAAAAATTCAGGAATTTCTAATACATTTACAATGATAACTTGAAAAGGGGTCAAGTTCATCTAGACAATGGGGTGTTATTAATGATTCCCACTGCTGAAAAAGAGATCAGTTCTTGCACCCATATTAACTCTGCCCTCAAGCAGAGACATATTTTTTTATTTTATGTGATACATATTTGAAAGGGATTGGGTGTGTTATCATGAAACATGACAAGGTGATTTCTTATGAATCTCTATAGTTGAAGACTCGTGAGGATAAATATCATATGCATGTTCTTGAGATGGATGTGGTAGTGGTTGTTTTTTCTATAATTATATAGAGGAAGTATGTTTATGGGGAGAAATATGATATATACACAAACCAACAACATTTAAAGTATATTTTCCAACAATAGGAATGAAACATGAGACAGAAGAGATGGATGGAAATTCATATAGACTATGATTTTTAAATCCATTATCATCCTAGAAGATCCAACAAATTCACTGATACATTAAGTATGAAAGAACAAATTGTTTTATCAATAATAAGGATTCAACGAGATATATAGAACCCTGACATAGTGAAAATAGACCTAGAAATTATAAGGGAAGAGGCATCATAAACCCCATACCAAATTATTATTCAACAATATTTATTAGAGAAGATCAAGAAGGATCAGAAAGAATATCATTTTGTGCCGAAAAAGATTGAGTCTTTGATGGAAGGGATGTTTCCTAAGTACAATATTGATCTAGAAGGTGTACTAAAATTTCATACAATACTAGGTTTTCTATATATTCTGGAAATAAAGATGGATCTGATGGATGAAGCCCATATCTCTACTTTCTCTATTCATCCTTGATGTAATAAAATGTATGTGGACCTTTGGGACCATTATTGGTGGCATAATATGAAAAGGGAGACTACTGACTACTATATAAGGTTCCTGGTATGTCAGCAAGGGATGAGAGAGAGACAACATCTTAAAGGGGTTTTACAACCAATACCCATACCATCCTTTATGTGTGACAATTTCACTATGGACTTGGTAACCCATCTTCTGATAACATAAAAAGGAAACAATTCTATATTGGTTAGAGTGGACAATCTCACCATGAATTCCCATTTTATCTCTGTTCAGATAGATTTATCCCTTGATCAAATTACACATATTTTGTTTAATGAAGTGGTAAGGCTGCAAGGAGTTCCACTATCTATCATATCTAAATGTGATATAAGGTTCAAATCAAAATTATGGACAATTATTCAACATGCTCTGAGTACTGAATATAATTTTAGTATGTCCTATCACCCCAAAACTGATATTTAATCTAAAAGAACTATTAAAACCCTCGATCATAGGATGAAAAATTGTTCAATTGAATTTAAGGGTGGAAGGGATCAATATCTCTCATTATTTGAGTTCCCTTACAACAACACCTTCCACAAGAGCACTCAAATGGCACCTTTTTGAAGATCTATATATGAAGAAATGTATAACTCCTACTTTTAGGGATGAGCTAGTGAGAGAAATCTTCTTGGGCCTAATCTTGTGCAATAGATTACAGAAATTAATCAAGTCTTCCAACAATATATTAAGGCTTCTCTGAGTATGAAAAAGAGCTATGTTGAAAACTGTCAAATGGACATGGAGATTTATTTTGGTGACAATGTCTTTCTTTGAATTTAAACTCATAATAGATTCATGAGGTTTGGGAAGAAAGGTATGTTCAAGCCTAGGTATATTGGATCCTATGAAATCCTTGATCATGTTGGAGTTGTGGACTATCAGTTTTCCCTTACTCCAAATCTAGCACATGTTCATGATTTCTTCCATGTACCCCTCTTGAGGAAGTACATACATAACAATTCACATGTACTAAATCTAGAGGTGGTAAAATTGGAACACACCCTCTTTTATAGGGATAAGACGGTGGAAATCATGGATCAATGAGGCAAGGTTCTATAGAACAAAACTACCCACCATGTTAAAGTGTTTTGGAGGAACCATAAATATGAATAAGTAATGTGGGAACTAGTGGAGTCGATGAGGAAGCAGTAGACACACCTTTACAATTTTGAGGTTATGAGTTTAAATTTCATAGAATAAATTTATTATGTGGGGAAGAATGTAATGACCTAATCTTTTTAATAATACATTGTTTTTTGGAAAATTTATTTCGTACTATATCATAATCAATAAAAAATATAAGTATAAATGAAAATTTACCATTTTTTTTGATGCTATATGACCAATGGTCAATATGACTATTTGAAATAATAATAATATTTAACATTATAAGTTTTAAAAAATAATAAAAAATAATGTATAATTAATGAAAAGATAAGAGTTGATGGCCTCATCCTGTAGACTCGGGTCATACGAAGCCCATCTGTCAGACCTTGGGAAGGAGGTAGCATCACTATACTTTTCTCTAGATCAAGCCCAATCTGAGATTCAACATGTTATGATAGAATGTAATCCTCTTTGGGGGAAGTTAAAGATTATTGAAATCACCACTCAGGCAATGTTTTCCAAGATGCCCCAAGATTCTCTTACCATTGCAAACCTTACTCTTAAGTCATATGCAGGTGTTATAAGGGGCTATGTAATGAGGCCATAGTTACATTGTGTAATCCTTTTGTATAAATAAAATTGTTATTTTATATTATGGTAATTTTTTTGGAATTTCAAATGTCAAAATAAATATAAAATGAATTTATAGATCATTCATGTTATTGATGAATATTGAAAAAAGGATTAATTTAAAATATTCATTATACTTTAAATAATAATTAATGTGAAATTATTTTCAAAAATGAACATATTTAGTTGTGAAGGGTAAAAAATTTACAGTATGAAAAGATCAACATAATTTGTTTTGTGAATTGAAAATTATGAATTGTAATATTACCCTTATTAATTGTAATGTTACCAATAGAAAATTAATCTCACTTAAGAAAGCATAAATATAATTTAGGCATAAAAAATGGTAATGTGATATACTACCATAAATAAATAGCTGTTTCAGAAATTATTAGTTAAGTATAAGTATTTTTCAGGTAAAAAGTGATTTTACATAAATATTAAATTTCTCATATTTAGATAATTATTTTCATAAAATGGATTCCATTTTTAGTTATAAAAAATGATATTAGGTTTGGGTTAATTTATTATATTTTTATAAAATGTTTTGTTTTTCGGTGAATAGTAAAAATACACTTTGGAGTTTCGGTGTGTGTAATGACATCATTAAGGATGTAATAATGATTTAATAATATTTTTCGACTCCAAAAAAATATAATATGATATGAGGTGTCCCAAGTGTCCAATATAATGGGAACATACCATGGTAAATTCCATGGGTATTCAAATAACACTAATGAGGAGTCCCATGGAAATTAATAAAATATTCCCTCACTTTTACTATAAATACAAACTCTTTCCTTTGTTCCATTAATTATAAATTTTTCATCAATGGATCTATTACCTTTTACCTCCCAAGTAGTCCTACAAATATTACTTCAATCCCCCAAGGTCCCAAACTTTGAGTTTTTGACGTTACTCTTCCTGGTAAGGGATCTTTTCACCCTCCTCTTTTAGTCATGAATTATATTATGTTATGTCCACATTTTCCATTTTATTATGTTTGGGTATGTTCTTATATATAATTATTTCTATAAATTTTATGTCCAAATTATTAGAGACCTTTTTCCTTCTCATAAAATGATTTTTTTAATTTTTTTTGGAACAATATTAGGCTGTAGAATTTACGCAAGGGAATTCTTGACATCTCTTTTTTCCATTCATGTTCTATTTTATGATTTACGTCTTTAAAAATTAAATTTCATGTTCTTATTTCCATTTTTTCTATCCCTCTAATATACTATGATTCTTTTCGGAATTTTTGACCCATTTCCCATATCTTTTTAATGTTTTCTAAAACCACATTGCGTAGCTGTTATGGTACAGAAGTTTTATCTCAAAATCTCTCTCTTTTTCTCAAGAAATTATATTTTTTATTTTTTTGAATACAATAAACTATTTCATTTATGAGGGTATTTCTAATAAAATAAAAATTATTTACTTGATTATACAATTTTCATACATAAATAACACATTCCCTTTCTGTGGTTTATAAATGATATAACAATCATGTTCTTAACCACTATTTAAAATGTCACTATTCTGATATGAAACCAATTTATTTTATTCACTTTTGGTTATTTATGAAATTTTCTATTCTGATCAGTGTGTCTAAATTAAAATAAATACATATTAATGGAGCTACATGATTGTTCTCCAATTTATTGGGTAAAAAATTAGTCTCTACAGATGATATGTTTTATGATACCTTTATGAATATCCTTAGAATATTTTATGACACCTTTTGGATGGACCTTGGTGATATTCTTAAGAATTTCTTAATTAAATGTTCTAGAAAAAATTTCAAGTTATGATTCAAGTTATTATTAATATCATATGAATATTTATTATGACTTTATGATATTATACATGTTCTTATTGTATTCTCTCAAGTTCACATGTAAACTATTTTCCCTGTTTTCTCATACTAAGCCTTATGCTCACCCTTTCCTTTGATGTATGTCCCGAGGTTATGATATGCAATAATTGTACCTAGAAATAAAATTTCAATAATCCCTTAAAAATTATTAAAATACTTTTTCCTATTTTCATGTAATATGTGCCTTATTTCTAAGACACTAGAATTTAAGGATCCTCTATTTGTAAAAGGAAATGAAACGTTATGTAATTAAAATGTGGAATTTCGTAACAAAATAACAAATACATGATAAAATATGGAATGATCATCAATGAAAAAATTACAATAAAATGTTTTTTTTTGTTTTAATATGAGATAAATAAAAACCATTTTACTAGGCAAAGTACATATTGGTAGATTATTTCTACAATATGTAACAGACATTTGAGTTTCTACAATATCTATCTCTATTTTTTAGATGAATTAAATTAGATATTAAAATGTTCATTGAAATATATCTTCATGTTATACTATATTTTAAACTCCTATATAATATCTTCCATGATGTTCTCTTTATATGTGGTAACAAGAAATCCCCCACCTTTTCAAGGAAAACTACTAAAATATTTCTCCCATTTTAAATAAGAGAAATAAAATAATGAGAGAATGTTTCCCATATAGATATTGGGATTCGATAAAATTCTAACACTCTGAAATATAAAAAATTACCATTTAATATGGTATATATTAATATATATTCATCTTTCTCCTTTGTTAAAACATATTCAAATCTGAGTATAACATATTCTCACTTTGACATTAAAAATTATATTTAATATCAATATGTTTTGATCATTAATATTTCACCATATTAATTGAAACGTTAATTTTAATTTGTTTATCACACCGAATCTCCAATGGATATGTGAATTTTATAATCATTTCTTCAAGATGTGAATTTTTGAATGGCATTTGAGTTATGTATTGATAGTACATATCATAATCCACTTCTATTTTACTTTGAATGATTGAATTTTTTATATTAGAGTACCAAGTATACTTTTTTCCTCAGATAAACAATGCTCCTCTAAAAGTATACCTTAATTAAAAAAATATCCCCTACCAAATTCGAATCTAAAATAACCTAAATTTGAATATATTAACATTTTTATGCCCCAAGATATGATAATGAGTCCCTTTAATGTATCATAATATCATATTCACTATTGTAATATGTGAATTGTTCTGATTACTATGGAATTAAGAATAATTTTTAATAAAATACATGATGTCTACTTTTAACTCTTTTTAATAAACAATATTATGAATTTACCTATGAATCATTTTCCAGTCCACACTCTTTCATTATTCATCTATTTGATTCTTAATCTCAACTAATATATGAGTATATACTTCCATTGTGTTGTTTTATTGAAATAAATTATTCAACTCGCATGCATAGTTTTATAGGGAAATAAAAATAAAATCCATTCTACATTAAACATACAACCCAAATAAAAATTTCAACTCACTTATAATAGATATTTTAAATAATTATGTTGTATAGGTATTTAGGTCTTCAAAAATTTTCAATTCATTTAAAATAATAGTTTTTTCAGCAACATACATTATCATAAGGATGAAATTGTGGTATTTTGTTTTATTATAGTGATATTTTTCCACCTATCCTCTTTTGAAATAAAATATATTCATGTAAATTTTCATATTAGATATCAATAATTAAGGCAATTTCCTAACTCCATAAAGTGACTAATTCATATTTTAATCTCAATAAATATTACCATCAAGTATTATTACATCTTACCGTTCATTGTATACATATACACCAAAATATCCATTCATGAATTCAAATCTGATTAAAATTTGTGTAAAAATGTAATTTCATAGAGAATATATTAATAATGTATTTAATATATTTTTAAATATTTCCTCTTGATAAGATGATCATTTAATTCAACACCATTAATGTGAGAGTAAATTTTTTAAAAAGATGTTATTTTTTATATAGTTCTTCCCTTTTATCAATGAAGATAATTTGGAAAACATTTCAATCCCTATAACCATTTTATCCTTTTTAAATGGTAGACACATAGGTGTTACTCCTATGAAAATAATTTTGTTCACCATAAATCACAATAATATCATCCTTATGTTTTATTGATTATTCAAAAAATTATAATTGGCCAATTAAAAGTTATAATGCATAATTGGATCCTCCAAAAGTAATTTATGTGTGTAGTATATTAATAGAATGCCACATGATATTTTTGGAACAATATATTTTCTATTTAATGATTTCATATATTAAATTTATTCTAATACTTCCTATCAAATTTAAATTTTAGGATTAAAACAGAAATTGTTTAATCTGATAACATGGACTGATATTTTACCTTTGAAATAATAATTTTCTATATAAACTAATATGATATAATTACTAATAAATATTTATTTTTATGACTTATAAATATCCTTAGAAAATTAAATAAAATCCTTCCATGAAAATATATATTATTGGTATAGGACCTAAAACTCCTCCCCCAAATTATATAATAGTGAGAAATAGGTTTTTCAACTCAACCACTATATTTCCCTAGTTTCTTCCACTGATTTTAAAAAAATACACTCAAAAAAATATAAATTTCAAAATAATGTGTTTACTATAGTATAATCACTTATGGACAATTGTTTAAATTTACATAAAAAAGATTATGAGTCGGATCATAGATAATTGTTTGATGGATTGTTAGCATAAAAAGATAGATATTCCTTATTATTATATACATTTACTTCCTATTCTAACAAAAATTTTGTTTAGCCACCCAAATACTATATTTTATTTAGGATTTCATAGATAAATATATTTAGAACATATCCCATGCTTCTCAAACTATATTTTTATTTCATAATTTTTTAGTCAAAAAATTATAATACTAAAATCTCTTAATAGAAAATTTTATTTTCTATTCTATGGATCATAAATACGATTTAATCTTCAAAAGTGACTATATAATACCATAAAATAATAAACATAAATCATGAAATGTCATTAAATTTTTTTAAATACATATCTTTATTGTTTCATTTCACAAACAATGATACACATATATTTAAATGTATATGTTGATATTCCTTCTTTATTTGGATCTGTAATTGTTTTTGTATTTTCTCACTATCTTCTCTTTATGAAAAGATCAATAAGAGATTCATTTTTACTTTTTCTGACTTTGAATTTTTCATATAACATCATATTGGAAAATATTCATCACATTATTTTGTCTCAAATTAGCAAGTATAGTTTTCATAACCCATTATCCTCTTGAATAGTCATTTAATATGAATTTTTATCATTATGGATTTGGAATGTGTTTTCAATAGTATACTATCCACTCATGATTTTTATTCCATCCTTAAAATTATCAATTAAATAACCATTCAAATAATAACTAATTTTATTCCTTCTATCTCATAGTTTAGATATTCTCAATATATTAAATATTAAACCATCAATTGAGATAATATCATATTTGGTAATAGTTCCTCTATTAATTTGACTGCATCAAGTGCCATTGAATATTAGGAAATATATAGAGATCTATAAATTTAATATATAAATATTACATCATTTTAGATCAATATTATATAAATTTATGAACAATATATTATGTATTATACTCTATCTTTAATTTCATTTGAATCATGGATATGTAAGCATCTGTTACATACAAGATCTACATCATTTTTGATAAATTTCATCACATATAGATACCTTAAAATACATATCATATATAGAAACATTATTTAAAAACAAGGGTAGTGAAACTTAACAATGCGTGATATCGAACAATTAGTGTATGACCCCAAAATTATTCTAAGGTAATCTCTTATTTTTGTTTTTAATCACCGATTGGTTTTTTTAATAAAATGGTTCTTGGGTGTATGTGGTGTCTTGGGTGTGTCCTGGGGGTTCGAGGCATGAAAAGGGAAAAGGATTCTTTATTCAGTGCATGATTCATGTTTGTTAGGTGATTAGTAATAAAATTTCACCATAATTGTGTGGGCCTTGTAGGGTGGTGCATGATTAAAATAATGTGTGTTCTTGAAGAGAGACATTTTTCACTACAACCACACAGTTTTTCAAATCATGTGAGCTTATTAAGAGAACTTGTAACCTAAGACCTGATTCGATATAGATTGGTGAAAATTTTGATCAGGGTTTGGATTATCCTTTGGCGAGACCATGTACATCATTAAACTATGGAATTACCACCCTCTTCATTCTTTAATGGTTCTAACTAGATTTTGTACACTTCCTTCCTCGAGTATAATGGGTGACCAACCATTTTTTTCAATCATCCAAAAGATCATTCTCCATAGATAATGATCTTTTTGGATTTTATATGATTGTGAATTGAAGATCTTGGGTATTCTATAACACCTAATTATTCAATTTTCTATAAAATTCATTCTTTAGTTTGTATTCTCCATCTAAATCCCAAAAAAGTGGTTTATCTAGTAGATTCTCGGTTAGGGATTTTGATGGTTATTAGAATTCAAAGCAAAGGATATGGTTAAGTAAGAGTCCATGCATGAACCTATCTTATGTGGTCTAAAACATATATCCCATAATATTCATGCCCTAATTTATTTTTATGTGGATGTGTTGTGGTAACTTCTTATTGTCCATTTTGCCTCCTTGGATGGAACCGATTGTCGGTTAATTGCATGATTAATTGAACCCCTAATCATTTTTTGTGGGATTTTTTGAGTATGAGTAGAATATGTATAAGTACCACCATGGAGTTTTCCTCTTCCTTGATCATAGATTTTTTTCCGAAATGTTATATTTAAGGGTTTGAGAGATAAAGCTCCTGATAATTAAGATATCCAGTTAATGTGGATGTATGAAATAAAACCAATGACAATTTCAATATCTTGTTAAATGGTATAAGGGAGTGTTTTTCCTAACATTAATTTTTTAAATGAGTTATGACATATATTTGGTAAATGTGAATACTGAATAATAGCGAGTGATTGGGTGAGTAAACTTTGTTGATGGGTTGTTAGACTAAGGATATACTCCCATGGGTCATTCAAAACTAATGCTCTAGGCCCTACCAATGTATTAAATGGGTTAGTGGGATAGAATAAGGCTATATGCCCATAATTAATACACATGATTTAAATATCAATATTGTGGCTCTATGGAAATTTTATTTATGTATTTTTTTAAACAAATAACCTTATGATTTTGGTAACTTGACACCTTGATTTCTGTTTAATTGACTGACATAGGATGAATCGTGTTTGATGAATATATATAACACATAGAACTAAGGATTTAAGTGGCTAATGTGAAACATGCTCATTAATGGAACCAGGTTTATATATTTTTCTTTTTGATTACCATATTTCTACATATGATTCTTAGATTTCTTATTTTTTCGAAACCATTGGTGGTGGACTCCTATGTTTAACTTACACCCTTCTTTGGCATCCATTGGGATCTCGAGAAGTTTTCATTATTGGATGTTAGGACAATGTAAAGTGCTATATGCTAGAGGGTAGATTTGGGGATCATGGATGTTCATGAGTTAGGGAACTAGACATGGTGTCGTGATTTTTTTTGGTATTCTTTATCATGTCTTTATTTATTGATTTCCCTTTACACTTGTCACTAAAACCCAAGAATTGAAATATTACTATTTGGTTGTGGGAATGTACCGAATTTTGTGAAGTGGATTTCTGAGGGATGTTTATGTTTTATATTTTTTCCTTCATTTCTAATTCTCTATAATATGGATGACTTTGATAAAGAGGTTATTGTCTCCCCACCTTTCTCATTAGACCCTTGCTGCTATTCGTAAGCCTATGGCATATAGGGAGGTGTGCCTAAGGTCATGTGTCAAACTAACTTGAGGCGCCATTTTAGTGGTTCCATGTTCGGTATATTACAAATTGGTATCAAATAATATCAAATTATGTTATTAATATTATTCTAGGAAGGAATAAAATATATTCGGATGTTTCGGTCCTATGAAATAATCTCATTCATTAGACTTTCTAACCCATGTACGGTGGAGAACCCATGTACCCAGGATTGGAATTGTTGTTATGGAAATTCATTGATATAGTTGAAAGTTATTTAACCATGGGTGATGAACATGATTTGTGATGTTCATTTTTATAGGATTTTCCCTATGGTCTAAAATAGAATAAGGTTTTTATATTCGTGCATCATTTTACGTACTTAGTGATATATGTGACATGTATAATGTTAGGAACACATAGGAAATGTGTTATGGTAGGGAATGAGAGTTTGAAATGATTTATGGTTTTATTATGATTTTTTCTAATGTTCAAAATATAGATTTTATAATTGTAAAAATAATTAAAAGATGTTGTTGAATGGTTAAATGTTTTCCCAATGAGGAAATTGTATACGAATAATTAATTAAAAGATTCTAAATTAAAAATGGTTATAATGAAGTTTCACATGAATAGAATTTAAATGTTCTATTTACTTATGTTCTATATGACCCATTTAAGGGATGGTTTGGGGTAGTGATAGAGGTTCCATTAGTTCTGTTGGGATGTTGTATACAGAGTGGGTTTTTTATGACATGTAGTGTTCCACATTTGAGTGAACTGTGGAAATTTTTTGTTATGTTATTTTTAAGATGTGTGTTTTTCATTGTAGAGAGACTCCACCAAGATGATATATACAAATTTGGAGCCATTAGTATATAACTAAAAATTATTTTATGGTTATGGATAAAGATCCCTCATAGGTTCGAAGTAATAGAATGTAAGATAAGTTTCATGATAATTTTTTTCATTTTATGATGCTTAAGGAGAGTCATCCTGGGAAGCTTGAACCGAGTATGTTTTACATGACTATAGTGTTTTAGGTGCATCACCCTCAAATGTTATCTAAATTTTGGGAAACTATGGTAATCGTTTTTCAATAGATTATGTCCATATTATTCTGGATCACTTATAGACTAATCCTAAAAATATATTTAATTTTATGGCTCATATGTTTCCTATACTAGAAAATTAATGTTGCGATATCCTATTTTAGACAGATTAAGTAGATGGTATGTAATGGAAAGGTTTCTTAAAATTATTATAGAACCCCTCTATATGGAGAATCAAAGATTAAAGAAATATGAGGATTTAATGAGGTAGAATTAGGGGAGAATGTATGTGATTGATTATTTTTTTTCCACTTCTCTAATGTGGTAGCTCAGAGTCTCATTTAAAAAGGTAAACGAAAGGAGGATTCAATTTGTGTAAATTCTATTTCTATTATAAATTCCAATTGTATAACATCCAATAGTAGGAAGTTTGGTTTTGAGGGATCTCCTCAGGGCGACGGTAGATAGAGTAACTAGGGACATGTTTTTTTCTCCTAGTGTGATGACCGAGTGTTTTGTTATTAGTGTTGTGTTCTAGGTCAAATGTAAGGGTTGTGTGCCCAACCACCAATGGAGTAATAAAATTTTCCTTGGATAATACATTTATATCCGTTCTCCAAGAAACAATTGTAGGTTTTCAATGGTGGAGATAAAAGATCGATGCATTGTACAGGGAGGGGGTCAGGTACCCTATACCAGGCTAGATGTTGGAGTTATAGTGGACATAATAGTTGTGGTGGTGTATGTGGTTCTTTAAGAAAAAAACATACATATAATAAATTATATGAATCATAAGGAACTTAGACCATATCCCATGGTAGAGTGGTAAGTCAACTTCATGTTTTTTAGATTTCACCAGGTGTTGGTGTTGTTTGACCATCAATGGTTTGTGGTATGATTCTTATAGCTTCAATACTTCCTAGTTCTTTATTTCAATCAGGGGCCTCATATTAGTTTATATATTCTAATATTTTATATGTATAGAGACTATAGGAGAAATGTATATGTGGGTGTTTCCCTCTGGAATGGGGGATGATCTCATTGATTTGAGATTCAAACATTACAAGTGGTTTTTAACGGGTTTGTTTGTAGAACCATAAACATACAATGATTCCATATCCATTTGAACCTACTATTCAAAGGTAGGCCCTCATTAGTTGTGGACTAATGAGGCTTATGAATTTTTATTGGTCGAGAGGATGGGAGGTCAGACTCATCACACCCTTTTGAGGGAAATTATTGTCTACTCCGGGACTCTCTTTATAGATTTACGTTATGTTCGTGAATCCTTATTACATTACCAAGTAAAAAATGAGCTATCCTTTAGATCTGACAATCGATGATTGGTATGTAGGAAATTTAGAGAATCTTTTATATGTATTCGATGTACTTCATCGATATACAATCATCTGAATTTGTTAGATATTCTTAGTCAATGGTATCCTTTGATACGTAAAAGTCTCTTGGTCATTATGATGACAATACTTGTTTTAAATCCACGCAGAGGGGCACTTTAAGTTTATTGTCATTCATAAGGACATGGATTATTTCAAAGTTGGGATAATACCCGCAGAAGGGTGACCTACGTATCATTTGGTTTGGAAAAGGAATCAGAACCCACGTAGTTTGAGTAAGGGAGTACGATGTTTATGCATAATTGAGGGCTCAAAGAAAGATTTCATGATTACTTTTACACTATATGCTCATGTGAGTCATGCTCGGTGTGAGAAACAAGTGGTATTGGTGAAACCAGACAATTGTGCCACGAAAGATGCAATGATGTGGGGCTTATGTGTGTATGACTGCCCAAAATAGATGAGGATTAAGATTTACTTCAGGGATGAAATCCAAGAATAGGATCCATAAATGTATATGTGTTTCATAGAGATTTGGATACTCTAATCATGGGGATTACTCATTTGGAAGATGCCCAAGTTAGGAGGGGACTTATGATTCGGTTTTAATCTTGAGATAGAAGCCCATATCAAAAGGAAATTAAGACTCGTTAAGAGAAATTAAAACTGTTTCTTACTCCTGAGAAGAAGGCCTAGGTTAAGGGTTTTGAAAAATTATGGGACTCGAGGCTTACTCCTAATGAGGATTCCCATATTTGGGAACTTTATGGATGGGGTTTATTTCTGAAAAGGGAGCCCAGGTTAAAGGAATTATGGTTGGGGCTTACTCTTGAGGAAGATTCCCATTTAATAGGATTTGAAACTAGGGCTCACTCCTAAATAGGAGGCCCGTATTAATGGAAATTAGGACTGGGGATTACTCCTGAAATGGAGGACTAGATTAATGAGGACATGGGGCTTACTCCTAAGGAGCATTCCCATATTTGAGAATTTGGACTGGGGCTCACTCCAGAAAAGGAAGTTAAAGGAATTATGACTGGGGATTACCCCTGAAAACGAAGCCCATATTAATGAGGACTTAGGGCTTACTCCTAAGGAGGATGCCCATATTTGAGAATTTGGACTGGGGCTTACTCCTGAAAAGGAAGCCCAAGTTAAAGGAATTATGACTGGGGCTTACTCTTGAAAAAGAATCCCAGATTAATGAGGACTTAGGGCTTACTCCTAAGGAGGATTCCCATATTTGGGAACTTTAAGACTGGGGTTTATTCCTAAAAAGGGATCTCAGGTTAAAGGAATTATGGTTGGGGATTACACCTAAGGAGGATGCCCAATTAATAGGATATGAAACTGGGGCTTACTCCTGAAAAGGAGGCCCAGATTAATGGAAATTATGACTGGGGATTACTCCTAAAAAGGAGGCCCATATTAATGAGGACTTGGGGCTTACTCCTCAGGAGGATGCCCATATTTGAGAATTTGGAATGGGTCTTACATCTGAAAAGGAACCCCAAGTTAAAGGAATTATGGTTGGGGAATACTCTTGAGGAGGATGGCCAATTAATAGGATTTCAAACTAGGGCATACTCCTAAAAAGAAGGACAAGATTAATAGAAATTATGACTGGGGATTACTCTTGAAAATGAGGCCCAGATTAATGAGGACTTGGGGCTTAGTCCTAAAGAGGATTCCTAGTAATAGGGTTCTATCATCTTAAAGGATGAGGTTGAATGAATGAAATCTCTAATATTAGTGAAAGAAATATGTGTAAATCACTAGGTTTTGAGAGACGTTTCCCGGAATTTCTTTAGGATAAGTAATTCAATCAAGAAAACATGCCATAAATGGCTTTGAAGAGTGTCTTCAAGACTGAATCTTGAATAGGAGAGGTGGAATGGCATAAGAGGGGGTAAATGGGAAATAAGGGCACCGAAAAAATAGAAGGACACACAAGTCCTGGAAGGTGCGCAGATACTATGTGGGAGCGCAAGTCCTGGTCGTGTAGGTATACCTGCGCGGCACATGGGTACTTGCACGATTTTTAGACCATAGTGTAATACTTGGGCGAGGCATGGATCAAACCCTTGGTATTATCCCTAGAGGCTTTCTAGAATATGGCACGCATGTTCTGGTGAAGATGTAGGGCGGCACACAAGTGTGTCCATTTCCTTTAAGGTTAAAACACATATGTGTGCAAGTGTTACTGAATTCTAACACTTAGAGCTTACTCCTCTTGTTTAGACCTTACATTCTAGGTATTTAATTTCCATAGAAGTGCTCGAAAGACCTGATGAAGAGACTTGGGAGTTCAGAGCTCTGTATGTGAATTCTGGAAAAATCCTTTTTTAAATGGGGGGCCCACCGGGGGTATTTATAGGTTGAAGAAGACCCCGGGTGGTTATCAAAGAGGGCGCGCAAGTCACTTTCACGACCATTAGGCGGCGCACAAGTGTACTTGTGCGACCATGAGGGAACCTGTGTGACCCAAGGTCCTTTGACTCCTTTTTCATTCCTTTGTCGATTTTTTATGTTTTCATCAAAGGATGAATATATTTTGGCTATGTCATTTCCCTTTCCATTCCTTTAAACAATGTGACTAAAATGAGTGTCAATAGTGGGGTTTTATCCATTGATACATTGTTAAGAGTATAATAAGAAAATGTATGGAAATGTAATGAGTGTTCTCTCAAGGCTGGTGGGTGTTGTATCCTTTGGGACCTGATTGTTCCTGAGATTTCTATTTTTGAAATGATTTTGGGGATGGGTTGGATGCTGTTTTATCAAGTCTATATCAACATATACCACCAAAAGGTAACCTTCACATCCCATGTGGGAGACATTTATGCTCGCTATGGGGAATGGGATATCTAGATAGGTCATGTTTGACTAACTCATTATTATTTAGGTGATTTCATAGTCCATGTGTTATTTATTGTTCTTGATGATGGTATATTAAAGAAGGACTACATTCCTCTTATAGTGGAATTGTTCTTACATTTTTCTTTTGAGGACATATTAGGTTTTCTTGATGTGGAAGAGATTGAGTTTATGAATTTACTAATTCAGGGATCATAGTTTGTTTCCATTCCTATGCATATAATGGTACCAAAAAAACATCAATAACAAAATTATTTGTGGGAGGAATTGGCTAATGACAGTTTCATTCATCACAGTATGTGACCATGGGAATCACAACTTCTATTTTTTAAGAATCTAAAGGGATATTGTGGTTGTCTATTTATTACCATAACCTGAATCAGTTGAGTGTTAGGAACTGAAACCACTTTCCATGTATGAATGATCTTTTTTATAATGTCTTGTCCTAGGATCTACATAACCTTTGTCCCATGAAAGTGGGTCATAATGCCTTAAGCATGCCTCCACATACGCTAGAGACTACTAACTAGAAATTGGGGTCTAAAGTGATATTTTTGGGAGACTATACCCTCAAATATGTGTGACAATACAAGTACCATTAATAATTAGAAAACATTATTGACATATATAAACAGACAATATAATCAATAGATAAATAACCCGATATTGGGAAAAAATCATACAATAAATATAATAACAAGTTGTGTATGTGTAAATAACAAATTAGCTAAATAATAATATGAAAATACAAAAGGATGAGTCATATACATGTTGTCATGACATGCTGATCTATTAAAAAGTGGGATAGGGGAGAAACATATACAACATTATATACAAAATTATAAAAATGAAAAAATAATTCTCCACTAGATTCTTCAACATATTCTCATTCTGATAATCCTATTCAACATACTGTTATGAAAACATATCATGAATATGTATTAGGGTGTATACCCTTATCCATACTCAAGTTAAAGTAATCTACTCGACTACGAATTGTGGATCGAGTTAGGTGTGAGTTAAAATCCAAGTAAGACCCCACCAATGGTGTATAGATGTTTTGAAAGTGGTTTACATATCTATGTAGTGTGAATATATAACTGAATAATACTAAATTCAATAAATAAACAAATAACATCCAACTCAGGATCCAATAGAGACCCTAGAGGATCTATATACTTTGACAATTGCCTAAATGAGTGTCTTATATACTACCATACATTTATATATTTTTAATACATATATTATAGTTATATACTATATCCATATATATGTAGTAAGAATTTGAGGATTTAAATATGGCTCAATTAGAGGGTACATTCCCTGAATATCATAATGATTGTAATAAAGCATCCTTGACAACCAAGATAAGTGGGGTGATACACCATTCTTGAAAACCTCAATATAGGAACATGGAACGTCATTCCAATCACCTAGATAACATTATAATACTGAGAGACATCATGCTCAATGTTCAATGTAAGGGATCATGAAATGCCATAATCAATAGATCCCTTAACCATCATTGAACTTACAATTCAATGGAATAATCCTAATAATAATAATAACTGAGGAATAACTTCATATGTATTTCAATCATCAAATCCAATAGAACAAAGGAATAACAATTCATATAACACATATGATAAATAATTCGTCATTATGAGTGTAATTTCCACAAATTAATATTTATTATAATTTATACATTACATTCATTTAAGAAAATCAAACCATTGTAAAGAAACACATTCAATATAAACAGACCATTTAATTAACCAAGTCATGGAAATCATATTTCATATTATCCAAGTCCTTATGAGCTTCTTTTGATACTAACAAATCTATTAGAAGAGTTTAAAATTCCATACACAATCCAAGTTGAACACAGAGTATGTGTTCTGGTCATTTAATTAATTAAATATAAGGAGGCATTTTAATCTGGCACACCTAGTGTATGTCTATGATTAATTTTCCCTTCCCTGAATTACTTAACAATGATCTATTAGATTAAATTAGCATGAAAAGATTATTTATAGTCAAAAAACTCATTCATAGCTAACTTGTGCACTAGGTCAGCATGTGAAACCTCAATGAGGATAGGAAAACAATGTAAATTTAGGGAAAAAACTAGACCATATACCTTAAGGTTGTAGATGTCTCCGAAACCATTAACGGATTCCTATTTGAAGTATATTGGAATAAATAAGAAAAATGGTCCAATGCCTTGAAATAGGGAGAATAAGATCACACCTAAATAGAAAAAATTATTTGAATGGAAACTAAAATATGAAGAAAGCTGATTTGAGTGTCTACCAATGATTATATAGCATGATAGAAGCATTAGATTAGAAGTTTGGATATAGTAGATATCAAAACACCTATAATATACACGAGGGAAGTATATGGTAGAATATAAGGGTCTCCCTTATTCTAGAAAAGAAAAAGAGAGGGTTATGTTTTTGGATTTCAAGTCATTAATGGTCAAATAGTCATTTTGTACTAAAAATAGGTGTTTGGGATTTGGTCACATGGTTTGGAATAAATGTGAACAAACTTTGTTCATATCATTGTTATTGGTGGGACCCTATATTATTATGGATCATGGTCTCCCTAACCTTGAGAAAACCATGGGAAAATAAATGTCTGAATGAGTGTAGCTTTTTTAAAATCATGTAACTCAGTTAAAATATTTATACACAAACCATGTGTCCCCCTAAATCTAAAAGTTACCCCAGATGATTGTGTCTTATGGTTAGTATTATCTATGCAATAATTATTTAGTTTAACCTTTGTTGATTTTCTATATGGTCGGGCACCGAACAAGCCCCAGATGATGTTGGGACCTTACCTGGGTCATAGTCCATGCTTACCAAGACAAAAAAAGAGATTTTAATTTAAAAACAAATGATTCATATCTTCTTGAAAATATGGTTCATTAAAACCTCCCATCCTTAAGGAAACTCATCCCCAAGTTGGTCGTCTAAAGGATAAGAGGATTTATCTAAGATAAGATCCATCCACTGGGCTCTTATATTAGCTTCCCACTACCAATTCTATTTTATTAATTGGACATTATTCTATATTACCCATAACAAAGTTATTTAACCTCCACACAGTGTCTTGACACTCTGATCAACAATACACAATAGATGATTCTCAAAAGAAGAATCCATATCTAACTCAACCTCATCCGGAAGAAGTATGTGCAATGGGTCTGGATAATACCATTGAAGATGAGATACATGAAATACACAATGCATTTACTATTATCTCTGAGGATGTTCTATCATGTAAGACATCTTTATGATCAATTTCAATATGTAAAAATGAACAATGAATTGAGTTGAATGCTTAACCTAGATCTGGATTATTGATTGCCCAATATGGGTGACACTCACAAGAAACCTGATCTATGAACTTGAAATGAAGAGGTTATCATCATCAGTTTGCAAAAATCTGGTGTTCATACAATGCATTCATCACTTTTTTTGATTAATTGGACCACTTCTATAGTCTCATAGAAGAGATAAGGTCGAAGAAAAATTTCTTACCCTACCTCTAACCACTATAGAGGTGATCTAAAAGGCCTATAATATAAGGCTTCGTAATGATCTATCTGAATGGTGTCCTGAAATCTGTTTTCATAAGAGAACTCAAAATGGGGTATGTTTTTTCCCCAAGAATCCCAATATTCAGTGACACACGCATGGATCATATCCTCTAACACCTGAATCACATGATCAATCTACCCATCAATATAAGCGCAATGGATCATGCTCTACTGCACATGTGTATCTAAGGCATTATAAACCACTTATAGATCGAAGACATGAAGAAATATTAAGTTTATAAAATGACAGATCATGGAACTACATAAATACATAAGAAATATTTGATGTATAGCATCCATAGTTCACCTTCCAATAAGGTCTATCACATAAGTAGAAAGTGAGTTACCTTCATCAAATACTCAACGACAACAAAAAATATATCATTGTGAGAAGGTGATCATGGAAAAGCCATTATTAAATCCATATAATCATCATCCATTTCAACATGGGAATGAACATCATCTGTAAAATTCCTAACAATCACTGATGTTATTCCTTCAAACACTGAAAGGTGGAACACCAAGTGATAAAAAGATCCCCTTCACATTTCATTATATCCCAACAATAATGGTGACATATTTCATGATACATCTTGGTGAAATTGAGATTCACTTCCCATACTGAGGCATTAAATACTTTTATCATCTCTTACCTTTTTTTGATGGAACCCAAACACACCAATGAAACAATACGGTCTCATCCCCATAAAAAGTCTTACAAGAGGACGAATCGTCGACTAATATAATTTCCCTTAGTAATAGGACCTTTGGATGTAAAAATTTCCCCATTCTCACCTAATCATGAATTGTATAGGTCCCCAAAAATTTTGGGAGGAATGTATTCCCATGATCTCACTAAACTACAACAAGCATCTCTGAAAACAAGGGTATGATCTACCGCTAACCTCTGGCCTCTTGAACTTCCTTTGTCTGAGTCTTACAACAAATATCTTTAACTACTATATTTACATTTATAGGAAAACTGGTAAGATCAAAATTGATGGATTTTATTTATGCAACCCATATGTGCGTCCTGAGATTAGGATCACACTAAATAAATCTGTATTGGACACTTTAGTGATCAGTGCATAACAAAACATGATCTCCAATTAAATTGTTTCTTCAATAGTGTTGAGCATGAACTAAAATAGCTATATTGAGGTCATGTGCTGTGTAATTATGGTAGTGAGGACTTAAATGATAATAACATTATTGGATGAATTTATCATTATACATCAAAACACCACATATCCCAATGCTTGATATATCATAGTGAACAGTATTGATCCTATCTAGCTCTGGAGAAATCAATATAAGTGTTGATGATATCCTACCCTCTATCACCTGAAAGGTTTCTTCATTAGCATAAGACAGTCAAAATTTCACACCCTTCTTATCCAAGCACATAAGATTTACTACAATGTATGAGAAATCATGGATAAAGCATCTATAATATCCATCTACCCCATGAAACACTTTAAATCAATGATTTTGTTGGGTTTATCCAAAGAAACTAATTATCACCTTCTATGGGTTTACTAAAACTCACGAATCATAGATTATGTGAGCTAGTAAGTGGAAATTGATGATATAGATGTAGAATTTACTGAGTTCATCATAAAATTGATGCTCCCTCAGTGTATTCAGCACAATCACGAAATGGTTAGAATTGTTGTATCGAGAATTTTATCATACTAAGATGTCCTCAACCAATACTACCCTAAATGAATCTTGATATGAGATTGAAAACGAATTCATTATAACCCTAAAATACTCACCTGTATTTGTGAGAATGAAAATCAAGAACAGGTACTTGTATAGATCATACTCTCTATGGAAATCATTATTTGGTATATCTGTTGACATGAAATGAACCTAAAGATATCCCAACATCAAATACAACATTAACTATACTATTTATGCTTGAATTTTATCAAAACATTCTACAATTCTAGGTAGTGTGTTCTGATTCATTTCCATGAGCTGGTTCTATCGACAGTAATCCCCAAATTGCCTAAGGACATTGTCCGCCTTTTTGGAAAAAAGATCTAGTGAGCCCCAAAAGGATGTTTTGGGGCATATAAATCCTTTATCCTACAAATCCTCCAACTATTTCTTGAGTTTTATATTCATTATAGGTTCTATCCTACAAGGATGAATGGTCACAAGTGTTGATCCTATAACTGAATCAAAGGTTAACTCTACCTATCCAATTGAAGGTATACAATATATTTAACTAGGGAATACATCTTTGAAATGATACACCTCATGAAGGAAAATGTAGGTTCATAATCCTTGATAAACTAAGGAATGAAATAGTGATTTGATCTTGCAATCAACCCAAACTCTAAAAATTGGAGCCCACTCAAGTCTAAAGAATATCCCATTTTCCCGTAAAACACCCCTACATCCATCTAGTGATGTAAATGTATCCCTATAACAATAGAATTCAATATGTACTTGATAAAAAACCAACCAAACAATCATGATGATTAAATCAAATCTTGTACTATGAAGAATGAAGAGATCCCATAATAAGAAAATAGAATAGAGGCTACGAGAATATTACATCAAATAGAAGATGGTATAGCATTCTAGTGCTCTAGAATTGGTTGCACTTCATGTAAACAGCATGTATTGTGCCCCATATTTATGTCCTAGCAACCCTAAGTAGGGACGCTATACTAAAACATATAATCAAGAGTCTTAATACCTCTATGATAACTATAACAATTTCCTAAATGTCTTGTGGTATTCTCCCCACCTACTTGGTGAGATGGTACTGACCCCACTCTAGAACAAGGGGTAGGTTTAGATACCTGCACACTAGGAACATGTGTAATGGTCCTACAAAATCACTATATACGGTCCATCCTATCATAGGTTTTCATTCAACTAGATACCACAAACACTTGTGTTTATTGAATCCTAACGTCATGCATTAAGGACATATCGAGAAGATTTCAATCTAAGCTACCTGAATATTGATACCTCCTCGATAAACCTCAATGTAATGTTGTGCCTGAAAAAAGAACCACTGGTAAATCTAGGTGTTGAACTTCCCTTGTCCCTACAATCATCATCACTTATATTTCTCTTAGTAACAAGGTCTTTTTTTACAATATCGTCAATATTAGTCAACATTGAAACATTTTTCTATTAAAGGATCTCACATATGATACCATTCTTTAATTTCCATGTTGTTATAATATCATCACTAGATAGAGTTGGTTTGAACCACTAAAACTTAGTAAAATAATAAAAATGCTCTATGACATGCATGAACCCCAAATTTAGGTTCATAAATTCTCTATCCCAGTCACCCCTTAGAGTATATGGGGAGAAATATTCATAAAAACCCATCGAAAGTTTTTTCTATATTATATCGAGATGTCATTCTACATGGGTAATAACATTCCTCCATCTCTCAAAATAATCACGTAGCATATAAGGGGTATGTTTGATCCTACACTCTTGATGTGTCTCCATATTCTCCAATATAGAAAAAATATATTTGATCCAAGACTCAGTAGCATGATCCCACCATCCCCCAAAAAGGTGGGAGGATGTTGCGATTGAAACTACCAAGTCAAATCTATCATAATGGGGAATATCGAGGAACACGTTTCATAGTTTTCATCATATAGAAAAATCCCTCACAAGATTGTGTATCAATTCTCATATTCGGAATACGAAGAGGTTCCATAGGTGGAATTGTGGGAGGGATCACTGGTGGCTCAAAGACCAAAACCTCCGGATCATAATATTCACTACCTTTATGGAATACGACTTGATAATTTCATGGTGTCATGATTCAACACCTCCATATGAATGTACCAGAAGATAACATAATAGTCGAATGATTTATAGATAGATAGATAGTAAAGGTACACATACATCCTATAAATTTATTACACCTCTCTACCTACTATAAAAATCCACGTCTAGGTGATAAGGAAATTATATAAAATGAAATATGAATGTAAGAGACACCCAACTACCCACTATTAAGCTTTTTAATGGGTTTACATCTTGTATCAAATGTATAAGATGACCATTTCTCTTTAAAATTGAGATTAATTTTAAATGTTTCTCAAAGGTGTATTTTAATCTCTATAAATGGTTGAATTTTGTTGTTTACCATTTCTTATTAATAAGGTTTTGTGCACCATACAAATAGGAACTTGTAATTCACCTAATCCATATCATAACACATTCCATCCCTTTCGACCGATGGTCTATTTCTCAACATTCCATAAATAAATTCTCATGGTATTTTCTTTATCATATGTAGGAAAACACTATTTGGTTAAGGCAAACAATTTATGTGTCAATTATGTCTTCCTTAATCCTATACGAAATTTTATCACATCATTTTATAAAAAAAATCAAGAACTAGTTATGTGTGATAAGAAATTGCATGCTGAAAGTAGATGTGTAATGGAAAACATCAATGAATAGTATTCCCAATGTGTCTATAATGATGCAGGAAATATACTCTCTCATTTCAATATTCTATGATAATGAAATATCCTTTCAATGTAACCAATAATAATAATATTATAAGATATGTGTGTCACCAAAAAATGAAGTCTTTTCAACTTTAACATGCATAAAAAATAACGACATTAACTCATCCCAGGTAATTTTTCATTCCCTATTGTGTGGGTTGGCTACTCCCAAGCCCAAGCTCATTAAAAATTTCCATTTCTTCCTAGTATTATATATAATACCCAAAGTGTATGAGAAAATGGAATAGAAATGCTCTGATACCACTTTGAAACATCCAGACCCTAAATCAGCATAAATCATTCCACTATATAGTGGGCCACATTGCCTCAAACATGCCTCCACCTATAGCCGAGGCTATTGACTTGTAGCATGTGTTTATGGTAGTATAGTTGGAATAATATATCCTTGTATCTAGATGGAATAGGAGATACAATAGATAAATATGCATCAACAGAAGCATATAAAAACAAATAATTTAATGATTGGACCAGAACCCCATTGTAGTAGAATTAGTCTACAATAGATATAATAAGAAACTCTGGAAGCACAAGGAATTCAGAAACTAAATAATAATATAATAATCTAAAAGGATAACTCAGATAAATGATTCCATGAAATGATGATATATAAAAAATGGGGATATGGGACAAGCATATACAAAATGATATAGAAAAATACAAAAAGGGAAAAAGACTGGTCCACAAGCATCAGAATCTTATTCTCAGTTCTCTGCTCTATTGGACTATAATATATGAAAAACATATCAAGAATATATTTCAGGGTTATTTCCCTTTTCAATACATGTATAAAAGTAATCTACTTTGGTACCAAAGGCAGCCCAATAGGTCACCACCAATGGTGTCTAAACGTAATTCAATCAATGTATATAGCTAAGAGGTGTACATATATAACTGAATAAAAATAAATTCTAAAAATAAACAAATAATAGCTACCTAATGTTTTTAAAGGATACCTAAAAGATCTACCTTCTATAGAGTAGGCTGGAATGTGAGTCTTGTCTATAACATTACATATATATTTAGGAATAATATATTTTATTAGAGTTATATACCATATCTAACAATGTGAATTAAGTACGTGAGGATGAATTTAGTCATATATATAGATATTATGTGCTGGCTAGACCCAAGGAATAACACATTCATACATAACCTATCTAACAAGTTGTTAAGATTAAGAAGAGGGTAGACATCCATAAAATCAATGTGAATGCGAGAATTCATGCTCTTCGCTCATGAAAGGGGGATGATACGTCATTACCAACACCATAAACATATGAAGATGGAACATCATTCCCATAACCCATATAATAGTATAATATTGAGAGACATTATTCATAGCAACCTATGTAAAGGAGACTGAAAAACCATTCTCAACAGAATCGTTAACAATCATTCCATAGCTAATTTCAATGTAATAATGATGATAATAATAATATTAACTTATGAATCACATCATATTCATTTCAATCATTGAATAAAATATAATCAAGGCTTCACAATTCTTATAAATAATATAATAAATTATTTATCATTAGTTGTGTCATTTACACCCATTAAAATATACTTTAATTAATCCATATAATTAATTTAATAAAATCAATCAACTGTGAAGCAATACATTAAATATAAACAATTGACATCATTATCAAAGGCATGAAAATTCCATTTCATATGATATAATCAAGTATGAGGTGCTTTGGAAACTAATAATTCTTGTAAATGTGTGGGATGTACCCTTTATAATCCATGTTGAACACCTAGGGTACATTTCATTAATTTAATCAATTAAATATACAGGGGAATATCAAGACAGAACACCTAAGGGGAGGCTATGATTGTTGTTTAATACTCTAATAATCTCAAAATTATCTTTGGGGGTATATTAACATATGAAAAATTATTTAGAGTCAATGAACTCATTTATATGATATGCATGACAAAGGCCAGCATGTGGCACATTAGAGAGGTTATGAAGACAATGTATCATTTAGTGGAAACAACTAGACCACCAACTATATGGTTGCATACAACTCCTCATCCAATATAAGCTTTATATTTGAATTATATTGGATGAAATTAGAAGAAAGGTCCAATTTACTAAAAGTAGGAATAATGATCCCACAACAAAATAGAAAAGATGATACAAAGATAAATTCAAATAGGATGTATGTGGATTTGAGTTTTTAATGTATTGGGTCCAACATGATTAATAATGTTCTATTTGGAGACCATATCTAGTAGAAATCAAAGAACCTAGAGTAGGATTCAGGAGAGCATATGAGAGAAGAGCATGAGCTATAGAATGCTGTAAAAGAAGAATTGAAATATGGATTTTATGTTTTAAATACATTAAGGTTAAAATAATAATTATATGCTAAAAAATAAGGGTGCATGGTTTTGACCACATTTTTTTGTGCAAAACCTGAAAGAAAAGTTCTCACCACATGGTTAAAGGAGGGACCTCACATTGATAAGGTGTACAGTTTATCAAACCTTTCAAAAATCATTAAAAATAAACTATCCAAATGTATGTAGTTTTTTCATAGGTATGTGACTCCATTCAAGCATTTATAGACAAACCATTTGGCCCTCATCTTCTCAATGTTACCCTAAACAGTTACCCCACATGTTTGTACTAACTATGTATTAACCATAAAACCTACACTTTTCCCCATTTTCCAATGCTCCGGGATTTGAACAGGACCCAGATGCTCCTAGGACCTTCTATAAGAAATATTGAATATTTACCAAGATAAAACAAGGGAATTTGATTAAAAAATAAATTATCAATATATTTGTGAAAAGACGGATCATTACATTTCTGACAAGCTGAATGGGGATTGTATGTCCTTCGTGATTGATTTGAGGTCCATGTTTCATATGATATGGTTGATACCTTCTGATATACTATGTAAAACCATTAAGAGTATGTATGGGTTTTATTATTTCATTGGGATGTCTTCCATGCTAATGAGTACTCCAAATTTTTTTATATACTTGATGAGCCAAATCATCTACCCATATCTGGATGAATTTGTGGTTGTTTTTGTAGAATACATCTTGATGTACATAAAGAACCATGATAATCATTCCAAACCCCAATAAACAATCCTTAGTACAATAATAGAAAATCGGCTATAATACATTATATCTAAATTTTAATTATTGATTTACTAGGTAAATTTCATAGATCACCACATCATATAGGAAGGTTTATCGGTGAAAAATGAGAAGGTTCAATTAGTGGTATCATATGAGAATACCATGAATGATTTTGATATCAAAACATTTTTGGGTTTCTAGGGATACAAATAGAGCATCATCATGAACCATTATCTCTCGGTAAAACCACTTTTAGGACGTAACAAGATGGTTTTTTTATTCATGTGGTCTATAGAATGTAAGAATCTCACTGAGGAGTTGATGAAGCATATCACAACTACATTGACTTTGATCCTACCTGAGTTGGGTAAGGTGATTAATTATTTGTAATGCATACAGGGTCAGGCCTAGGGAATTATTTTTATTGGGAGATCGTGTAACAGAATCTGGTTCATGAAAGTTGAGGAAACATGAAAAAAATTACCCTATGGACAATATTGAATTTGTTATGGTAGTTCATGCTCTAAGGATTTGGAGGCATTACCTAATGGAAGAAAGGTTTATTGTGTATACCGAGCCTAACATTCAGAAGAACATTTTTTATCCACTTAAAATCAAACTCTAACAGAGAAAATGGTTTTATTATATGAACTATTTTGATTTTGAGTTGGCCTATATTCTAGGAAGAGATGATAGTGTTGAAAACAATCTAAGCTGAATGATATAGGCTTAGGCAGTCCTGAAGATTAGTTTTAAGTGGATTATGGCATAATTATTTACTAATAAATATATAGAGGTTTAAGAGGGACTTGTCTAGTTGACCAACATATATTTTTTACCTGAGTCTACACTTCTACGAAAGATAAAGGTGATGCAGTGTGAGGATATAGAGTGTCTCACCATGGGGGAAATCCTTGAAGGTGGAGAGTCTCTTTATGAATAGAATATAAATGAAGTTGATATATTTTATGTTAACAACAATGTTTCTTTATGAATGTATTCTAGAGGACATGATTCATGATTTTCATGCCTTTATGTTGGAAGTGATCCTAGGATTGACCAAAAAGTTTCATGATCATCGTAGATAGTATAAGTAGTTCTAGATAAAAATGATTTTTTAGGTTCAACAACGTATTGATACACCTGCCAATAGGTGAAGGATGAGAATCAGCAATCAAGTGGTATACTACAGTCATTACCCATTCCTACATAGAAGTGGGATAATGTCAAAGTTTGTATTGTATGAGGTTTCTAAGGACACAATGGAAGAATGATGTGATATGGGTAATTGTGGACCCTTTCAACATAGTAACCCAATTTTTACTAGTTTGAGAGACATTTACTGTGGAATAGTTAGGTAACATTTATGGTTAGAAGATAAAATGTTTTTATAGTGTACCTAAAAGTAATTGTTCAGATCATGATATGAATTTTACTTCATTATTCTATAAATGTTTATAGAAGGCGTCGGGTGATGAGGTTTTTCTGAGTAAATATTATCACCCAAAATAGATGAGCAGTTTGAACATACTATAAAAGTTCTGGAGTACATGTTGAATGTATGTGAACTATAATTTTGGTGGGTCATTATAGAAGCACATAGAACTCATTGGGTTTTCATATATCAATATTTATCAAGATAATATTCATTTTTTACTATATAAGGTAATGTTTGGTACTCCATGTCGATCTCTGTTATGTGGGATGGAGGATAGGGAATTTTATTTGTGGGGATTCGAGTCTCATACAAGAAAAATCATAATAGATTTAGTTGATTTAGATGTACATTGGAATGAACAATATTATTCATGTTTAATAGATTTTATAATATCACCTCAACTGTTATCAGGTGATTATTGTGGATGTTGCTGATCTTGATTTTGTGGCATCCTTTTTCGGAAATATGATTTGAATTTTGGATCAAAGTGAGAATGTTTTATAAGGTAATGTCGTGTAATTAGTCTTATTTTTAAGGAAGAATCATAACCTTGTATAGTAAAATTAGGACATGGAGGTTAATATATAGGCCATGTGGCCAGAATTATTTACCTTAGAGACTAATTAATTCTTGGGATTGAGGCTCTATGATGAACCTTTATAAGGTTCTGAGTGTGTAAGACCACAAACATATTTTAGTGTAAGTTATGGTTTAATTATCTCCCTAAATTATTTTTTAGTTAATTAAACGTCTATAAGGTTTTCGATGATTCTTAAGGGTGTCTTAGGGTTTAAGGAATAAAAAGTGGGAAGTGAGGACCATATGATGCATGTTCTACGATTAGTGCACGGGTATCAATAATTGTGTACCATAACTACATGTACATGGGAGGCTGGTGCATGGTTAAAAAACCATGAAAGGGGGAATTTGAAACCGTATGGTCTTAGAAAGATCCAATTTAAAAAGCTACTAAATGGGTTTTCAAGACATTCAGGATTCCTAGAAGACAATGCAACCCATGTCCGTCTTGGAAATAGGGTAGTGCATGGTTAGAGTAAAGTTTCTCCAACCAAGACATCAAACCATGTGCCTCATTAAATGGGGTAATTTTCATTTTTACCTTGTTATTTAAGGTTTCTAGCCCAATGTAACCCCATTTCATCCTCAAGGAACGTAGGTAATGAACCCATCCTCTCAAAGCTACCCTAGGATCAATATCTATAGAATTTTAGCCATTTTAGAGTGTATTTGGGTGGCAATCAATGATTTGGGTGATTATAACACCCCTAATAACTCTCTTTTCTATAAAAGGATCTATGTAGTTGTTCTAATTTGTAAAAATCCATAAAAATAATTTTATATTATATTCTATGATAGATAATTGATTTTTTTCATGTTTAATAGAAGGCTGAGGATAAGATAGAATTTTTCTATGAACATAAGTTAGGTGGTCTAAAAATTATATCTAAAATTATTAATTCCATAAATTATGTGTATATGGTTGTGTTTCCATACCTTGTTGGTAACTGTTTGGTCTCCAAGGGTGGAAATGATGATTGGGTATATTGAATAATTAATTTAATCCCTCATACTCTCTATGGGACCATTTGATGATGAGTAGATAGGGCCAATGTATACCCATGGGGTGCCTCTTCATTGAACATAGAATTATGTTGAAAAATAATAAGCTAAATGTTTTAAGATATATAACATTTAATAATTATTTTATCCTATTATTATGGGTTTATGGATTGAATCAATGATTATTGTGATATCATGTTAAATGGTATAAGGTGGTGTTTGGACTAACATTAATGTGTTAATTAATTTTTGAAAATTATGTGGTAAATGAAAATAATGATTAAAGAAGAACGATCATTTGAATAAATGGTATGTATGGGGTGTTAGATTTGGTATTTACTCCCACTGGTCAGCTTAGACTGATTATCTAGGCCGTATTGACGTATTTCATAGGTTAGGAGGTTAAAATAAGGCCCTAGACCTTTATCAAATTCACATAGAGTGAATTTCTAGACTGAAGATCTAGGAAAAGTTCATTTATGAATTATGTTTATGAAATAAATGATTCTATGATGTAGGGTACTTGACTCTGTTGTATGTTTTTTAGTTGACCATCATAAGGTGATGCAGGTTTGATGAAAATGGGTAACACATGGAACAAATGGTGAGAGTGGAAAATTTGAAACATGTTAATTAATGGATCTCGGTTTATCTTTTGTTTATCATATTGATTACCATACTTATTCAAACAAGTATTAAACTATATATTTTATAGTTATCTTCCATGGTGGTCTACTATGTTATACTCACACCCTGGTCAAGCCTCCCTCAAATACCTAAGAAAACATCATGGATGTGATTAAGGAAAAGGGAAAGGGTCTTATGCTAGAGGTTTGATGTGGGGATTTGGGATGTGCATGGATGTGGGATTTGAACATGGTGTTGAGACCTATTTTTTAGATTCTTCAACTTTTTATTTTTTTTCATTTTTTCCCTTAAAATTCACAATGTCGTACATTACATGACATATTGATACTTAGTTTTTGGAATATAACTAGTTTGAGGAATTGGAATTGTGATGCATGTATATTATTTATATTTATTCCTTTATTTATTATTCTATATTCAGTGTATTTCTCTGATAGATGTGGTATAGTATCCCCTATGTCTCGTTAAACCTCTCTACAAGTCTTCACCATCGAATGTACTGGTTGGAATGCATGAGGTCATGTGGTACACTGACTTGGGGAACTGGTTTACTGGATCATAGGTTGGGGTGTTACACATCGTAAGGGATAACATAATATATATAAATAAATTATAAGAAGTTATAATAAATTAAAATTAAGTGTATGAGATCATCTTCAAGAAATACAATTATCATATCCAATTTATTAATTATATTTAATCTTGAAATGTGTCATAAGGGTTTATCAAACAAATTATAAAATAAATAAGAGTAAAAAATCATCAATAACAAATCATGAGACATAAAAAATATCATAATCGCAAGAATTAATTTTATATCATGAAAATAATCATTTAAAATCATTTACCTAGTCAAGTATCAATTCCATGACTTTACTAGTGGAATCAGTTAAGTCTTCATTCTATCATTTCCATATTCAATGTTCACTCCCAAGGGCATATTTTTGGAAAATTTACCTTACTAAACTAGGTTAACCCCTATTTCAATCATTTTTATCTCACGATATTTCCATGTTTAAAAATTTTGTTAGAAAAACATATAATTCCAAGCCCACACATCACAAAATGAACTCCAAACATATGTCTAACACAAGATCATAAAAAATTAATTATATCATCAAGTAATTATCTATGGTAAAGGAATACATTTCATAAAAATATAGAATTAAAAATCCTAAACTACCCTAATATATAGTTTATATGATAATAATAAATAGTATTAGAAATAAATCCAAATAAAAATAAAATGATGATATTATTTATAAAAATACCTTTAAAATATAACTAGAATTTTTTTTTGAGGAAAATACTCTTTTCATTTGAGATAATATATTTAGAATATTAAATTTAAAAAAAATAATTAAGGAAATATATATTTTAATATAAAAGTGGTAACAAATAAATTAATTTTTTTGGAAATATTTATTAATGATGGAATGAATATTCATTCATATGATGTACATCTATAAAAAAATTACTTTCCAATTTTTGGTAATAATTCAAAAGTACCATTTATAGTGAATGATATGAAAATTTATTTTATACCTTGGTGAATAAAGTTAAATATTTTTACAAAATTTATTAATTAATAATTTTTAAATAGTCAAAATATAATTTATAAATATTAATAATATAATTTATATATGTTATTGAAAATATGGCCATCAAATAATATGTTCCTAAATGAAGTTCAAAAAAGTCCATTTTCATTAAAGATTTTATTTCTGTCTCTTGAGTATTTAAAGAGAGAAAAATGAGAGGAAATAATTTAATCTAAAAAAATAAATATTGGATTATAAATTATGTAATATTTTTTAGTGATAGACTGAATTATTTAATCATTCAAAATTTATTAAAAACAATCCTTGAAAATATTAGACTATAATATAAAACCTTTAACATTGTGGAAACATTATAATCACACCCCATATAAATAAATAACATAAAAAGGGCCTTTAAGACCATGGAAATAAGGATATTTGTGATACAAAATTAAACTTTAGATGTAGATACACCCCAAAAATGAACATAGGTGTATAAAATCTGACATGTATCAATGAAATAAAATTGAGAAGCAGAACCCTAGAGACTTTTGAATCATTTGAAAAAAAAAATATGAAATAAGAAAAAAAAATATTTTTATAAATTATATGATTTAAATATTTTATTATTCAAAAATAAATTATTTCATTGTATATAAAATATATAAATAATAAATTTTTTCATAACATTAAAACATGAATCATTTAAAAGAAATTGACACAAAACCCTTACATCAAGCCTATCATGATTCATAAGCTCTCTAAACTCATATATAAAAAAATTAGATTTATTATAATTATAAATTAGAACCATATTTATAATTATACTTCCAAATATTTTTTACGTATAACATCTTATCACATGTTAATTAAATATATTTCTTTTTCATTATCATTTTGGGTTATAACAAAATTTTGTTTCATGTATGTTTTTTTTCAGCAGTTATGATTCTTGCACTTTATCGTGGTTAATTCATATAAAAAAATTTAAATCATGATATGAATTTAATATATATTTTTTATATACATATGTATTACCATTCATATAGATCAGTGATGAAAAATGAATCACATCACTATGTAGAGACATTAGTCTATATGTATACATGAGTTACGTTTCAATTTATTGATGGATGTAAAAAAATAAATGTAAAAATTAATTAATTATTATAGAATATAAATTAAAATATAAATATCATATATAAACATTAAATATAAAATTTTAAAATTCTATGAATGATATAGGGGGGAGGGATGATTCATATCGCTACATGGGGTCGCTAGTCCATACAGACGCAAGAGTGATAATTTCATGGGTATTGAAGAGGTGGTAAATAGTTGTTTTATAATAAAAATAAACTATTAGTATATTTATAACATTGTAGGTAAAAAAAATTCATTGATACAAAATTTTTACTTCATTTAGAATAATACATAATATTGAAGGAACATTGTTAAGATCAATACATCTTATTTGAGATACCTCAATTGGATTACTCATCAAGCATTTAAATATTATAGTTCGGATAAGAAAATAATCTCTAATATTAATGAATGTATAATTAATAAGTTTTTTTTTATTTTTTAGTGATCTAGGATGATCAAATTGTGTGAATAATGGAGCAGGAGATGATTCCCCTTATAAATGAGGGGTTGGATAGAAATAAAATATCATAAAGGGTTACATTGATTTACTATCACATTTCTAGAAAAGTGTATTCACATGTCAAGGTAATAGATTTTATCATAGTATAAGGTTTTAAGATATTCCACTAACAATAATTTTATTGTTTTGGGTTGAAAGTTTACCCTATGTTTATGGTTTGACACCCCAGTAAACCTATTTTTACCATAATTTTTGTTACAATATTGTATTGTCTATAATATTAACTATAAAAAATTATATTAGCCCCAATAAATTTTAAGAAATATTATAATTCATATAATTTAATTCATTTTAGTTTGTTAAAATTATATAACTGAAATAATTTAATTTTAATTCAGCACACCGATTGCAACAAAAACCTATTTTTGAAAAATGAATTTTTAATTATAAAACATAATATGTTACCATTCATTTACTTCCATAAAATAAAGTAAATATTAAAATATAATACTGAATAAATAATATATATGAATTTAATTTAACAAATTAATCAATATATATTAAATTAACTTATTAATATAAAAACAAATTACGTGCAAAAAGATGGTTTTTTAGAAAAATATGTTTTTAATCGCAAAACATAACTTATAATGAATAAAGTACAATTATTTTAATATGTAATTATTAATATTATTACTAATTAAAGGATACATAAGTTAATGTAGTATAAAATTTAATAACTAATGGAAAATTTAACTGAAAATGAATGACATGTTTTACAAAAAACATTATCATTCACTGTTCACTGAAAAATAAATCTTTTAAGAATACTAATAATAAGTAAAGGTACGATACTATTTATATTTTCTGTTTAGAAACTATAATATTTTAGAAAAATAAAATTTAAAAAAATTATAGAATTTAATTATAATGATCACGTGAACCGTTTTTATAAAACAATTGTTTTAAAGAAAGAAACTTTTTGTAGTGTCGACGAATATTACTATAAATTATGTGAAATCTTATTATACATTAATATGTAAAATCACATTAATAAAACCCATTATACATAATTATTATAAGCTTGTGATATCTATTCACATCTTCAAATTTTCAACTTTTTATAATGCTTTATCATATTGCTATTCATATAGACTCAAGGTTGCGTATAGGTCCAGATAGCAAATCCACAATGTCATAATAATATACTTCAAGATATTTTTTCAGTCATGTCTGATGAGAAACATATATTCATAATATAAGTAATCTTATTTTATAAATATTTATATAATACCTTAATAAGAACTACAAGTTAGAAACCACTCATTTCATTCTGATATTTTGTGATAAATATCTATTTTAATTGATCTAAAGGAATTATATAACAAAAATTAATATTATTTCATTTAAGATCACACTTAAGACATCATTTCTTAGATATATTAGTTCAATATTCCATATTAACTCTATATTTTAGCTACTGGAATGATTTATTTCATTAAATGTTTAATTTAATATACAACAAATATATCCTTCCATTCTGATGGCCGAAACATTATTTTCATTATTAAATTATGCGGTAATGAATCCATCAATATCAAAATAGAAAATCTTGGGGGGATAAAATGGTGAAATCCAAGGGAATTACCTTGTAAAAAATCATATATTCAAGGGGCATAGAACCCAAGCAACTATAAATGAGAAGAGAATCCTCACCTCTGTCGACTCGAGAGAGTGCATCCACAACAATGGTATCTTACCTCCAAGAATGATGTGTATTTTTCCCTTGGTTAGTATTTATTGAAAAGCATCATGTAAGATAAATCAGCTCATATAGAGGGATGCTTTTTCCTTAAAGAATGCACACCATCACCTCAAATTCTAACTCAATCTCGGTGATCTGTAGACCAAACCTCTTGAAAAGCATGATACCAGAACACATCACCCTCACCTCCATGCTCATGGAATTCCCCAAACCATAAAATTCACTAAATGAAATGAGGGCTTCTCCTCTAGAGTCTCTAAGCATACATACCACTCCCATTTTCACACTCATGTAGGAACCATCCACAATGTTTTTTGTGTCAATTAAGTGTGGTATCCATCTTATCCAATAACCCAGAGTTTTCACTGCAACAAATGGCCTATAGGGAAAACTACACATCATATGAAACCTCTGACTTCCTATAATCAATGAAATCAGGTCATTAAACATATCCTTTGTTATCACCCACATGTAAGAGATTGAATGATCTATACCCAACCTCGCATGATTCATAGCCTCCTAGAGAGTCTAATAGATGGATGACAAAATAATAATATAGATATTAGACTCTATTTCCTTACAATATGAACCTCAAAACTAGTGGGTAATAAATTCTTTATTAGAAATAACAACATGGTAAGAAACCTCCACCTGAACCATGGATGAACAAAGACTTACCACCCAATTGAATTTGATAAAAAGATGCCCAACAGACTCAAAATGTGGTTTTAAACAAAAAAAGCATCGAAAAGCTAGGGAAATACTTCTCCATTGAATATTATCATGCATTTGTATCTCCTACTTCTCAACCTATAGAAAGGGAAATTCATTCCCATGGGGATCCCATAGAATGAAAAACTATCATCCCACTCAACAAAAAAAGACTCTATATGTGTCGTAGACCTAAAATATGATCCAATAAACATGCTCAAACCGGAACCATTGAAGCAATAATTATCCACTTCACCACTCATCGTAATTCACTTAAAGACTTCCATTTAATCACTATTCATAATCGCGTCCAATAGAGGAGGATAGAAACTAACCTCCAATAAAGACATATTTGGGACCAAGAATCCCGTAATGAAAATATTCTTGCAAACCTAGTTTTTTCAATATATTGATATCCACTCTCCCTAAAATCTAAAAATTTTCATCTTGAATAAAATATAGGTGGGTGAAAAAACATCCCCTAAGGTTCACAAGTCTGGATATTCATCTCTCCCAATCCTTCCAAAGCCTGTCATATCTACTCCTAATGAATATGGCCCAAAAAGAATCCCCTTTGATATCCTCCCATACATGTCATTCCTTCCTAGCCCATATGGACTCTATCACATCCCTTAAACCAATAACACACACATCAATCGGTATCTCCATGCGGTTCCAAGAAGCCCAGCGGCAACGACCCAAATAATAGTAATAACAAAAAATTATAACAGCTGCTTTATCATATTTAATCAATAATAATTTGATATATTAATTCACATACGATATTTTATCAATAAAGATATTATTTCCCTTATTTTATCATTACCACTTCCTTTTTTCTATAAATAATTTTTCATATATAGTGCATTGATATTATTAATTTATAAAATTATTATATTCTTAATGTAATTGTAAATATATCCGATGATTTTCATGATTCACCCACTTTATTGATAAAATTTATGAAATCATTTTAAATTATCCTAGGTAAATTCATTTCACATAAATTTTTTTATTGAAATGTGTGGAACTCCTTTCTCATTGTAATAAAATTAGATGTCATAATATTAAACATCATGGAACTTTTAAAAATAATGGAATACTAGTCACCAATATTACTCAACTATTTAACACATTTGTAAACATCTATCCTAAAATAATAATTTTCAATAGTTTCCCTCATTGATGAATAATACTACAAAAAAATATTTTATATTGACAGAAAAGATGTGATACATTCTTATTTGGAAGAAATTTATATTATTTACATATTTATCAATGTTTAAAAATATTTCTTTTTCAAATGATGCTATTTTAGAATGAATTTACAATGTATAGAACTCCAAAAAACAATTATCTTCTATAGAATTACTATCTTAATTACATTCTACATCACATGATTATACTTCATGATTTGAATAGATATTCCAATTTTATAAAAAATATATATTTTTACAATCAGGTAATTTATATTCACTATGAACACTTGTATCCTTGTTCCAATGTTTAGTTATAATTTTGATTCTATTTCTTCATTATAATCATGAGTCTTCTATGAGAAATCTCTTGAAAAAATTCAAATATTCACAGCATTTAAATATTATAAATGAATGGTTCCTATATAATTACCATTTAATATTTAAAATCTTTTGGAGTAAAAAATTATAAAATCTAAAAAATCCAATCCAACATCTTTATATTTATATTAATATTTCTCTAGCCTTATAAAATCATTGAAATTTAATCCATTAGAGTATTTTATATTAGTAACATTTTATGATATCCCCTACCATTATCTTGACTGAGCCTTTTCATATTAGATAATCAATAAAGCTGTATTTGATCTTCTCAATAATAAAATCATTAATGTCTTGATCCCCAAGGATAGAAATATAACCATCAAATTTTAAAATGGTATCTTCATCATATTCTACTTCATTTTTTAATATTAAAGTGTTTCTCAAAAGATTCACAATAGTATATAATGTTTTTTACTTATGTAATTAACTCATCCACAAATTCATACTTATACATTATTATATTATCTAATTTATTACGGAATGTTTATTTATTTAAATCTATAACTTTCTTATCTTATTTGTAAATATCATGTAATTTTTTCCACATGGATTTTTTAAGGGAATCCATATCCCTATTAAATTTATTATTTGATAGAGATGTCAAAAATTCATAGTGAAATCTCATATTAGCTTTAGTATTCTTAAAATATTATATTTTAAAAATACAACAATGTTATTAATATTAAAAAAACATTCTATTAATCTATGAACATCCAAATTAAATGTTATAAATTATGGAGCCAACTTCTATATCCATAATTCCAATAAATTTCCACAAATAATTGGAACACCATTATTATTTTCATAATATACAATCCCACTGAATATTCATAAATAATAAAATAAAAAAAGAACTCACTTATATCATTTATATAATTACCACTTTATGTATCAATAAAATTACAACATGAGTAAGGATTGGATCAATACACCACAAAATATTGTTGAGACATAATTTAAGAATAATTAGTACTATGGGGTGAATCAACAATAGGAAAAATTATATGTCTTTTAAAAAATAGTTTCTTTTATTTTTAGTGCACAGGATCCAATAAATAAAACAAGATATGAAAACTAAAAATAAATAGGGTGAAAGGATATAAAATAAAATAGAGTCACCTGTTATAATGTACACAATCACTTTTAGTTACCTTTTTAAATCTTGTTGGTTGGAGGTGTTAATCCTTGTCAAATGTTCATGTTTTTTCAGAAAATAATTTTTAAGCATTTGGAAGGCATTCTAAGGATTTATTCAAATGTATAATGTTCATTATAAGGGATAAAATATCAATTATTATTTTGATAGGCCTTGATTTTTCATCCATGATCCTCATTAAGTGCCTCAAAAAATGGCTTATGTGTGTACCATGTCCTACTATGAAATTAGAATATGTAATTATTATAAAACACTATAGATTTTTTTGGTAGATATATATCATCACTCCCTTTATATGATAAAAAACACATAATTATATTTAATGGGATAAATAATGGTATATAATCTTTAATGAATCCATGTATTTATCTGATCAATAGAATATACAAAAACAACGATATAAATACCGAGTTTCTTAAAATTTTAATCAGAATTAATGCGATTTTTTAAAAAAATTGATTGAAACCAATATATGGTTTCTTTTTTATTCTAATATTTTATAATACATTATAAATATGATTATTTATCTGTGAGCATTTTTCCTTTATTTCATTAAATAATCATGCAATAATTAATATGGGTTTTATATGTATGGGTACTATTGTGTTCGATAAATTATCATGCCTTATTATGAACCATATTAACATTAACCTAAGAGATTTTATTGAAAAAGATTTTATAGTTTTCGAAACCACAACTTGGTTTATTCATGTATGGAACAATGGATTTTGAAAAATTCACTGGAATAATTTATCATTAAATGTGTCCAACTATGAAAATTTACCTAAAATATGATGTGTTATAAAATCAAAAAGAATAATTTTCTCTATATAGGGGTCATTGTTTGTATATATTTCTCATCAGAAACTATGGAGTTTACTATATATGTTTTATTTATATTCACCACATGAAATTTCCTTATACATAAACCCACAACTTGTTTGTTGACCCAAAAATATATTAGTTTATTCATTGTTGGATTTATTCATTCTTTTATATCCTTTTCAACATTAATCAACCTCAAATTAATTTAAGAACCTATTAATAAAAAAATGAATTTGAAAAACATATTGAAATATATATATTAAAAAATAAAATCAAGCCCAAATAAAATATCAATGTGAGTGTAATATAGACTATATATTATAGGAAAGTGTAATGTTTGATAGTGTACACTAACTCTCTGTGATAATGATATTACTATGTTCACTATTCCTAATTGAGGGATATTTAATCTCCCATATTATCAAATCACATTATGATGTATCCTAATAGACCATCTTCAATTAGAATTTGACATAGACTCTAAAATCCATACGTGAATCACAAATTTTTGTTTTGATATATTAGAAGAAAGTAATTTAAAAACATTTAAATGAAGTCATAAAATATTACAAAATTTCACATTGAAGAAATTATAAAATTAAATATGTAATTAAATAATATCTATATTATAATGGTGGAATTATACCAATTAATTTTTTGAAAAAAATGATGAATACGAAAGGGTTATTAACACTAGTAATATGTAAAACTTTCTTAGAGTATAGGGATTTTTAATCAATGTATAAAGGAATTCTAAAGGAAAATGTGTTAATTTAGGTTCTTTAATAGAGTATATATGGGAACAAAAATATTTTCCAAAATAGATGGATTTCGAGTAATTATAAATTAATAATATGATAAAATTAAAAACTAAAGCATCATATAAAGTGGAATTTATATAATAATTACAATTAATGATGATTAATATTTATATCTTATTATATATATTTTTTATGATACCAAATAACACTTTTTGTGTATAGTAAAACAATTATATGTTTGTGGTTATTGGACTACAATTCATCATTACAAATTAATAATAGGATAGGGTACTTCATTGAATCAACTCATAGTTAAGAGGTAGTGATATTTCACTAAAAAAAGAAAAGATACAAGAACATGGATTTAGTTTTAACATTATTATATTAAAATTATAGTTTATTTAAAAAAATTAATGATTTTATTTTGTATACAAAATTAAATGGAACCTGATATTTTTTTCTGTGTAGGATAAAAATGCATCACATTTATATCAAAATATTGTTGTCATAAAATTACTAAATTACCAATCAGGGTTATAATTGGTTACCAAATGGATGGGATATATGTTTTTAAAATAAACAATTCAGTTTAGAATTTTTTATATCCATATATCTATGATAGTGTTTTTACGTGCTTTCTTTGGAGGAGGGTCGAAATAGAAAATAGACAAAGATGATTCTGATTTAGTGGTTATTCATTTTCACAGCAGGACTTGGTGAATATGTATAGATATTGGTAAATTTATAAATTATCCACTATATAATACCCCATTATGTATTTAAATATTTGTTATATTTTTTTTATTAGATATAGGAATTTTTGTAGAAGTTATATATATCAAAATAATGAATTCAAGTAAGGATATTTGTTTTTAAATTTTTATCCAATGATGTTTTTATGAAATCATAGAAAACATATCTAACATCACATGATGTGTATAATAAGGTAAATATAATTTTTTTTAGATATGTGTTTTTATTTTTCAAAGGCACCATATTTGAATAAATAAATTTTTAATTATTTTTATATTTAAAATTTAATATGATTGAATCAAAGTAAGTAATAATGGATAAGTTATCTATGGAGAAAAATCTAACTAATATTTTTCGTAAGGCTGTTCCATTGTGAAATATTATTTATTGTTTTTTATTTCAATACATGTGGAAAAATTAATGAAATATGTAAAAACATCATGTGATAAGGTTCGAATTGTATTTTTTTAATGCTAAAGATTTTGGAAATTGTGTTGATATGAATTAAAAATAAATTACTCACTGATTTCTATTATATTATCTTTCACATTTCTATGAAATTACCTAAAATATTGTTAATAAATTTATAGATGAAAATTTAAATATGATTGGTGGTGTATTTCACTAGGAATGATAATTGTTTTTTCACGCGTTCTTAGTTTTATATTCAAGCTAACACTCAATTTTATTCCATTAAATTAAACTGTTATATAAAAATATATTTTAACATTAGTATTATATGTTTTTATATTTAATATTTCATATTCTAATAGATGTGTTATTTGGGATCCCATTGAGCTAATAGTGAGGCAAGATTTTGATATGATAAGATTGATTTATTCTTTAGTTTTAATGGTCATATCATTTATGGCGGGTAAAACTATAAATTTACCATTGTGGTAGACATTGTAAAAAATTCATGATGGTTCCATAGAAATCAAAATATGGTTTTTTTACCCTTCGGTTAAATTTTATTAATTTTCCATGATACTAGAATATTTATTGAATAATTTCCATTTATTTAATGAAAATATATTTTCTACCATTTTAAGAAATTATATATATACAATGGGATATCAAAGTGAAATGTAGACACCAGGGTAATATCATGAGTGGGATATTTTTTTTATGATTCGTATATATTATTTTCTCGGGTGTTGGGCCACAAACCATATGTTTTTAGTCATTATTGAAAACATTTAATTTTCCAAATAAAAAATTACTATTTTTCGTTGTGGATTCGTGATGTTGTTTTGGAATGGATGTGTGATGATGAAATGAATTTTTTTAGTATTTGGGGGGAATATTTTTCAATAAGTTTCCCAACATTTGGTGAAGGAATTAATAGAGGTTAAGAAAAATATAAGTTTTCCAATACATAAATAATTTTTTTATATTATTGAGGAATAATTTGACCATCCATAATTAATTTTAATAGATGAAAAAATATTACTCCTCCCACTTCAATCAATTTTTGGAATCATTCGATGATCCTTTTTATTCTTCACAACATTGATGATTTCACTTCTCATTATGATGATGATAAAAATGTTTCAAAAAATATTTACTTTTTTAATTATCATTGATTTACCAAAGTGGTAGGCTATCTTAATATCTTACATTACATCATTTTTTATAACATCAAACACATTTTTATTAAGATTTAATTTCATTCTTCTAAAATATATTTTCTTAGGGTTGTTTTTATAATTGTTTGAAGATGATAATAAACCTTATGTTTAAAAGAATAAAATATTAAAATATTTTTTTTTCTTTTTTGTATGATAATTCAAATGATGTATGGATAATTTAGTTTCATAATATCATTATTTACATTATTCATTTCACATCACATTGTAGATATTTATTTTTAAAAAACATAGAATAGATGTAATTCAAGAAAGATTAAATATTTTTCAAATATTCAAATATGATGATAATGTGGATTATTAGTGTACCTACTTCTCATGATTCAAAAATCTTTATTATTAGATACGTAGTGAATAAAAAAATTTATATTTATTTTCTAAATTTATTTAAATAGGGTTTAATAATTGCTTTCTTATAATAAAATTTCTCATATATATATATATATATATATTTCTTTTTGTATAAATTGTTTTATAAAAAATAATAATAATATATTAGTATTCTTATTATTATTATTAAAATATTATTTTGGCTAAAAAAAATTTGTGTTCGATTATAAATAATCTTCAATCAACCTCTATGTCATATATTAATTCAATTCATTAATTTTTCTTTAGTGAATATTTTTGAAAACATTTATTTAGGTGTTCATACTGTTTCAATATCAATTTTCCTTTTATTAATAAACCTTAATTTTTCCCTTAGAATTTTTCTTTTTATATGGAATAACATTATGTGAAATATAAAAAACATTTTGTTCCATCTAGAATTCATTGACATGGCTCAAGGAGAACTATAATATTTAATGGATAGTAATAGGGCTCTTATACCTCGAAAATGTGATTATTAGGGTTTTCAATTTGGATAATGGTGGTAATGGTGAGGATGATGAATTAGAGTATGTGAAAATTTTTATTGGGTGTGGAAATAGAGTTAATGATATCTAGATTTTTTATAAAATGATGAATCCAATTTTCCATGATTTTACTAACTGAACAACATGTATTCTAATGAACTCATGTCATGTTTTTTAAATTTATGACAACACATATAATTAATGAATTTTTTTTCATGATTTATGACATAAAGGTAACATTAATAAAACAATAGAATATTGTTAATACTAGTGTATTTGGGAAATTTGGGTCATAGAAAATTAACTTGAAATGGTGGTAAAACATCATATTTTAATCCCTAAAACAAGCCCATATATACCTTTGGTCTTTTAAAAATATTGGTATAACATATGGATATACATAATAATAGGGTGAGATATAAATAAAATTAGGATAACAAAAAAACATAGCATAAGGTAATGAATAACATGTGATCCAAGTGGAAAATCAAGTTTATATAAGTGTGGTTCAAATCATAGTCATAGATAATGAGGCATGATATAACATGGTATCATAAATGAAACATATGAATGAGGAATTAATAAAAAAACATTACATTATAAAGATATATCATGTATTTCATGAAATAAATCATAACATACTATAATTAGGATAACCTATCAAGTACCATAAATTAAATATCATTATAATAAAAAATTGTCCATTTTATTAGGGGGTTATATAATTTTTGGCTCACATAACACATTCATATAATGTACAAGAAAACATGTGCCTCACATATCATTCAACATAAGAAAATATTTCATCACATTTAATCCAATTATTAAAGAGTGTAGGTTACATAAATAAAAGTAAATATTCAATGTAGTATCTCTATATATAAGTGAATATCCTTGATTGAAAATGGGGTTGGGTATTCAATACACAATATTATGGATTGGAAAATTGTAAGATAACTTCAGAATCATAACAACGATAGATGAAGATTTATAAAAGGGACTAATTAGTTTGAAAGGGGTTTATTATCACTTTTAAATCATAAGGATAGTATGAGGGATGTGTAAGAATATAACCCAGCATGAAAAACAAAAAATTAAATGGCATAACATAAAGAATGTTATTTGACTATAGGGGATAAAGAGAGGATTCATTACATTGAGTGGACACTTATAAACGAATTGGAGGGAATTATTCATATATATGGGAAACCTTTCTTGGAAACTAGAGGGAGAAATTTTGATTAATATCAATATTCCTAGTTTTTTAGAGAAACAAATGGGAGGTTGGGTGGGTTTTGTAGCAAAATATGGGAGAGTTCTATATAAATTTTCAAACATGTGTTACAAAATCAATATAATAACGATATCAATATAAAAAATTATAACTTATTTTTTTTCAAATGCTTTCTGCCAAATGGGATTGGATTTAATTTCATTATAAGGATATGAACTAAACTCAATAAAACAATACACTTACTAATGTGGAAGTGAGTCATGTTCATAAAGAATTGGTTTTAAAACATTATAATATAATATAGGAATTTAAGGATTTATTAACTGTTTATGTAATAAATTAACTAATATAAAAATAATATTTTATTGTTAAATTATATATTTATTATTTATATTTTTTATGGTATATATTACATCACTTTTGGGTCAATGTGATCTCATAATAAACACTATATTTATATCATATTTAATTTAAAAAAATCGCATGCCTCCCAAAATTAGAAAAAAATATCAATCAACTAATTTGAACATAATGATTAAAAATTAGTATTATTTTAACTAAAAATATCTATATATATTATAATACATAGTTTTAAATAAAAAATACATATTTATTGAAAAATATGGGGTTTTTTTACAAAAGTAGTTTTATGATACTTATATAATTTATCTATGAATTCATAAAATTATATTATAATTTATATTTAATAAATATTATTTAATAATTCAATTTGTTTATAAAGTAATTTATTTCAAAAATTATTTAATTCATCAAAAATGGTGTCTAATTTGAAACTATATATTTCATAAAAATACAAGTCATGTTTCATCATATCAAAATATGATTTTTATCTAACTCATTATTTATTCATTTAAAAAGTAATAATAAAAAGGAATAAATATAATAATCATTTTATTGAAAATAAATACATATAAATTCGTATTGTAAACATCTAAAAACATACCCCTTAATTACCATAGTGACTTTCCTAATTTTAAGGTGTGTGAGGGTAAGATCTTCATGGGGTGGTTTGGTGTAAATGGTTTGTGTTTTGATCTAGATAAGCTAGAAATTATCCAGTACACAGTTTCATTCATGAATTAGTTGTAGAATCTCAACATGTGAGTGGTTAATCACAAAGCCTAATGATTATACCTCCCTCACATGTTCTAATAAATGTGTTTAATATGGTATGATCTAACAAATTGGGGCAATCAATAACTTTTTCTATGTCAAATGGACTTTAAAATTACAACTAATATATAATAATCATATGATCACTATATAACAGATAAACTATCAGTTTTTATAGTTTTTAATTGTATTTTAAATTTAACTTCCCATATAATGGACCAAATAGCCAATGTAGTGCATGTTTTTTAATAAATACGTTACACAAAAATCCATTAATCCACTCAAAATGTGAATTTAATTTATAAATGCTTGGGTAATTAAAATATTCCTTAGATATAAGGTCTAAATATTTTTATAAATATTAGACACTGAGTGGATTTGGATCAATTTTCATGTTATCTTTACCATGTAGCTTGATCATGTAACATATGTACACAACATCTAGCTAGATGATCAGACAAGTCATCTGAACCATTATACCCACTATAAATTAAAGGTCCCTTGACTCATCATTTTCTATGAACATACACTAATCATCCCAAATAATTTTACACACTACGTACAATAAGTAATGTTCATGTACTCTATGATGACATGACTTTGTATACCAACCATACACTTCGAGTGGAGAAGCAGGTATCAGATATCATATTCCTCACTAGATAAACCATGTAGGTCAAAAATAATAAATTAAATTTTTGTGGATTCACTATGACTACTAATATGTCTAATAAATAATCTAACCATGAATTACATGACATTTACTTTGTAGCTTATTGTGTAATTGGTAACATTCCAACTATGTGACAACTTGTAATATATGAGTAGTTAGTAATTACAATTATTCAACATAGATTATGATAAAATGTATGTCATCACCATTTGATGATTTTATTAATGGTGTATGGGAATGATATTCAATGTTCCAACGAGATAGGCATCCCTCTTATATATGTTTTTAGGATGGGGAGTGGGTCCATCGTTTATATTCTAGAGTTGGTAACTCTCTTATAAGATCGAGGTACAATGATTTCATTATTTGGGTGAGATTATACCATTAAGGAATTGGTTTACTACTCCCTTGACCTCAATATGGTTTAGGTACCCCATATTCCTATGGTGGTGAGTAACCCTCCAATGAGATGGGATGAATGACCTCTAGAAAAAAGTTTTGTTTTTTCCTATATGATAAGTTAAGGGATTTCTATATATTAGGGTTCATTACCCCATTGACTTATATTCACTCCATAAAATGGTGTATGTCCCCTGTTTTATTTAAATTGAGGTTGTGTTGAAGTTTCTGGGGATGGGTAGATGTGGTTATATTAAATTCATATTGTAGTCGTAAAAAATATGGTTAAATTCATTTACGGTTTATATGTGGATTATGTATGGTCATCTAACATTGAATTTGATGAAAATTGGTTCATTTGATATCTTTATCCCCTTACAAGTTATCATCCTTCATATAAATTGGATTTAAAGATGGGGATTACCCCCTTTATTTAATTATATTTACAATTGTGTTTATTAGTTACCTTTGGATTCTCTATCATCTTCACTTGAGAAATGGGTTTGTAGCTGACTGGTTGTTTCATCCTTATTTTTTTAAAAAAATTATAATTAGTTTTTTTATAAACACCCTCACATAATCTTTGTTCCTGCATATTTTTTGTCGATGAAACTATTTAATAATTTTGGAACTATAGGGTTTTGTATTGAATTTTTTTATACTAGGTACTATATTTGTTGAGGATCCATTTCAATAACATACATGGAATGGAGTTTACTGAATATTATTTAAGAAAATTAATTTGTTGTGTATAATTATCTAACCTTGTAATACAAAAGATCTATGCTATAAATGATATTATAGTATGAAAATTTTCAATGTTTTCTTGTGATAAAAATGTTTTGAGGATACAATTTCTTAAGGATGCTTGAATGTTTATGTTATGTTGTTTAAACCTGATTTTAGTTTAAAGTCTAGATGTTTACACAAGTTAAATATATATCAAGATAATAATAGAACATTCATGTTATCCATGGATTATTTTCTATTCGGGTTGAGTGCCACACCAAGTCAGGTGATTCCCATAACGGTGATGTCGACACTATAGTTTTTCATTTGTTATATTTAGGTAAACTCACAATGAATGTGAAAATTTTATGAATACAACATGTTGGTAGAGTCTCACGCTAATAGAGAATGTAGAGGCACCACAAATGTCGTGTAGTGAATGTGATTCACCAATGTAAATTGTGTTACATCAAAGATAGGGTTTAACTTTAAATAACTTCTTAACCCCTATAATTTAGTACTAATGTTTATTAAGAGGAGGATTAAGGTCTCATTAATAATTTATTTGTCAGTTTCATGAATTATAATTATGTTGGATATCTAGTAAATGTAATCTACAAAAATATAATTCAATTATTAAAAATATTATACACACTACCTATGTAGAAGAGGTTGTGTAGAATATGCTCCATTAACCTATACATGGAAATGATGTAACATAAATTTAGTTGAAAAAAGGTCAGTAAAATAAACATAGATTCATGAATACAGTAGGGAACTTGACTTAAATGATGAATGAAATATAATAGTAATTTTGTGAATAGAATATCAGTGTATATGTTGTGAAAAGCTGATGAGTTTATTTAGTATGGTAAATACAGTAGGGTGAAGTGAGTCACATGATGATACTTAAGAAAATGTCAATGTATCAATGAAGTTGTGAAACATGAATTAAGGGAAAATTGCCTATAAGTTCCCAAAAAACATTATTTTTTATATATGTTCTTATTTTTTATTTTTTATCATAAAATAATTTCAAAATCTAAGGAAAATGTTTTTTCAATCCTTGGGGATATCTATACAAGGAGTGTATTCTACAACCCATATGAACATTTCTCTATACATGAGCTATAATAGACACCATTCTAGACATCTCATAAGTAATATTCATGTTCATCACCTCTAGAATGGAAACATATGAAATTTGTGATCTCAATAACTTGGTGAGGGAAAACTAATAATGAATTCCTCATGGGTTAGATAATATAAATAAGATAAAATAAAAAATGGTTAAAATTTATTTTTAAAATAAATTGGAATGTATGATATTTTCCATGATTAATTTTATATGAACATATATGATAAAATAGATAACATGGATAAATAGTGTCAACAATGGGATAAAACAAGTTAGAAATAGATCATATGCATTAGAATATGTCATGGAAATGTAACATTAACTATATACATATAATAATAATAAATATTTTGAATAATGTTGGTATAAGTCATCATCATATTGTGAGCATATCAGATAAGACTTGTGATTTTGTTTGTCATCAAATACTTCAAGATACATCCTACATTTTTTTAAAATATCCAGGAAGGATCACCCTTAATTTTTTTGGGAACATGAAATAATTCTCATGAAGAATTATCATTTCAGATTTTAAAAAATAACATATGCCTTATAGGATAATATAATACCACACCCATTATTCATCCCTACATATGAGTGATACTAGAAAAAATTTCACTCATAAAATAAAAATTAATCATTGGGTATTAAATGGTATTAATAAATAATTTAAATGAAAATTATTCAAATTTTATATCTTGAAAAACATATGGAATGGTAAATGGGTTTTACAACATTTTCAAATTATAACAAAAAAATGACCATAATAATTTAATCGATAGATACCAATAACTCAATCAGTTCAGATGGTATTTAATAAGAACATTTACAAAGTGATTCATGAAAAATTATGTGAAAGAAAAAAATTATTTTCTATTTAATTGGGAACTGAATGTAATCCCATAAATGAATTTTTAAATTACTTTAAAAACAAATTAAATAGAAAACATAATCAAAAATAATTTTTGAAAAGGTTATGGAAGATTATGAGGGAAAAAATTTTATTCTATGAAGAAAATTAAAATATGGATCCTTGAAAAGATATAAGGGTAATCAAAAGGATATATGCGATATAAAAAAGAACATTTGATAATAAACAAATGGAAAATATTTTTATTATTTTCCAACACCGTGTTGAAAACTCACTGAATATTTTTTTTCTAGGAAAACTTCCTTTTTTAAATTTGAGTATAAAAATATGTGGGTCTCCACATATAACAGATATTATTCTTTCCACATAAAAATGAGAATATTGGTGGGATGGTCAATATGGAAAAAGAGTGGAAACAATTTTTGTAGTGGATCGGGTTCACTCCCTTCAACAATATAATTTTGAGGAAGAAATTATTCAAGGTAAATGTGCGAATTTCATATTCCACATTCCCTAGAAAATTTAGGAATTTTGATTCTTTCAAAATATAAAAGAAATATATCTTGTAAACCGTAGTCTAATGGAATCATTGTGACTCAAAAAAAGGATTTTAGTCACGAAAACCCATTACCTTATTCTCCAATTTATTCCAAAAAATCAATAACATCATATATAATAAACATAAATATATTAATAACATATTTTACTATATAATTAACAATTATAACATTTAATAAACTTCATTTATAACTTTTCTTACTTGTATATTAATTAAGTAATATCTATTTTCAATATCAAGCTTGAGTAATCTTTATCGTTTTTAACTAATTTAAGAATAGTGTTTTATTTTTCATTATTATCCAAATTTACATAATTTATATATTTTTTAATTTATGAAAATAATTTTTTTCAATTATTACATTTATCCCATTTTATTTTGTAAAAAACACTGATATGGTTCATTAATATGGAAATTGTGATGAAGTAGTTCCAATGTTTTTAATGATCTAACTGTGATATATAAATATATTAAAAATAATAAAACCATTACATAATCCTATATTTATTTAAAAAAATTATTATTAAATGATAATAACATTGTATGACATTCTTTTATAATTTGTGGTTTAAAAATTATAACATCATTCACATATGTGGTAAAAAACTGGCTACAAATATTGTGTGTTATAATGATTTTACGAGAAAAGATATATTTTTATGTAATTTTAATATATTCTTTATAGATGATTAAGGAGTTATAAATATCATATATCTTCATTATATTAATTCTTATCACAATACATAAATGGTGTAGATGGAAAATGGAATTTCTTATTCGTAGTGGGGGTAGTGAGTCGCACCCATGATTAACAATTCTATTTCTCAATGAATGGAAAAGAATAAAGGTATATAAAAAATTATAACATCATAATTTTAATGATCTAATATAAATCATTTTAACCAATTAAATCTATCTTTGTTATATTTTATGAAATATGATGATGAAAAATAAACCACATTGTTTCATGGTGCTAGTAGTCCACATATAAACATGATTTATGTCATTTTGTTTTTCATAATGGATAGAAATATTTAAATAATTTTCGATGCATTAATATAATTCAAATATAGTATATAAAAAATAATTTTTAATCATATTAGTGTCTTTAGGATGAATTTTTAAGGTGCTTATAATGAAGAAAAGACTAAAGAGTAAGAGGTACATGTGTTGATAACATTATATTTAACTTATAAATATGCTTCTAAATGGTTCACATAGGCCACCTAATTTAGAAAATATGAACTTGAAAATTATATTAATTTTTATTAAGTGATAAATTTAAGAGTTTCAAGATAAAAATATATGGTATAGTTGTAACATGAGATGATTGAAGTGTTCCCCTTTTATAAGTGAATTCAAGGTAACTTTTGTGAACCCCCATTTTTTTAATAATCTAATGACACCATTCAAGGGACTAAATATCTAAATGTGTTAAATAATTAACATTGGGGATGTATAATATCGATAAATCCTCTCCCAATCATTCTTAAAGATAATTTAAAAATTATGAAATTCATATATTAATAGGTTTTTATATTTTACTATATTAGTTTTTTTACATGGGTATGTAGTTTAATTTAAATAATTTATATATGATTTACTAAAAATAGTAAATAAAACCTAAAAATTAGTGTTATGTACCTAAAAAAATCCTATAATTCATAAATATTTTTTTTAAAACGAAAAAATTTATTTTCTTATTTAAAAATTTTAATAGACATAAAACTATTTTGTGGAATAATGATATTATTACCATTAAATGTGCTTAATCATATTTATCATTTATTAATAATTGAATGAGAGTTATTATATTTATATAATTTTTTTAACATTATATTTGAGTCTTTTTTATAATATATTAATGTATTTTAATACATAAAAATTAAACAATGGTAATAAAAAAAACTCTTTCCTAATAACATTTTTACTATTATTAGGGTAATAATTAGTTCTAGTATTATTATTTATTTAAAAAATATGAAATGTAAATTTTATATAATTTTAACCCACTGTTAGAAAATTTAGATTCCATATAATATAAAATTGTTTGAAAAAATTAATTTTCATATTAGAACACTTAATTTGTAAAAAGTGTTTAGAAAAAGTGTATCTCCTTACAAAAAATGAAAATTTGTTTATCATATAGTTTTATTTGGTTTTAATAATTATGTCACATCTATTTATACAAAAAAAATTAATGGATATAAAATAATGGTAATAGTTAATAATTTTATTATGGTAACACCATTCTAATTGTAGTCCATTATTGCATTAAATACAAGATACTCACACTACATTTAAGGAAAAGGATTAAATAAAATCATAGGTAATTAAATTATAACCCCTTACAGAAATGTATTCTTACTAACATTATTATTAGGAATAAAAAACTAATGTTATGTATCTCTTATTACATCATTGGGAAACCACATAGCCTATAGGAACCTAGGATTTATCCATTAATCATTGACCAAATGATTTTTCTTTTGAGACGATAATTTATCTACATGATCTATAATTATAACTTTTTATTCCTCATATGACAATTATTTTTCTAGTTGGATATATGATATGTTTAGTACATGTCAATTTATTCGTATATACTTACTAAAAAGTGATATATGAATCACACAATATTCACGAGAGACATACGGACAGAGTTATAAGTGAAAAGATAAATACCCAATAATCTAAAGGTTCTTGAAGGTAATGGTATACCTAATTATCAACTTCAAATTCATAACAAATATCATATTCCTCATCCGAGGAGATGTCTAGAGTAATTCCTTGTCACTACCATCAAACAATGAATCTTTTTGAGAATTACATTCATAAATCTTCATTCAATTTTTTTCATATTTTATATATAGTTTAATGGTTTCATCATTCTCATTTATTTCTTTGACAGTGTTAGGTCATATGTTCTCCCGCTCTCCAGCATTATCCATACATGTTGGAGTCTTAAATTTATTCCCATACAGAGCCTCAAAAAGTTCCCTATAAATTAAATAATGTGGTCAATTGTTATATGATAATTCAAACTAGTGATGTTTTTGATCCCATCATCCTAGGAAATAAAACAGATAAGATATCAACATATCCTCATGAATTTGAATAGTTCCCTTAGGAAAGCTATCTGGATAAGGGTGATAAGTAGTTAAAAAACCTAAATCAATCTTCAATTCTCACCACAGAATTCTCATTTACCACTAGGTGAAACTGAAATCTATATCAGATATATTAGAGAGTGTTACTCAATTATTCCTTACCACCCCCTTTATGTATATAATAGTGAATTTTTTGGGGAATAAATATTGTTTTATTTGAATAAAATTTATTGAATTTATAAGTAAATAGACTAAAATAATGGAATTATGACCATTAAATATCATTGGGAGTCTTCTGAATAAATACATGTCGATGATTTCCCATATCTATAATAGTAGGATAAATTCATCCATTATCCCCTAAAAATCTAGTCTAAATTGAAAAGGAAGACCAATTAACCTCATCCAAAATTTCATTCTCCCATTATGGTTTTAATGAGACACATATTTAT